>OY856410.1:503828205-504428205 GCA_963693085.1 Alisma plantago-aquatica | reverse complement strand
ATAGCATGATGCATGATGTATTTCACGTGTCTAACCTAAAGCGATATATGTAAGATCCGAGGCACGTACTGAGCATTGAACCTATTGAGCTTCAAGGGAAGCTGACTTATCCTGAGACACCTTTGCGGATTCTAGATACCAAGGTGAAAGAACTCAGATGCAAGAATATAGAGATGGTAAAGGTTCTCTGGAAGCACCATGGAGAGGATTAGGCCACATGGGAGCTGAAGGTACACATGGAGAAAACATATCCTGAATTGTTTGTTTGATTGTTTGAATTTTTAGGGCAAAATTCCTGTGAGGGGAGGATGTTACAACCCCATTTTCTTAAACATATAATGTAAGGTGTATTTCCCTTTTTAATGAATAATTGATATCCTTTTCTTTGAATTGTGATAAATTTCGTGAGAAATGGTTTTGATTGATTGATTGTGGGCCTTGTTGGCCATTGTGCCCAATTGAAAAGAAAAGAGAATTGATAAGGAAAAGAAATTGTTTTGTAAAAGGGGAAATATGAGAAATTGACAATTAAAAGAAGATAAAGGCAAATTAATATTCCCCAATATGGGAATCCATGCCTTTAGGATTTCTTGAGGTCCAAGGGACCCAAAATCACAAGGTAATCACAAAGGAAAAAGGAATATAAATGAATTTGGAGTAATTAATAAGAAAACTTGGGGGAGAAGGAAACCTTCTCATTCATTGCTTTTTGTTTCCCAAATTTTGTACAAAGCTAGACAATAGAAAAAGGAAGGATCCCTTAAATTTGAGATAAATATAATTTATGGTTTGGGAGATATTACTTTTGCAAGTTATCTTTGATTTGGGAATTATTCCTGAATTAATATATATATTTCCTTTGAACACGAGTGATGAGACCCGTTGGATCCTAATCCAACGATGGAAGCTCATCATCCAAGTCCCAAGCGGACTGGAACTCCACTGGAAATAGGGAGACTTTCCCAACCTTTTTCCTCACGATCTAGGGCAGATGAAAGTCAGTTTTTGTTCCCTTTGTATTCGGGGTAGAGAGACGAAGGGAAACATCCCTATTTTGTTGGGTTTTTATCGCCAAACCAGGAAACGTCCAAAGATGGTGGTGCCTGCCTTGACCCTATAAATATGGGAGGATGAGCGAGGGCACCAACACCTTGTTTCACTAGCCCAACCTCTGTGGATTGCTGCGAGGAACAACCCCGTGCCCTCAATTGCTCTTATTACCTCGATCTGCACCCCTGTTTCGGTGGCATACATCGCCAGAGTCCGACGAGTAAGGGGCGGTCTTGGTGTGCTCGTGGTGTGTAATCGAACTGGTGGCCGACTTCGAGGAAGGAAGTCGGAGCTTCCTGGCCATTTAGCGTGAGCAAAGTGGGACGAGAGCTCAGAGTCAACACCTAAGTTGACCGCGCCGTCGCTGTACCTCGACGCAAGGTTGAAGAAGAAGACTACCCGCTAAATTACCCACTTGCCCCTCGCTCCCTTCAGTCGCGACAAGGTCAGGACCATCTTTCTATTTGTTTTAATTGCTAGTCCAAGCGCGCGCATCTGCGGACGTCAGATCCTCAGTGGATCTATGGACCATGGATCAGGTGGCCCTGGCTTTTTCTAGAAAATGATATATAAATAAAAAAAGGGAATTATCTTGATAAAATCATATCTGGTGATAGAAAACTCAGATGTAAAAAGTCAATACATGAAAAATGATCAGAAAAATATGAGGAATACGTTAAAAGTTGTTTGTATATCTAAATCTGTATATTTTTGCAAACGTACATATTTTGATGGAAAAAGAGTTAATTTTTAAAAAGAAAACTCTAATTGATTATCCAGGATATATTTAGTGATGTAATTAGGGTAATTCGAATATGTTTGACCTGATTAATGATTAAGATGGTTTTTAACCTGTTTTAATGATAGAATTACATGTTTAGGGTTTTTAACCTAGTATGTTGATTAATATGTTTAGAAACCCTAGAATAAAGAAAAGAGAATGAAAGGTGATTATAATCTGAAATTTAGAGTTTCCTTTTTGGTAAAAGATAAAATTAGATCTTTTGATGAAAAGTTAGGGTTTGCAACTGATTTGGTGAAATTAGGGTTTTAAGTAATAAAAAGGAAATAAAACCGTAATTATGGTTAAAACCCTAAAAAGGGTAAATAACCTAGGCAACAACTAGGATGAATGGATCAAGATGACAAATTTAATGATAAAGAAATTGGATGCTTTTTCAGGAATAATTGTGTGTGTGCTTGCTTGAATCCTGGTTGATTGGTTGTTTCTGCATTCAAATCTACTTAGCAGGTATGTGGTTAAATATGAATAACCACTTTAGTTTCCCGATGGATTCCCAGATGTTTAATCACATTGAATGCAACTAAACTGTTTGGATGTTCATATTGCAATTATAAAGTGACTATGACTATCACCATTTAATATAAATGTGTAAATCCTGCACCTACATGCCACCCTGATGGAAGATGCCATAAAGGTCAAGCCCAGGAGGGTAGACCAATGGGCACCATGAGAGGTGACCCTAGACACCAAGCTCGGGAATGAGAAGGTGGTCGATGAGGCAAGACTAAGGAGCACCATGAGAGGTGACTCCCAGGCACCAAGCTCGGGATTGAGAAGGTGGCCTTAAGTCAAATCCAGGGTTAAGGCAAAAGCGATGGGGATTGTCACATGGAAAATGTAAATTGACTTGTTTATTACCTTGATTGCAATACTTAAATTGTTAGACCTAATTGTGAAATTTTGGTTTCCTCCACATACCAGCAATTGTTGATCGATGTTTTGTTTGTCGGCGTTTTAGGTAATATCCTGAAAATCAGAAACAGTAAAGTGGCACATCGTGTAATTAAGAAATAAAGTGCAAGGAGGGCTAGATAGAGTATTTCAAGCTGTGGATAGTTAGATTTCCCAGTTTTATAAAGGTAAGTAAAAGTTTTAATTTTCATACCCAATTCCAATTTAGTTAGTAGAATTTTATAATTATTGTTGATTATATGTTGAACCTTTGATCATGTAAATTGATTAATGATTCTGACCTTCGGGTCTCCCTTAATTGGGGGTTACCGGGAGGCGGGGTCGGTACACTACCACAAGGAATCCCTTTCTATTTCTAGTCAGGGAGTCAACCGTGCTAATCAACAAGCAAGCAGGCGATTAATCTACAAGCATACATCGACGATTAACAACGAAATTACATATATCCAACTGAAGTTGCGTCCCTCCCTGCAGGATGTTTAGGCCACAGAAGCGTCATCATTGGCTAGATGGCTCGTCCTCGCACCGATCATACACTTACAACCTCAAGGAATCCCATTCTATTTCTAATTTGGGAGCCAACCTCGTAATCAACATTCTACCCTACATATAGAAGTTCTCACAACATAGGGAAGAACACGATAAAAGCAAGTAGGTAATCAATCTACAAACATTAATGATTAACAACGAAATGAAAAGTTAAATCCATTTCCATGAAATGTTTAACAAGGGAACATGCTTGCATGGGCAGCGGGGCTAGTCCCCGTACCCCTGCGAAAAGGAACTAATCGCTCATGATGCGAGAAATAAGAAGAACAAGAGAGAGGGAAGGTTCTACCATGAGCATGATGCAAAAGGTAGTCACAACTTTGTGAAGATGATGTGGTCTTATATGTCGTGTCAGAGAAGATCTGGATGAGGAGGAAGAACCACCAAGGAAGACTGGGCATATCTTCTTCTCCACCTTCTTTCTCGTCTTGATCTCCTTGCTCATAGTAGGAGCAGTAGGTGAAGTGGCAATGGCATGGATAATCAAGATCAAACCTGCGTTCAGGCATCCTATCAGTGTCCTCGGTCTGATGCTAAAATGAGGACCCTTATGGCTCTATTTATAGGCACTAGTCAGGTCCTCACATTTTTGGCGTGAGTGCTCTTTACACGGTTTGGAGCAAACAGTATGCTTGAACGGTTTGGAAACTGAGAGGCTCCTAACGGTCTTGAGATCGATTGCTGCCAAATGGTCTTGAGGATCGATGGTCTCCAAACAGTTTGGAGACTGATCACTTCTTAACGGTATGTGTCTCTCGCAGTCTTGAGGATCTAACAGTCTGCGCCCCAAATGGTCTTGAGGATCGATAGTCATCAAACAGTCTTTGGCGTCCCTCCATCCAAATGGTCTTCGTCGTCCAAATGGTCTTCATCTCCAACAGTCATGGAATCTCAACAGTTTGGAGATGCAAACGGTCTTGAAGACCGATGGGTTTCAAAACGCTCTTGGGGATCGATCACTGGTTCATCACAATTTTCTACCCCAGCGGTTCTTCACTTCCAAACGGTCTCGCATGATTGTGTCCAAACGGTCTTCGCCACCAAACGGTTTGGACTTCCAAACGATCTCTACTCCAACTGGTCTTCACTTCCAAACGGTATGCTAGACTAACGGTCTTGAGGACCCAACGCCGCCAAACGGTCTTGCAGACCGTTAGGGCTTGTGCAGTCTCACAACCTCCAAACGGTCTTGCTGGTGAATGAAGGCGATATGGTCTCAAAGATCATTTGCCGCCACACGGTCTCAAAACCATGTGGATGGCAGAGACCAGGACCATGAGAGAGGTATGGGCAGTGCAGGGTGTCGAGGGTTAGGTTTCAGAGGTGGTGGTCTGTGGCGGGAATGAAGAAGGGGAAGAAGAAAGAAGTAGGTGCGTCGAGAAGCAGGTCGATAGGATGTTGAGGGTTGCAAGCCGATGGAGAGGAAGGAAGAGGACATCTTCGCTAGGGTAGGAGGCGTTGGCGGTGGTAGGGATATAGTCACCGAAGTTCCTTGCAGTCTCGAGTAGATGGTTGCCCATACAGTCTTGAGATCGTTAGGCTTCACACGGTCTTGAGACCGTATGGAAGGGAAAAATCGGTTGGAGGCAAACCACAAGGAGGGTGGATCGCTGGATCAAGATCGTGTGCATGAATGGCTTAGACTAAGAGGTCAAAACTGAATGAATGAAACCACTTGGATCGAGACCGAATGGTCAAGATCGATTGAGCTAACCGAATGGGCAAACCATTTGGATCAAAACCGATTGATCAAGACCAAGGCTGAGAGGATCTTGAGTTGAGGTAAAGCTAGGGTTGAGTGAAAGTGGGCCCCAGGTGAAGGTTCATCTTCATCGTGACCAGCATAATCTGCATGAAATACATATAAAACTAGTTAATAACTTGATAATCTGATCAACCAAGAAAAATTGCACATTTTAAGATTTAAGGAGATGAAATCGAATGTATTTAGTCGAATTGGGCCCATAATGGCGACTGAAAATCATGATAAATTTGGATTCATCAATTGCATGCAAGGAAGTTATCAAACTCTACAACACAAGAATCATTTACACCATTAGATATAGTAATTGGGTAAGTCATATCCATATAGTACCCAATAAAGGAGGAATGACATTTTTCAAGTGAGGTGATGGCAAGGAATTATCCACTGGCACAGTAACTAGTTGATGAATGTGTATCGACTACAAATTATTAAACATCATAACAAGATAGAATTATTTCCCCCTTGCATTCCTTGATCAAGCCCTTAAACACCTTTCACACCACTCACATGTATTTTATTTAGACGATTACTTTGGTTTCTACCAAGATCCTATATATCCAAATGATTAAGAGAAGACCATTTTTACTTGACCTTATGGAGGTTATGACTTCCCTCGGATGTCATTCACCCTATACAATGCCCCTGCCACCTTTCAAAGGTGTATGTTTTCTATCCTTGCGAATTTTGTTAGGAAATCATGGAAGTATTTATGGATGACTTGTCTGTCTATGAGTCATTTTTTATGACTTTCTAAAGAACCTATGTTGTGTACTTCAAAGATGTGAAGAAGAACAACTCATACTCAACTAAGAGAAGTGGCATTGTATGGTACAAGAAGGTATTGTTCTTGGGCACAATGTGTCTGGAGCCAACATTATTGTCAAAAAAAGCAAGATCAAAGTTATCCTCAAGCTACCACCCCTTTCTTCCATTTCTTCCATTGGAAGCTTTCTAGGCCAAGTGGGGTATTATCATCATTTTGTCAATCTCCAAAATTTGAAAACCTATGTTTCAACTTCTACTGAATGACACCCTTCTTTCATCAATGAAGAATGCATTAAAGCCTTATATACTCTAAAACATCCCATGGCATTAGAACCAATCATGCATGCTCCAGATTGGGACCTTCCCTTAGAGCTTATGTGTGATTCTAGTGAGTTGTCTTTTGGAGAAGTCATTTGGCAAAAGGACAAGAAGCATCATGTGATGTATTACGCTGGCATGAGTTTTGATGAGGCTGAAATGACCTACACTACAACTAAAAAATAAATTCTCACAATCATATATACCTTTGATAAATTTCAATCGTAAAAATCTATACTGACCTTGGGGAAATTAAACACTTAATGCATAATAAGAATATTGAACCTCACCTTCTTCAATGGGCGCTCCTACTCCAAAAGTTTAATCTTGAAATTATTGACAAAAAGGGATCCAACCACATGGTTGCAAATGACCTTTCTTGAATACATGTGGAAGAAAATAACCCCTTACCAATCAATGAATTCCTTTCAGGATTAGTCACTTTTAGCCATCCATACCATGGAACTTGCCACACCATGGTATGTAGACTTTCACAATTACCTAGCTTGTCAAAAGCTTCCACCCGACACGACATATAACTAGAAAAAGAAATTCTTTTCTGATCCGAGATATTATTACTGGGGTGACCACTCTTATTTAAGATGTTTGCAGAAAAAGTTTATAGGAATTATATCAATGATGACAAACATCACTCAATCAATGAGAAATACCATGTAGTCCCTTATGGAGGACATTTTGGCATCAATAAAACTGCCATATAGATTTTGAATTCAGGATTTTATTGACCAAACATCTTTAAATATTCACATGCCTATGTTCGAGCATGTGATGCATGCCAAAGAACGGGAAATATAAGCAAGAGAAATAAAATTCCCCTAACTGATTAAATCAAAATTAAAAACTTTGATGTTAGGGAAATCAACTTTATCAGACCTTTCCCTTCTTCTGTTGGAGATCAATACAAATTAGTCATTTTTTACTATGTATCACAATGTTTAGAGGTTGTGGCTTCACCTTCCTGTGACTCCAAGATAGTTATGTGCCTCTTTACAAAATTATCTTCCCATGATTTGGAGTTCCTAGAATAGTGCTAACTGATGGTGCTCAAACTTCATGGAGAAATAATCTGAGGCCCTTTTAAAATGATATGGGGTAAAACATTAGATCTTCACATCCTATCACCCTCAAATAGAAGGACAAGTTAGAGTTTCTAACATGCAAATTAAGCACATATTTGAAAATACAAACAAAAAATTTAGAAAAATTGATCTTCAAAAATCAATGATGCGCTTTGGGGATATCAAATAAAACTATCATTGATACCACCCCTTATCACCTCAACAAAGGCAAATCTTGCCAACTTCCATAAGAATTGGAACATAAATATTATTGGGATATTGTTTGAAGTGCTACTATGAAGATGAAGTTTCTATTAATAAAGAAAACCTACATTTGACTAAGGCCCCTACTCTAGAATAATAGAATATCTACAGTTCAACCAAATTACTCTAAACAAAGCACTACTTGGGAGGCAACCCAAAATTTATATTTTTGCACTTTTCACTTGTTTAATTTTCTTAGGTAAACTCAATTGTAGTAAAGTCTATCCATCTATTGACCTATCGACCCACCAATCTTGTAGGTTGATGATTTTTAAGTTATGATTAGATGATAATCCATTCGCAAGGATTTATAAAACTAAATCTTGATCCACATTTAGTGAGTGTATCAATCTCGTGCATTGACCTGGATGTTGAGAAAATGCATACCAGTTTACCTGTCAACCCATGCTTATTAACCTCTGACCATCTACCTTAGAGCTCAAAGGACAAGGTTATGCATCTATTCACCTGATTACCAACAATCCTTCTTTCCCTAGCTATAGATAGGAGACTCTCTGTATAATGTTTTTTTACCATCCCTAAGTTACAATGGAGATCTACCTCTTGTTTTCTCACCTATCAACCTTCTATGTTAGTGACATTCATCGACCTTGCAGACCGACAACTACAATTGAACCAAACTAGCTCAATGGTTTTAACTAGGTAAATTTGTTTCTTTCAAAGGTAATATATTCATGTGTACTTTAACACGTCGAACTTCACCCGTCATCCTTTATCATGTGTATTCGTCTTCATCATCTACTAGGTGTTGAAACATGTTTTTGTTGGACGAGGAAGTAGATCCTATTGAAATAGGATGGGGGGTACCTTTCCCGCTGCTCCTATCGCCCAGTAGGCGGAGCACTCTTCCTCCTTATTGTTCTATCCAATGGGGCCTCCAACCGTTACTCGGGATGAAACCCATGTCCTGCTCGCACTTTGCTTTGGTTGTTGAGATCTGCCTCTTTCATTCTTCTTGGTTCATCTCATTTATATAGAATCAAGCCTCAAACTCAATTCCAGTCAGTTGGATCCCCATCCCCAAAAGGGATGGTGAGAAATTTGGTCTGGGGGAGATACAAGGTGGAAGTCAATTCATAACTGTGCCAGCACTTGTAGTCCCCTAAGCAGGTATCCTTGTAACTCATTTTCTGGTGACGTTACCAGCCTCACCATCAATGTGAGATCTCAATGAATGCTTTTAATTGGTACCTATCTACATCCATCGACCTCTTCTCTTGACATTTATCGACCTCTACCATAGAAGTCAATGACCCCTTATATTTCTAAATCAACAATTTCTCTCTTCATAATGTTTCTAAGACTATCCACCTTAGTGCACTCACTATCAACATTTTTATGATCAACCTATGGCTCAATTTAAAGACGAGACACCCACCACTAACGCTACCACACAGTAAGGAGAGAAGCATACTTGTCCTAAATCGTCAATTGTGGAGGATAGCAAGAGGCCACACCTCACCCACCTAGCTATGGAGGTAG
The DNA here is from genome assembly GCA_963693085.1 of Alisma plantago-aquatica. Lineage (NCBI taxonomy): Eukaryota > Viridiplantae > Streptophyta > Magnoliopsida > Alismatales > Alismataceae > Alisma > Alisma plantago-aquatica. The sequence goes on along the minus strand of OY856410.1, from coordinate 504,419,195 downwards.
CCCAAGTTGTTCAATTAGAGGACATACCTCATATTCTGAAACATCTAGAAGCCTATAAGGCAAAAACAAAGAAAACCTACCAACTTCCACTCTTCAGATAGAAATTAACATTAAAGAATTGGGGATTTGGTAACGAGCATATAATATACTTACAAATTCAAATCAAACATAATTGAGCTTAGATGACCCCAACTCATAAATAGAAAACACAAAGAATTTCTTGAATTCCATCAAAGAAGTCTCCATTGCACATGTTGACTACACAACTAGTGGGTGATGACACATCCAAGTTCACCTTTTCAACACTGATGAGGTGCTCACTCAGAAGACAATAAAAATAATATTGTGCGTCAGATGAAGAAGCCACAAGAGCATGCACTGGAGTACCTGAAAAAGATGACTCTTGTTTTAGTGCATATACTTACTGGGGAAAAATCATAGGCCAGCTCCATTACAAATATGGCACCTCTAAGGATTCAATTGTGCATTTTGTTTTATAAAGGATAATGCACAAGATTAGTGCTAATGTACTCTTCACCAAGTCTGAAATAGGTAGCATTTAACATGAAGAACTATATATCTTATCTTGTATCGTGGAAGGAAAACCCATCAACATAGGAAGATTGTTGATTGTCTGATGGATATTTATATCATCCTTGCCACTAAGTGAGTATTGTATGGGGGGCTGGTTAGCATTATCTATAGAGCCTAGGTGCATCCTACTTCACTTAAAGCTTCATGGAAATTAGAGGTGAGTGCCTCATCAACACTAAATACTAAATACACACAGGTATTTTGCATGTCGCAATGAGAAAATTTACTATCAATTCATGTGGTCTGATATCTACATTTCCCTACCATAGTTAGTTGATTACAATGCTTAGAAGCTACTTTTCATAGAGGAGGAACTTAAACAACATCAAGATCAAGATCATCCTTATAGTGTAACTTTGTCACATGTACTTGACCACCTCTTCCTTTAGGACTCATCCAATACCTACTATACCTATAATTACCAAGGACCCACTCCCTATTGTTCCTAAGGAAGGAAATCACAATTAGTCATTGAATGATAACTTTGAGATTCCGCCACACTCTCGACCATAGAATGTTACATGTGTTGCCAGCCCTACAACCTCAAAACAAGAGAAGAAGACTAAGACAAGTTTGAATCACAATCCTACTCCAATGGATCCACATCAAATCACCATCCCTTCTCCACCACCATCCTAGTTATATCCACAACCACTGCCGCACCAATTATACCACCTTCATCCCTTCTACAGGTGGTTAATGGTATTCCAGTTAGTCCACCTCAACACCACCAACACACAACTAGTCCATCCACTTCACACGGTCCATCTCACACCAAGCATGCCTCTACACAATCCTCACACCATTTTTCTAATATGGTTTATCTAGAAACACCTTAAGCAGTCTTTGGTCTCAAGATTGACATCCTACATGAGGTGAATGATGACCACACATCTAAAAAATTTTAATCTAAAATAAGAGGTGCATGCTTTGTCAAATTAGGTAGAGATACTCATCAGGAGGAGACACGAGTTGTAATAGTTGTCCCAACACATGCAGCACTCATGTGTAATGTTGATGCTTTAGCTCACCTTACCCAACAAATGAAGAAATAATGGATTTACAAAACAAGATCCTCAATCATTGGAAGGTTGTAGATGGCACAAGCTATACAAAACTTGAACGTCCCATTGCATGATGACAACACCAACATGAGTTCCTTGCCCAATCACCTATCGAAGGGTCATGTCCATCCTCAAAGTCTTCAAATGGGAATTCATGTGTGCCAAATACAACAAGTGATTAACTCCAATGTCATTCTACTGACCATTCTAGTGGTTCGTTTAGAGCTTCAGTCTCACATATCTCTGGGACCTTAATGACCAAAAAATATCATAATGGTGATCCTTTCATAGTTTTTAATGCCCTTACAAATCAGCCAATAACATCGACCTTTATTCCCCTCTAGAGAAGTTCAAATGGAAAATCCCTACTTCTCTCCTTGAGCTATATTTTTGCCCATCCAGTGATATCAAATACCCATCCTTCTAAAAACAAAATCCCTCTCACTCAGGTCCCTCTTGATTATTTTTCTAACAGGATGATACTGAGGCTACACGAGATTCTACTTGATGACGATAGTCCAATCCCTTCACTTTGTAGACACCATACTTCTAAGGAAAACAATTATTTGGGATTATATGAAGTCAACCTAGACTTAGAAGCCAATAATGACAGTCCAACTGACGATGAGAGCACTTCTTATGACAAAGATGGTGGTGATTTGTCAACTATTAAATCAATCGTCAGTCCAGGACTACCAAATCCCATCTTCCTAGAACCACCTTTGCCTAATCCAGCCGAACTCCCTTACAAAATGCATGATTTAGATTCAAGATGCTTACAAGGGATGCCAATATGAGATTTATTTATTTTACAAGACTTTCTAGATTATATTGTGGATGAAAACAAATCATCTAAAGCAATGGAGCACAATCTCTTTCATGGAATACATTTTGCCATAGCTTCTATAGCCCAACCATAATAAACAAACATCTTTTTATAGTATCAGCATCTACTATCCAAGAAGATGTGATGCCAAGCAACAAAGAGTGGCCATTATACAATGTCACACCTTCCCTTACTAATTTCTTGTTCAAAAATTGTTTGAGTACACTACCTATAGAGACTCTCCTTGACAAACTCAAGAAGCAGACAACATGAGTAATTCTTCTTCCTATGTACTTCATAGGACATATCCAGTTAAATGGCAAATTACATTGTTCAACACTTGTCACGTCGATCTACAAAGTGCATATATTCTATTAGGTGATCTAGTGGAAGAAACCTTCCTCACAACCCTATATGTGTACAATGTGTTATTTTCCATTGTCCTTCCTATCGAACCAAATGGACAAGCTATATTTTTTAGCCACTAGTTCACCAGAAAAATAAGAAAAAAGGGATAGTGCACTGATTGTTCACTAAGTCATGGACGCTTTTAATCCTGGAATATTTATTGCTAATGTGTACCATAATGGGTTTTCTACATTACAAGGACGGTACACCATGGAGGTGATCCACAATCCTCATTTCTTCCAAGATCTCAAAGTTCTTAATAATTTATGTGTACTATATCCCATTATTCCTAGACCTTTGAAGGAACCTCTTCGATATGTACTTCATTGAGAAACAGAGAAAGTCAATCACCCAATATCATCCCCTCTCACCTCCCATCCACCAAGATCTATATCATCTTCTAAACAAGCTCATGAGGTTTTGCCCATTTTTAACATATTGAAGGAGCCCTTTGGCTCTTATTTGTCGATTGCGCCAAGTTTTGCAAAATATTGATAGAAGTTCTTGTAGTGAGCTTTCTTTAGATGAGCTCGCATCACTAAAGATGTGTCTTAAGGATGAAGATGATAAATATATTATTCCTACATAATGAGCTGATAATTACAAAGGACAACCTTAGAGATGCCCACAAACTAGGAGGATATTTATCCCATAGTCTTCTGACTGCATATCAATTTCTTATAGTCATGTTGTACATGATGTTTATATGTTCGGATCCAATTTGAAAACTGACCTCTACAATCAATCCATTTTTGGATAATAGAAAATTTTCATACAACGACTCCAAATGACCATCCCTTGTCATATTTTTGTCCCTATATTACATGCAATCATTGGATGCTACTCACAATCTTTATTCATGAACATCAAGTCATTTTCCATAACAGCTTGAATTCTTCATTCAGCCTTGACAGTCATTGACACTCTTCCTTTATAGCCAATATGACAGAATGTATCACAGATACTTGTGCCAAGGCACTCATTCCCCTTATTCTTAATCATGCTTATGGCTACTTTTCTCAATAGACAAAGAAATGGAATTAACCACAATTTTTTTAACACTACCCGCAATAGCTACTTCTATCAAATTATTGTGAATTTTACATTCTCCATTGGATGTACTCCCTTTCTGTCCTTCATGCTTCTTCCAAATATGTCATGACGATAACTACTAAGGCTTGTGTGGAAACTATGCCATGATGCTTTTGGATTCTGAATAGGCAACTGAAGAGCAATGTAGTCAATGACAATCCCACATGCTTACATTTTCTTTCTTATTTTCACACACTAAGAATATTGTGTGTTGTAATTTGGGGAGTGGTAATCTTGTGAGATAGATATCCATAGTATCAAACAATCTTATTTTTCTCTCCTTCACCATTATTGGTTCTCCTTCTTTTCACATGTAGTCAACATTTTTTGAAATGTTTTTCATGTACAGTATTGATAAAGATGAAGATGATAAAAAAAAACCTCTCCAAAGAACTTATTTCTTGTTATTCAAGCTATGTTTTTGGAAGTCAATTGTGAGGATGAACTTATTTCTTGTTCTTGTTCTCCAAAGAACTTAGCAGTCAGGATGTTTCTTTAAATATTTAACAATATTGATATTCTTTTTATATCTTTCTTGCAGTAAAATATTACTTGTTCCTCTAACTTGATTCTAACCTTAGAACATCACTAAAAGATTCTTGCAATAATACGAACAAAAATAAACTCATATTCAGTTGAAGGAACATTCTCATAAAAGAAGAAAGATCTACCTTGTCTTCCATTCCATCTCTACATCATTTAAAATCCAAAAAGAGTGAGGAATAAAAGTAGAGAGTATAAAAATTAAAGAGTTTTGCCCTACTTTTAGTTGAAGGAGCTACCAAAATGGTATATTTATGTGATCATGAATGCATACATGTCACTTTTGCTAAAATCTAAGTCTGAATATACACAACCCCATTTACAATGGTGTTCGTTAAAGGTATAGAAACCCAGGGTAGTGGTACTTAGGGTGCACAATCACTGATCTAGAACCAACCAATTTGAAATGCATGGACCACTTTCCCATGTAACGGGCCTATATTTGAATGAACCAAATGAAAAGGAGAAATCTTGTCCTGGATTGAGATGGATGTGTGGAGTAGTAGGTGAGAAGGAGGGCGCTCACATCCACCACAAATTTGATCGCATTACAACAACCAATGGAGCACCCCATCCCCATATGAAACTAGAGTTGTGTTCTTACCAGGACATGGACTTCAATCTTTAAGGATCTAGTCGGTGAGAACATCAATTTTGGTGCGATTTCAATAGCCTTTTACATAATAAATGTCAATAGAAATAATGTTTAGATATTTAGATTTACCCATTTTATTCTAGTTCACTTTAAAAATAAGTTCTAAGTATGTTTTGATGACATTTGAAGGAATTGGATGCAAATCAACTGAAATTGATGAAGTCTGATTAATTGTTCAATAGACATCTCTTCAATCTATCGTTCAATTTGTCGACAAGAAGGTCTAACCAAGGGGATCAAGAAAAGACTATCGATTCAAGATCGATAGAGTTATCGACCATCATCTGAGCAATTAGAATTACCTCGATAGCCATCTGTCCAGGGAAGGAGTTTCGAGCAAAAAGGGGCCAAACTCACCTCTGTCGATGCAACGTCGACAACCCGATCTGTCGACACTGATAGAAACTTGTCTCTATGAAGTTATTGATCTAGCACTCGACTCACCTATCGAGCATAGGACCTTCGATAGTACCATCAAATCATTCCACTGATAGACTACATCGACGACATTGCTAACCTGGCCATCGATAGACTCAACGACATGAAGACATCGACATCGATGGAAAGGGATCAGCAGCCTTAACCCTATAAATATGCCCCCAGTGCAACCATCTCATGCATCTTAAATTTTTGGAATCAGAGCGTCGAGAGGCTGCCGCCAATGTTCTAGAGCTGGAGGACGAGACTTGTGGACCTGCTCCCGGCTGGTTCCATCGCATCACCAAGCAACTAAAGGACCTTCTCGCCTCATGTCAAGATCAGAAATGAGGAGAAAGACTATCGATTCCACTGTCGACCACCAAGATATCAACTGAGAGGTTGGTAGATCGACCATTTGTTCTACCCTTGTATTGATCTTCTCTTTCTCATTTTTACATCATGACTTACTTTAGTTGTATTCTTTTTGTTTCTTTGGCCATGTGTGGCTAAAACTCTAACTTGGGTTGGTGGTAGCTTTCAGGCCCTCCCAACCATGTAATTGTTGATCTTACTACTTTATGGCATATATTCTTTAATGTTTTGTTCCATTACTCTTATTTAATTGCGTCGATTGATGATTAGCTACCTTCCTTCGATGTTTGATATGGATATTTTTTGAGAGAATGAGTTCAATGAGATCTGGAGTATAGGATAGTAATGATTCATGACAGTGAGGAGTTATTATAAGAAAAGTCATATTATCTTCCAGCGATCTTTTGATTCCTAACTCGAGAGAGGGAACCCCGTTAAACATACATTTGCCCAAATCTCAAGAGAAGGAAGAGACATATATTTTCTTATGATTGTTTGCAAAACAAATAGAGAACGTATATAAAATAAGAGTGAAGGTTTTATGTGGTTGAGGTTGACTTGATTGGAAAAACCCAATCCAACTCCTTTTCATCTTGATTTCTCGATTCATCTATTCTTCTTCTTTGATTTTTCATAATTTAGGTTCATCTCTTAATTAGGTTAAATTTGTTCCTTAATCAAAAAACCACAAGATTGCTTCAGTTAGGCTAGACTAAGAAAAGATTTCATGTTTTTATCATGTTATTCTCCTTGTCCCTGCATTAGATCCTCCGCTACTACAAAGATTCTGCATTGAGTTGTGGACGACTCTATTAGTCAGGTATAAATTCAAAGTCTGATTTATCTAACTAGGATGATTGTGTTTACACATTTGGCCCACAAAAATGAGCAATCAACTTTTGGCACCATTGTTGGCAACAAGGCATCAAATAACCTCTAAAAACTTGGGGTCTACTTAGCAGTAATCATCCCTTCTAAATTTTTCTTAAAGTTTATTAGCAAATCTCTTTTACTTCCTATCTACTATAATATTGGTTACATTTCTAGTCTCAGACTCTAATTCTTTCAATATTTCTGTCTATAGGTAGCCTCTTCTCATTTCAAACCAATCCTAGAGTTCCTCGTTGAATATCCAGAGGCAGATATTCTCCTCATAGATCCAAAGGCGGCACAAGGTCCCCCTGATGCAAATGTTCTTGAGGAAATGCATTGTCTGCATTCCATAGACACAGGTCGTGCCAATGACGATTGGGATCCTATAGTCCCCCCTTGCATGCCGGTAGAAAACTTTGAGTTGAAGTTAGGATTTATTAGTATGATCCAAAATCAGATGTTTGGGGGAAACTCTGTGGAAGAGTATCCTTATCACCATACAGAACCCTTCATGAACCTTTGCAATACTATTATGGTGAATAGAGTACCACAAGATGTCATCCACATGAAAGGTTTATGTTTCTCTCCCAAAGATAAATCCCTACAATGGTACCTATCTCAATAGGGCATCACTTCATGGAAAAAACTATCTGAAGCCTTTGTGACTAAATTCTACTCAGTGGAGAAGACGATATGATGCAAGCTAAAGATTACTAGTTTTAGACAGAAGGCTACTGAAAGTTTGCATGATGCTTGGGAAAGATATCATGAATACTTAAGAGATTGTCCTCATCATGGTTATGATGACGGGTTTATCATCACCTCCTTCTATGAAAGCCTTACTTCGACTGAGAGAACATCTCTAAGAGCTGCAGCTAGCAGTGATTTCATGAAATATGATATTAACACCTCCAAAGAAATAATCAATAACATGTCATCTCTCCAAGCGGGTCAATATTTTGACAGGAGTTCTTTAGCAACCATGTCCGCCGCCATTGAATCTCTAGACTCTAAACTATTGGAGAAATTGAACAACAAACTAGAGAAAATGGCATCTGACTTCCAAAATCAAAAGGAAGTCAATTCCAGACGTGTTACTAAGGTATCCATAAAGTGTGTCACATGTAGAGAAGGGGGTCTTGGTATTGACCACTGCATTACACACATGAAGTAGAAGACACGCAAACTGAGAATGTGTCTTATGTGAACTACAAACATCCTGACCATCCTAGATTCATTATGGGAACACCTCGACAGTAGAAAACTCATTTCAAATAAATCAATCTTCTCAAGCAATAGGCAGAGGGCAAGCCATTGAAAGAGGAATGCCACTGGGAGTTCAGAAAAATAGATCTCAGCCATAACAACGGGGAACATTCAATGGTTAGAGGGGGAGCCTTTTTCAATAGCATCAAAAGTCTATTTCCAGTCTGGAGTTGTTAATAGAAAAGATGAGGAAACATTTCATGAGTAACAATGACATACTAGAAAACATGTAAACACAAATGAGAACCATGAATACACAAATAAGTGACCACCAAACTCAAAATCGTATGATTGATCAATAAATAGCTTCTATTATTGCATTGATTGGAAGATCATCTGGACAATTCCCATCTAACATCGAACAAAATCCCAAGACTTAGCAAGAATGGCCACGCTCCGCTCAGGGAGTTCTACTTCTGTTGCACAACCTAAAATACCAATCATTGAAGGAAGCATCAACAACCCAGAAGATGCCCCAATATGATAAAAGTCAAAAGGAGCCACAAACATTGTTCTACCATTAAAGGTGACCGAATTTCCCATTGGAGCCCCTTATCTGCATCACTTCATTAAGGCACAACACAAAAAGAGGTACACCAAATTCCTTGACACCATTAAGAAAATTCATCTTGATATTCCTCTCCTTGGCGTCATCAACGAGATGCCTACATACGCCAAGTTTTTGAAGTATCTCATCATAAAGAAGAGTAAGAGGGGAGAAGTCAAGACTGTATGCCTTACAAAAAGATCTTGGTGCATTTACTATACCATTCCTCATTAGGGATTCATTGACAAGATGTAATTTTACAGATCTAGGAGCTAGCATCAATATGATTACCTATAGTTTAGCAACTATGTTTGGCCTCACCGATAATACTAAATCAAATATGAGAATTCAATTAGTAGATAATTCTTATACTAAACCAATTGGGGTGGTGGAGGACGTACCAATCGGTATAGGGAATTTCTTCATCCCTTGTGACATTGTCATCATTGAAGTAGCTAAAAATCCCACATGTCCAATGTTATTCGGATTACCTTTTCTTTTAATAGCACAAACATTGATTGATGTGGTTGATGGGTCAATCACAATACAAATTGGGAATGAATCTATCGAATCCCACATACTCGATCACATGCGGGGGCCCTCTTCAACTGAAACAAGTTATTTTTCTGACTGTTGCAATCAGCTATTCACAGAATTGGTGGATCATAATGCTATAGTTGATCCTCTGATGTGTATAATGCATAAACAACCCTACCTTAGGATTTCACAATCTCGAGGTTGAAGAAATCATGGCTTACTTAGAAACCACAAATGAAGAAGAAGAGTTTTATGGCGTTACTCAAATGATATGATATGCCTCTATTCAGCGTGAACCAAAAGACATTTCAGTTCCCAAACCACTACCAGAACTCAAGACACTTCTGGGGGGTCTTAAGTATGAATTTCTTGATGAAGAATAGAGAAATACATGATCATTAATGCGAATGAATACTCCTAAGACACAAGGTGTCCGAAGTTGGTATAGAGGTGGATAAAAGTAAGATAGAGGAAATCTCTAAGCTTCCACCCCCTCTTCAATCTCTTTTGTTTGTAGTTTTTTAGGACATGCAGGATATTACCGTCAATTAATCAAGGACTTTTCAAAGATTGTGAAGCCCTTGTCCAAACTATTGATAAAAGAACTCCGTTTTTCTTTGATAAAGAATGCAAAAAGGCCTTCCATGCCTTAAAAGATGCCTTGACCACTTCTCCCATTATACATGATCCAGATTGGGATCTCTCCTTTAAAATAATTTGTGATGCTAGTGATTATGTAGTAGGGGTTGTCCTAGGACAAATGAAAGATAAGAAACATCATGTCATCTACTACGCCAGCAAAACTCTTGACGAGGCTCAAATTAATTACACCACCATTGAGAACAAGATGTTAGCAATCATCTATACCTTTGACAAGTTTAGATCCTATCTATTAGGTGGGAATGTGACAATCTATATTGATCATGGGGAATCAAGTATCTCATGCATAAGAAAGATACCAAACCACGTCTCCTCAGGTGGGCTATTCTTTTACAAGAATTTGATTATGATATTGTTGACAAAAAGGGGACAGGAAATGACATCACTGATCACCTCTATAGAATAAAGGTTGAACAAAGAAAACCCCTCCCTATCAACGAATCCTGTCAAGGAAAATTATTGCTTCTTATTCATTCTATTGATTAAGTAACCCCATGGGATGTTGATTTTTGCAACTACTTGGAATGCCAACAACTACCTCTAGGAATGACCTACAATCAAAAGTAGAAATTCTTTTCTAACATCAAGAACTATTTTTGGGATGACCCCCTACTCTTTCAAAAGTGCACAGATAATGTATATCATCATTGTGTGGATTACAGAAAAGCTCATTCCGTCTTAGGAAAATGTCATGCAGCCCCATATGGAGGACATCTTAACGCTGAGAAAAGAACTTTAAGAATCTTGAACTCTGGTTTTTATTGGCCAACCATAATTAAAGATGTGCACATCTTCACTAAAAAATGTGACGCGTGTTAGCATACTGGAAATATCAACAAACGCAATGAGATGCCCCCTTCGGAATGGATCAAAGTAGAGATCTTCTTGTTTGGGAGATAGACTTCGCGGGACCCTTTCCACATTCTTCTGGGAACAAATTCATCTTCATCATCATTGACTACATCTCAAAATGGGTGGAGGCTATACCATCATCAACATGTGCTCTAAGATGATTGTGTGTCTATTCACAAAAATTATCTTTCCTAGATATGGAGTGCCATTTATTGTAATATGTTCAACTATTCAATTTTGCACTATGTCTCTTCCTAGAAAAGCTTGGTTCTCGTGGGTTTGGACTATTCACAATGATCACCATCCATCCCTCTGGCATGATGGACATTCACAACGAGAAATTAGGAATGTTCTCAATCAATTGGAACCAATTAAATTGGTACTATGAAGACAATGCCAACACTAGAAAGGTGGATTTGGAGTTGCTAGATGCCCCGAAAGTAGAATGAGATGAATGTTCAAGTAGTCAAGATACATGACTATAAAGCGCTACTTGGGAGGCAACCCAAGCATTTTTCTTTTCTATCATTTAGATTAGTATTCGATGATTTTGTTTCATCTCATACAAACACTTCTTAAGGATTGTCCATCCAAATCAAGTAGAACAACTATTTTTCTGTTAAAATGATGATTGGGCAATAGTCATTTGACTTTGACTTGTCGACGTAAAATTTGATCTGCCTTATCGCATATTACATTAACAAATTTGGTAAATTTTTTATCATAGTAGATCGACACCGTTGCCAATCCACTTAGGTCGACAACCCTATCGACCACGTAGAATTGATCTCCTTTATGGAACGATTCTCATCCTTGCAGTTGAGAGAATCGACACAATTACTGTTGACAGATTGATTGACAACATGTTAGGTTTCAGCAAAGATTCCAATCGATGGGTTGGTCGACAATGCTCTTGTTAACTTCATGAGCGACAGTGTTCATGATACGATTGACATGCCCACATGTAAGACATGTCGACCCTCTTTTTCAACACCCCTGTCGATCGACAGTGAGTTGTCAGATCCATATCCACATCTGAATAATCGACTTCAGTTTCAGTGACCTTAACCTCTGCTATAAATATTGAGTCCAGTGTTAAGAAATATTTACCACTTGTAATCATAGCAAAGCTCTACCTCTCCTTCTGCTCACTTGTCGACCTCCAAGCACAGCCGCTCGAAAAGCCTCCTATGGATGCTCGGTCGACACCCCTGATCTATGTGTTCCTATCGACAATGTTCCCATCTGATCGATTGGTAGATTTACATGATTTTGACATGCATGTCGATGTACACCATGACTTACCTGTCAATCAATAACCTTATCGACCGTTTACCAATCATGTTGTCGACTTGTTTTCATCATAATCTATAGACCACCATATCGACTGTGTACTCCTTTTTCAAATCAACATCACTGGCTTTTATGCATGATGGTGATGCTTGTAATCGATAAGGTTAATAAACACCTAATCAGTACCCTTTCTCTTTTTCTTTGCATCAATGGCTCACCAAGGAACTACCATCCCATCAAAGAAGGCGGAGAAGAGACCTCTTCCTAAGCATCGCATAAATGAAGTAGAAAAAAGGGCTAGAACTAATGCACCGACACCAGAGGCTCCACAAGGTTCATAGTTGGAGCTCCCCTATCAAGGAACCTTCAGGCCTCAGATCAAAGACCATTTAGAGGCATTCAAGGAAATGAAAAAATAAGTTTTCAAACCTACACACTTTATCTCTTCCACTGCCCTTGATGAAATAGGCATTCGGGCACGAGTCGAGGGAATGTTGGCTAGATCCAATTTAGCCCGCCTCAGTTTCGCTACTCCATGAGCATATGCAGAGGAAACTATAGAGTTCATGTCATCTATCAAGGTGGTAGCATCTACCAAGGAAGTGCACTCTAAACAGATACAAGTCTGAATCCACAACATTGATTATGCTATCACTAACCAAAGTCTGAACAAAATTTTATGTGGTTCAGAGGAAGAAACTACCAGGGCTTCTACTGGCCTCCTAGAGATAGAGGATTCCAGTTTTAATACTTCTAAATATTGGGAAAAATTGACAGGCCAAAAGAAGTATCCATCTTGACACTCCAAAGCATTTGTGGTGCATTTTAGTTTCTGGAGGGTTATGCACAAAATAATAGTTAACATCCTCTTCACCAAAGCAGAAATGGGAAGCATCTACCTTGAGGAATTATATGTGTTATCTTTGATAATGGATGGTCACCCTGTCAATATTGGTCGACTCCTGATTGATAAATGGCTACTTATCTACTCTTCTCTGGAAAGAGAATATTATATGGAATGTCTCATCAGATTTATATTTCAAGCACACAGACAGCCCCCATGTGTTGCTTTTAAGGAAATAATAGGTGAAAAAATTATCAACATAAGGTACCTAATGTCCGTTGGTATTTTGGTATGGCGCGACTATTCTACCAGCTCTTGGTTCACAAGAACCAAGCTTTCTATTCCATTACCTAGTCTGGTGAATTATGACAAAGATTGGTTACTCTTTTCTGAGGAGGAAATTATTGCACTGGTTCACAACTTTTGACAGATGAACCAAGCACATCCAAGAACATCACAAGGTTGGGTACGGACAAATCCTATCATTACAAAACAACCTAAGTGGACGATGTCTAAGATATTAGAAGAAGGTTATCAAAGAAGAGTTGTCAGGTATGATCTCAAAGAATTGTGAGTATCACTCGACCATGGCCCACACTCCCTCCGAGTCTCTAAAGAAGAACACCCGCTAGTCTCTCCATATACTACTACAATCAAGCAACATGCATCCACCATAACCCACCCCGCCTCCATCCTAGTTACAGCTACTGCTAGCAAACATATCTCTCTTCTCAGACAGACAATGCATGATGTTCCTGAAAGCCCATCCTGACATCAACCACGTTCCTATCAGCCCTTTTCTTCTTATCAAGACCCTAGATGTGATAATCATTCTTCATCTTCTTTATAGACACATACTTCAGGCGGCACCTTTGGTCATGAATTTGACACTATACATAGAGTCACTGGAGCAATCATGACTATCTTTCCTAAACTCTAAAAGGTCGGAACAAACATTGAATAATAGGTTCTAGCAATGGATGCACGGGTCAGCGACCTAAGCACCATTCTTTTAAAAATGGTGACCCTTCAACGCCACCTAGATGAAATATTAAAGGTCCAAATCCACCTCCTTCTCAAAATTACTTATAAAGAAAAGTCCAGGTAGCATCAAGAAGAACAACCCACCCTATGATGAAAATATAGATGCGCATGTCGACGTAGTTATGCTGAAGCATCATCTTCACCATCTTCTCGGTCCACCGAGGGTAATTCTTATGTTCTCAATACTATGAGTGAAGATGCTCACCACTCTCCTTATTAGGCTGTTGGTTCATTCTGAGTCTATATCTCATGTGTCTATATCAATTTTCAGCTCTGCTATTCCTTCGTCAAAGAATGGCCTTCGTATGTGTCATATGTCACAACCTCTTGTGCATGGCCTAACTTAGTTTGAGATAGCACCTATCATCAAATCTTTTGAGGATATACCAATCGAAAATATTTCTCCTCCATCTCTGTCATAGTCCCAAGATATGGTTGAGAGGGAGATGAGGTAGAAACTTGACGAAGTTCTGAATCTGACCCCAATATGTTCTCTGCTTAGTCTACATATAGAGGAAGACATATCTATTGGGTTTTATAGGAAACATATGGACCTCGATGGTGATTTTATAAGTCCTTTTAACAACGAAGAAGTTTCTTATGATGATGATAATGGTGATCTCTCCATTTTTTTTGTCATCTGAACCTCCTGGTCATTCTATTCATATCATTATAGAACATCTATTGCCACTTCCACCTCAACTTCATTTGAAAATGAGTGAATTTGATCTGAATTACTTGAAGGGAATGCAGGTTCCTGAAATCTTTGTCTTATAAGACATACTAGAGGATCAACGTGATGGAAGCCATATTATCTGTAACAATGGTTCCATCACCCTCTCCTGAAATGATTTTTAGATTCTTTTTGGCAATCCTTCCAAAGTCTCTAGAAAAATTTTCACCATCCTCGCATTAACTATTCTGGAAGATGTCATGCCTAACTATAAGGACTAGCCATATTATAATGCCACTACTTCTTTGGCAAGCTGCTTATTCAAGAACTGTTAGAAGGCTCAAGCTATTTTGACCTTATAGGATAACCTTGAAAATAAGAACACAAGGGTGATCTAATTACCCTTACATTTCAGAGCATTGTGACTCCTGTGCGTTGTTGGCCTCAACAAAAATCAAATTACTTAGTTTAACATGTGCGTTGAAACACTTGCACTTTCTGATATGCAATTTCAAGATTGCGCTGCCAAAACGCTAACTCATATCCCAATTCGATGTGAATGAGTTATTCAATAAATATGATTGCATCACTCGCCTTCCAGCACAATCTTGAGCACAATCAATTGTAAAACTCCTATTTCTAGCCTGGACCCAATTTACTTCATGCCTCTTTGTAGACGTTGTGCTATGGAAGTCATCCACGACATGTGCTTTTTTAAGGTCCCTGAATTATCAGAAAACCTAAGGGATCTTTATCCACTTATTCTTCACCTAATGAAGGAGGTCATCCGAGATATCTTACAGAAAGATGAAGCAGAAGAAGGTCAGATCACACCATCACCTATTATCATTGAACTACCTACTACTGTTACAACAACTATAAAGTTAAAGAAGATGTTGATATACCAAAATTTGTTGATGAGCCAGATCCATTTCCGATGTATGGCCTTGTTTCCACTATAGAGCCAAGTTTTATGAATTTTAACCGTAATACATGTTGCGAACTTTCTCTTCCTTAATTGATAATGTTGATGCACCGCTTCAAGCCTAGTGGAAATCATGTTGTTTCCAATAGAGATGATCTTTTGGTCGTGAAAGACGACCTCCTGGAGACTCTTCAACTGCAAGGATGTTTAACTCTTAGCCTCATGGTAGCTAACCAATGTCTTATATGCAAGGATGTCGATGATGTCTTTATGGCCGGTTCTAGTCTTGTCAATGGTCTTTGTCGAGACTCTGATTCAGGTGAAAAACATCTTCTGCTTCGTCAACTACAAGAATTTATTCCCTGATATATATTTTTCCCTATTCTTCACGATGCACATTGGACATTGGTTGTTGTCTCTACTCATGAAAGGGAGGTCATGCTTTACAATAATTTAGATTCTTATTTTGATCCTAAATGCCCTAAATATTCAGTGCTAATCCACAGTATGCACGAAAGCATTGTTGATGCATGTTCTAAGGTGCTTATTCCACTGATCCATGAATTTGGCAATGATTATTCTTCTCAGGAACCAAGAAGATGGAAGGTAACCAGATTCAGGCATCATTGTCATCAACAATGTATGTTGTCCAATAATCATGTCTTGTACATTCTATACTGGATGTACACCATTGGAGTTCTCTATGTTGTTGTTGAAGAAAGTTACAATGATAATTATCATTGCCTTTGAGGAAATTATGCTCTAATGTTGCTCGAGTCCCCATGAGCAACAATGGACCTTTGCTGACAAACTCACATGTTTACATTTTATTTTCATTTCTTTTTCACACTTTGTGGACAGTGTGTGTTGTAATTTTTTTTGGGGGGTGTAATCTAGTGAGTAGGTATCCATTGTATCACAAACTTCACTTCTTTTCCTTTTCCTTTAATATTTCTTTTTAATAATTTCTTTATTTCCATTTACCAATTTAAACATGTTTATGAAATGAAGTTGCAGTTGATGGAAAAACTCCCTCTACAAATATTCTAGTTTGTCCCTGACCTACCTATTATACATGACATGTCAAGTCAAAAATATTTTTGTTATTAATATAGTTTTTATGTTTTCCTCTTAGCAAAATGGCAATTATCTTTTATGATGTCATCATTTGTTTCTTACAAAAAGAACATAATTAATTAATTCTTGTCTTGTCAAAGGTGTACTGATGCAAAAACAAAGAAAGAGTTATCTCGTGCTATCCTCCAAATGTTTCATCCCAAAAAGAGTAAAGAGTGAAAAAGAATCTGAGAGACATCCCTTGAATTAAATCTATTGAAAAGGTGTAGTGATGTGCTCATGAACACAAATATTCAATTTTATTTAGTCTCTACAACCCCTACATCACTCTAATGGAGTTCATCTAAAGGTACTACAATCTGGGGCAATAATACTTAGGATGTGCAATCACTGCTCTGAAACCATCTGGTTTGGAATGTAGGGATCACTCGCTTATCTTAAATGGGCATGTACTTGAATGACCCAGAGGAAGAAAGGAATATCCATAAGCATATCTAATTTCTCCACATAAATACCTAGGTGAGAGTGAAAGCTGCTTTGACAAAGTGACATATATACTAGAGAAAAGCATTAGACAAAAAGAAAATAAAGAAAGAAGTTATTGACATAATGACATCTTGGATAAAGATTAGTTTTGTTAAGAGGATTGTATAAACTCATGTTTTTAATATTTTTTGGATTTTTCATTTTTTAAGAAATAGTGATTACATTATCCTGAATACAAGCAAAAATCTAAGTTTGGGGGAGTTGATAACATTAGTTTTGGTGTGATTTCAATATCCCTTTACATAATACATTAGAAATAATGTTTATATGTTTATATTTATCCATTTTATTCTGGTTTGCTTAAATAATAAGTTCCAAGTTAGTTTTGGTGACATATGAAGGAATTGGATGCAAATCAAGTGAAATCGATGGAGTCTGAATAATTGTTTAATAGACCTATCTTCAGTCTGTTGATCAATCAGTCAGCAAGAAGGTTTGACCAAGAGGATCAAGAAAATATTTTCGATTCAAGACCGACAGACTAATCGAGCATCAATGAAGCAAATTGAAGTACCTCGACAACCATCTATCGAGGGAAGGAGTGTCAAGAAAAAAGTGACAAAACTCACCTCTGATGCAACATTGATAGCCCAATCCGTCGACACTGATAGACCCTTGTCAGTATGAAGCTATCAATCCAACACTCAACACACCTATCGAGTAGAGGACCCTTGATAGTCCCATCAAATCATTCCACTTAAAGACTACACCGACAACATTGTCGACCTGGTCGTCGATAGACCCAACGATAGGAAACCATCAACATCGATGGAAAAGGTTCGACGACCTTAACCCTATAAATATACCCCCAATGTATCCATCTCAGACATCTTGAATTTTTGGAGTTAGAGCACCGAGAGGTTGTCGCTAAGGTTCTAGAGTTGGATGATAAGACGTGTCGACCTGCTCCCTATTGGTTCCTTCATCATAACTAAGCAACTAAAGGTCCGTCTTACCTCAAGTCAAGATTAGAAATGAGAGGAAAGACTATCGACACCAATGTCGACCGCCAAGATATCAATCAAGAGGTTGGTAGATCGACCATTTGATTTGCCCTTGTATTGATCTTCTCTTTCTCTTTTCTGTATCATGACTTACTTTTTTGTTGTATTCTTTTTGTTTCTCTGGCCATGTGTGGCTAAAACTCTAACTTGGGTTGGGATTAACCGGCAGGCCCTCCCAATCATGTAATTTTTCATCTTTCTATTTTATGGCATATATTCTTTAAAATTTTGTTCCTTTAATCTTGTTTAATTGTGTCGATTGATGATTAGCTACCTTCTTTGAACTTGTGAAACATATAGATCCATAGTTATCACTCATCATATAGATCCATCAGACATGGATCATAACTTGTGAAACATGGTGAATGGTGGACGATCTGGGATGCCCACACCTCTCCTCGAGTAAAGATGTTTATGTGGACACTATCACATAATGCCATCCTCACGAACAAGAGAAGGAAGGAGAGACAGATGACGAAAGATAGCAAGTGCGACATATGGCAGATGAATGAGGAAGATGGTCTCCATGCCCTTCAGGACTGAAACCATGCTAAAGAATGTTAGAAGAACATATTGGCCAGTGTGATTCCACAAAACTTCTTCACGGAGACCAATCTTAATGCTTGGCTACGAGATAATATGAGGAACAAGAAGGTACAAGAGAGCTTCATGTATGGCTGCTGGCACATCTGGAAGAGCAGAAATAGTCAGGTGATGGAAGGAAGACCGCCCAACCATGCCAAGACTACAAGATATGCGAGATAGGACATCATGCTGAGAAAATTGGCCTGGGAAAAGGAGGAGGAGGCACCAAAGAACGATCAACAATTATTGTGCGAGCCGCCAAAGGAAGGGTGGATAAAACTGAATGTAAACATTGCCTTTCAAAAGAAAGGCAGTAGTTGTGCATATGTAGCTAGGGAGTGGATTTCCATGGAGGAGGTAGAGAAAGAAGGAGTGGATAAGGTGATTGTAGAGTCGGATTACAGGATTGCAGTTCAATTGCTTCCAGGAGAATTGGCTGATGCTTCACGGTTCACAGTACCAAGATCCAAGACTAAGAAGATGATGAAGCCAAACTGGACAATTTTCCATGTGAAGAGAGATCACAATCATCTTGCTGATGCGTTAGCAAGATACCATCAAAAATAAAACCAAGGATGGATGCACTACACCTGTCCACCAGAATGCCTGAATGAAACCCTGGTTAGAGATTGTAATGGAAGTAGTACTACTAGGTTTAATGATTTCTATAACTTAGATTTTTGTAGTAATTTTGAATCGCTCGTAAGAGGAGGATGAGATGAATAAGAGGACCTCCTAACTTACCCCAAAAAATAGCTACCTTCTTTAATGTTTGATATGGATGTTGTTCAAGAGAATGAGTTCAACGAGATTTAGAGTACATGATAGTAATGATTCACAAGAGTGAGGAGTTTCCATAACAAAAGTCATATTATCTTCCAACGATCTTTTGGTTATTAACTTGAGAGAGGGAACCCCACTAGATAGACATCTACCCAGATCTCGAGAGAAGGAAGGGACAAATATTTGTTATGACTATTTGCAAAACAAGTAGAGAATGTATATAAAATAGGAGTGAAGGTTTTATGTGGTTGAGGTTGGCTTGATAGGTGAAACCCAATCCAAGTCCTTTTTATCTTAATTTCTAGATTCATCTATGTTCTTTGATTTTCCATCATTTTGGTTCACCGCTTAATTAGGTTAAATTTGTTCCTTAATCAGAACACCACAAGATTTCTTTTAGTTAGGCTAGATTAAGAAATGATTTCACATTTTTATTTTGTTATTCTCCTTGTCCCTACGTTCGATCCCGCACTACTACAAAGATTCTGTATTGAGTTGCGAATGTCTCTATTAGTCAAGTATAAATTCAAAGTCTAATTTCTTAAACTAGGACAATTGTGTTTACACATTTGGCCCACAAAAAAGAGCAACCAGTCAGGTATGTAGAAACTAGAATAAGTAATGAACCAATCACCCTAGAAGATGATGAGATCATTATTCCAAAGGAAGAGGTCAATGCTAACCTCACACTATGGGAAAACACCCTAGCAGGGTACATTGTGGGGTTCCGACCTCACATCCCAACTCTATAGGATTACCTTCGAAAAGTTGGCTGGCCTGATAGAAGTGATGGGATGAGCAAACAGGTTCTTCATAATCAAATTTATGGACCAATCAGATCTTAATACAACACTTGAAGGAGGCCCCAAGTACGTATGTAGAAAACCTATGATACTGAAGAAATGGGAGATGGGGGACCTACTGGAGAAAGAGAAGCTAATGGACATCCATGTGTGGGTGAAGATTCATAATCTTCCCCTAGAATTATGGAGCAATATAATGATAGCTTAGATCAGTACCTATTTGAGAAAGCCACAATGCTTAGAAGACATATTAAAGCTAATAGATTACTAGAATGTGCTTGACTAAATGTCCTAATGAAAACATCTTCACCATTTTGTACTGAAGTGAATCTTCACACAGATAAAGGAAACCGGTGTAAGGTATAAATTGAGTATGAATGGTTGCCAGATCACTACCCCCACTGGGGTACCTTTGACCACGATTCAAAGCTATGAAAAGAACCAATATAATAGAGCTAGGAAAAGGTTAAAAAAAACACATCAAGATCCAAATCGGCCAAGCACATTGCAAGAAGTATATCTAATACAACAAGAAAACACTAACCACATAGAAGGCAGTATTGTCAGAGGTGGACGGAATTAGGAAGCTGATGATGGCTTTCAAATACCTAAGAAAATGGCAACCTCACCCAACAGAAGAATAAACCAATGTCAGAGTAGTACAACCCAAAAACAACACAATATCTAGTTCCAACCCCTGGAAGGATCTGATAGATAGACACAAACTCAAAACATTACCATTATTCTCAGGAAGTCAACAACTGTGTGGTGTTCCCATGGTTGATCTTCCCACTATGTTAGCTTGGAACACCAGAGGTTTGTCCTCTTGGGTTAAACAAGATGTTGTTCGGGCTAAGATAAGAAGCGTGAAGGTTGACTTGGTCTTCCTAGTCAAAACAAAAATAAAAATGATAAAAATCGGTAGAGCAGCTAGCAAGATCTGGCCAAATGCATCATGGGTCAATAACTCTCTATCATGCAAGAAGGTTAGAATTCTTATACTATGGGACAACAAAGCCTATATTGTTAAAGACAAATACTAATCTAAGAAATTAGTTCACTTCTCCCTTGGGTGTGTGGTTGCTTCTATTCAGGTCACTATGGTCTATATTGCTAATTATGACAAAACCACATCAAAGATGTGGAATGATCTATCAAGATTAGTAGAATTATTTATACTCTATGGAAAGTCATTGGGGACTTCAAGGTTGTATGAGTTACCACTGAAAGAAGCACACATTCCGCCCCATCTTCTTAATCTATGAAAGAGTTTGATGAAGTTGTTGTTGTAACAAATTTCATTGAAATCCCAACTAAAGGGCCATTTTTTACTTGGAATAATCAGTAGGAAGGAGTTAATAATACTCAGGGTAAAACGGACACAGCCTTGGGTAACACCAATTTCTTAAACACCTTCCCCAAGATGTGTCTTGAGGTGAAATCAATGATCACTAGAAACCATTGTATGTAGGTTCTACTCCTTGACGATTATGAAACTCCAAAAATTGCACATTTCATTTCTTTAATGTGTAAGTTGCTATGCATGTATATGAGGAAGTCATGCTACAAACATGGAGAACACAGGTTTAGTGATGTCCCATGTATAGGGTATGTATGTGTGAAAAGGTGAATTTTTTCTTAAGTATGAATTACTTCCCTCATTATATTTTACCCTCATTATGTTCACTCTTTACCCTCATTATGTTCACTCTTTACCCCAATATATCTTTCTTGGCTACTTGATCATTATTGATACTCAAATTCGAAATATGATGACGAATGTGGTTTTTATACACTTTGTGACACCACATATTTGATTAATTTATTACTTGATCCAAAGAAATAAATTTGCCTATAAAACATCAGCATCTGGTTCTCAAACTTTTTCTAAATGTTGTACACAATTTATGAACCTATGGTCTAAATTTCATTTCATTTGGACATTCTTATAATTTCCTATGATTTCTTGAAGTTATTGTGTTGAAGACCACTTTATATGCCATTTTTATTGGCTTTTCCACATCATCCATCCTGGGCAAGGCATCAGGGGTGAGTTTCGGCCCTTGGTTCTGCCTCTCATAGATCTTATCCAGATCTGAAGGTTGTTGGGTCATCTTCAACCTCCTTTTGATTGTGGGGAGGTGTTATTATGGACGATCCATCTAATCTCCCGTGCATGACCAAGTCTTAAAATTCTAACTGAATGAAAATGATCCTTTTGTATTTTAGCACTCAACCAACCCTACTTTGACCACCATTAAGGATTGGTTTTGCCATAAAAATGATTCCCTTTTTCTCACCTCTCACTCTGGTGGCCATGGCTACAACCAATGCTTGGTTTTCCCTAAAACCTACCTATGGACCCTATATAATGACCCCTAGAGGTCGGTACCTTCAACCCTCATGATAAAATCTTTACCTTGTACTCTCAACTTACCTCAGACGCGCCCAATTCATCCTCAACTTTCCTACTACCCCGATGGCATCGTAGCCTGACCTGTTTTGGGCATCCTTTTTCCTCGGCCTCTAGCCTCCAATAGACACTTCCATTCACTCTGCCAGGTCACTACGGAACCAAACGACGCCTCTCATCCCTCTTCCAATTCCCCCTGCTCCTAAACCCTCATGTCTCCAGTGAGGTACTCTGCCTCACTTCTGGGCTTGTGAGGAGGCCGAACACGGGGGAGAGAGGAATCCCAAACCAACTGATCTAGTGGGGTCACTTGTACAGATACTACCTTTAACATTAGTTAAAATGGCCTTTTAACGTCAGTTTCAAAGCAACACCCAAGTGGGTGACATCAATGGTAGAAGCCTACGGTGTCGGTTGAAAAATCAATGACATAGAGCCGACCCTGATTGCAACTAAAAAAGAACCAACACCAGTAGGATCCATAGTTCTTGGTTATTTGAACAAATTTGACGCCTGTAGAAGCTCATTGTCATCAGTTATTTATGTGAAAACCGATGACTAACTCCCATTCCAAACAAAAAATGTTTGTTTCATAGTCGTCCCTTCAATGAAAAACTGACCATATAGCTACAAATTATAGGCGGTTAGGAGTTCATAAACCGATGCCTATCTCCATAACTGAAAAAAATTTGTCCTAGGTTAGGACATAGTTGTCGGTTTCTTATAGACAACCAAAGATGTATATCTTCATTGACGGTTATTATATCTTCATTGACGGTTCACATACATGTAGAAACCTGCAGTTCCATTCATTTCATCCATTTTCACATTCACACACATGTAGAACATATTCATTCATTCATCTTCACATTCACACACATTTATATAGATCAAATTTCAATAGGACATTTCAAAAAAACTCATTCACAAATGTATATATAAGAACCACATATATACTAAAATAATGATAGCTAAGTTTAGAAATGTCATTCTTGATCATCAATACTGCAATCATAATAAAAAATTGGCTCCCTTTCAAAGGCTTTTTCCCATTATTTTCTTATCTCATTTAATTATTCTATCGTATAGGGCATATGTACATTTAATAGCTTTTCCCCTCTATTGAAGTCACTAGTTTGAAACACCTACAAAGAGAATGATGTATATATATAATTAATAAGTTTGATATTTTCATGTTATCTAATGAGACTATATATACTTATGATGATCAAGACTATATATTACATCTTGAATGTTTTCGATGTCCTGAGCAGCATATCTGACAATCATGTCCATATACTACATCATGTAGTAAGAACATGCCCAACCATTGTTTTGTATAGCACACTATTAATTTCAACATTCAAAATGTTAATAATTAAAAGTAAGCATAGTTCACATAAATAAAATATACATAGGAGTTAGGAAACTACATGCACATTCTTTTAAACTATCACTTTCTTTTTCTTGTCTAGGTTTTCTCTAAGATTTTTGAAATATTTTAAAGCCCTATAAGTTAATGTAACACATTGAATTGCAGTAGTAAATATTCATGTAATAATAGATGTTAACGGATATAAATATAAAAAATTTCTCACGTGTATAATGGCCTTTTCAAATCGTGTCCTGAATGGTCTAAGTTGTGCCCCTTTGAATTTGGGTAATAAACAGTCATTGTCTTGGGGACAAAAACCAATATCTCCCAATGCTTACCTGTAGTGCTAAGAAAGTAAAGAATACATATCTCAAAATCAACAATGAACGTACTTTTCTTAAGTCAAAATTATAAGAAAAGTAAACTTATAGAACATTATATGGATCTATTATCACTCTTTTTCTTTTCACCAAAATATTTCAAAGTGATAGAGAAATATAAGGTAACTGATGTAGGGTCTTCATTTACAATAATGATCAAGGATGGAACTAGAAATCCCATATGAGTCATTGAAAAATCTTTACAAAACCTATGTAAGTGGCTGCAAAACATATATTATGTATGCATTAATATAAAAAAAATAGATCACCATATATAAAATGAGGTATATAGATATATAAATAAGATCTCCCCATATCCATAGTTCTATCATAGATGAATTCAGCCAAGCATAATGAAACAACTCCAAAATATCTTGTAGAAATATATTATTATTGTATGATTGGCCTATAGCATCCTCCTCCACAGAAGAAACAATAGGTGAAGTTTCAGAATGTTCACCTATCCATATTTCCATACCCCTACATTGATAACATATCGAGTGGTATAGGTCCTTTGGAACCCAACTAGGTACTTGAGGAAGAGGTGGAGGTGGAGGAGGATGAGTTGTAGTAGATTTATTCCCTTTGTCATGCATATATAATTTCATATCAATTATCATGTATATACATATACCAATTAACATAATGTAAATGTATCATACATGACCAGTATATTTGACTCCTATGTTGGGACAAAAACCACTCCGCCTTCTGCTTCACCTAGTGTGTCAACATCTAGGTGGGCATATGACAATGGATGCTACCTCCAAGTGGGGAAGACAAGCATTGCTGGCTCACACAAACCGCATCATCAGGTACTCGAGTGCCATAAATCGTGTGCTTTGGAAGACATGGGTAAGCCTCTCCCTTTGCAATGATGAATTCTTTCAATTTTAGACGTCATGGCCTAAAGCCTACAAATTTACATAGAGTATGTTATATATACACATTAAGATATCATCTTCAAAAGACTAGCTACTATGTCATAAAAATATTACAATGGATGTGGTAGGTGGTGGGTCTACATGATTACTCCCAACCACCTCTACAGGATCACTCCCAACCACATCTATCATAGGGGAAGAGAAAAATGCCATTGGTACTATTTGAGTGGAAGCCTAAGATGCCTGCCACTTTCTCATTGCTTCCTAGACTCTCTTATCAATTAACTCATCTACCTATACATGGCCAAAAGAAACATTTTTTTATTCCTGAATTCACTTTGAAATAACATTCTAAAAAAAGAATAGGTTACCTCTACTTTTGAAAATCCCCCTTTTTGGAAATGTTTGCGCTGTGATGGCCCAAATAATTCTCTTAGGCCCACACTAGTTCATGCATCCCTAACACGTCCAGGATGCTCTACATTACCGAAAGCAACTATCAATTCATACCTTGTGCCCCCAGGGATGAATGGGCCTTTCTTCCTCTGCTCGTGAAGCTCCCGCTAATCATCATCAATAGAAATTGGTAAGTAAACATAACAATCCTCAATACTACTTGCCCTGAGAGTTGAATTTTACCATTTTTGCCGCCACCTCAGTAGTTGTGGGGTTGGTTATATCTCCTTTTTTATTTTGCCTACCCGCTATCCACACATCATGGCGATGCATATGTGCGGGGGTTGTAGAGCACTCAGTGCACGCCTTGCTCTTTGAGCATAACTGATAGCCTTGCTAGTAAGCACATTGAATTGGTTAGTAACAATCAAGGTCAATTGTAAATAGGTGAATTCGTAAGAATGTATATATTATATAAATTGGCAGTGATGCCTAATACCTTGAATTCATCAATATTTCTCTTGGCAACAAATGCCTCCCACTCATTCAGGTCCAAGTAGTTCCATTGCTCAAGGTCTGACTTCATCCTCTTATCAGCCTCTCATATGTATTGTTGGTTGCGAGTTGTCCTATAGTTCCTTAGGACCCTCCCACAGTGTTGCATCACCTTTTTATGATTTATGATGTCATCCAGTTCAAATATAATCTACAAAATTTCATATATTTAATATAGCACTCTAAAAATAGAATTGTAAATAACTTTAAAAATAGAATTACAAATGATAATATCTCACACATAGTTCTTTCCATACCAAGTCTTTATTCCCTTTAGGAACTGTATGCCAAGATTTTGCATTTACACTACAATGGTTGTGAGTAAGAACCCCAAGATATGACACAAATTATTTGTTGTTGTTTCCAACTACATTTCCCGCACAATCAAAATCCAAAACCAATTTTGGTCCATTTCCCCTTTACAGTAGTAATTTGTTCATCATAGTGATGCCCCTAATTTTTTCAATTTTTTATGCTTCTCATCAAGTGGCACAAGGTTTTCAGGGGGTACATCCTCTGCCTAAAAGTCAACAAAAAAATACATATAGGATATCACATATAAATGGACATACATATAGCTATAAATATTGTAAAACTTACATTGTGACGTTGCACCTCACCCTCATGGTAATCATCATCATGATCATCATACTCACGGTCATCCATATGAAAAATTGTGATATAAAAACAATAAAACATTTAACATTTACATTTAACATTTATTGAAATTAATATAACATTGTAAAGTTCACATTGGTCTAACATTGAAAAATAAATAAAAACACGCCTCTAATATTGAGATCTTTTATCAATTAACGTTCCTTCAGTGTGATCTCCAACACATATAAGTCATTTTTAGCTTCAATATTTGGTGTTGGCAAGCCAACTGAGAATGGACTGGAGTCATCATACTTACATAGTATTATTCTTCATCTATAGGATCTTCAATGAACTATCTTTTACTATGAAGAACAACTGACCATTTTTCATTTGTTGGATCATCGACATAAAATACTTGTTTTTCCTATGTTGTTTATATGAATGGTTCACCGTTCTCGCCTATCTTTTCAAAATTCACTAATGTGAATCCCAGTTCATTCATTATAACTCCTTTGGTTTTATCAACCCAATTACATTTAAAGAGTAGAATTCTGAAATCTACGTAGTCAAACTCTGTATGTCTTCAATGACACCATAATATGACATTTTAGCTTCAATGAAGATGCTTGAAGGGTGACCCCACTATTTTGGATGACGTCTTATCATCTTGACGCTTTGAGTAATATGAGAACCCATTTATGTCAAACCCTTCATAAGACATAACATTCATTTTTGGTTTAAAGGTGAGGCATTTGATATTTTTAGGAATATTATTTGGTGTTTGAGATAGTTGATGTAAGACTTTATCTTCAAACTACTTAATAGATGTCTTGTTATGCTCTCTAGAAAGCCACATTGAATTAGCTCAAGGATATTATTTCTTGATGAAATTAGTATGTTCCATGATATAAGCACTCACTTCATCGATATTGTGTAAAATATACAACTGAGCTTATTCCCATAGCTCACAGCTTATTACTTTCATTCGTTATCCTAAAGTCCCTTCTCCAAAATAGTCCTCAATATTCTTGTCATTTATAGGAGTGTCATTTCCACTCAGAAAGTCATTACGAAATTCCATAACTTCTCTCACCTATAACCCTCAATAATACTCCTTTCAAGCCGATAATGGTTTCGAACATCACCTTCAAAAATGTTCATGTATCGTTTAAAAGGATACATCCAATGCAAGAAAACTGGCCCCAATATTTTCACTTCCCCAGTCAATGTACAACAAGATGTACCATGATATCAAAGAATGAAGGAGGAAAATACATCTCAAGCTGACATAGGGTAACAACCACTTCTCTTTGCAACTTATTGAGATTCTCAGGATCGATAACTTTTTTGCATAGATTGTTGAAGAAGAAACAATGTTTGTTGATTGCAAACCTTACATGCTTCGGCAGAATTGATCGAATTGCCACGGGAAATATTTGTTGCATTGGAGTGTGACAATCAGAGACTTAAGACCTATCTTCTTTAGATCTTTCATTGATACACTTCTACGGATGTTGGGAGAATAACCATGTGGTACCTTAACATTAACCAACACTCACAAAAGACTTTCTTCTCCTTTCTAGAAAACATGCAACAAGTAGGAGGTAAATATGTTCTCCGATCACTACTAACTATTTCTATTAATTTTTTCCTTATTCCCATTTCACGATGGTCCATTCTGGATTCGATACCATCTTTAGTCTTACAAGGTATATTGAATAGAGTACCGATGACGCTATCACATACATTTTTCTCCACATGCATAACATTGATACAATGCCTAACTGCCAAAGAACTCCAATAAGGAAGATCCCAAAACATTGACTTCTTCTTGAACAAAGATTTGTCACTTTGTGTGGTAATGGTACATTGTGATTGTTGGTATATATATGCCCGTAGAGCCATCCAAAGTGATTGCATGGTGTCGGATATTAATTAATCAATTAATATGATTATTTGGTTAATTAATGAATTCCAGAATATTCTAATTAATCCATGAGCGTTTTAATTAACGCAACGTTTCTATTTACCGATGGGTTTAGGAAACCCTATTTCCCTTCGTATCCTATTTCAAGGAGGATTGACGGCCGATATCTATATAAGATAGAGAGAGGCTTTTCCGTTTACTCTCACGCACGTAAACCCTAGCCGTCATAGTCCTTAAGAGAGAAAGTAGAGAAACGCACCGCTAGCACGCCGCCGCAGAGACATGACTCCTTCCCGCCGGCTTGGGAAGCATGACGTGGAGTTCTATCCATCCACATGGACAAAGTAGAGATGCAGACGCCTTGATGCCTGCGTTCGGAAGACGTCGATGACCACCTATACGCGCCATGAGCGGCGTACATCACTTCCGCAAAGAAACGCCGCCGGATCAACCTGTGACAGCGAACAAGAGAGAAGTTCCGTCCGTGTAGGTCAGCAGCGTTGCACCGTCGTGCAACGGGACATCGCCGGACTTGCTCTGCGATAAGGTATATCCCGCAAACATGTTTCTGAATATGTTGTTGTCGACGAGATCCTATTTCGGGTTGCGTGGATTTTATTGCTTCCTCCACGCATGTTTTCTCCACAAAACCCAACAGTGGTATCAAAGTAGCGTCGATCTACGTCGTATTTGGATTAGTTTTGATATGATCGAATCACTGTATATTGTTTTTATGTTGCATACGATGCGAATTAAACTTGCTAATGTGCAAATCTAAACCTAATTCCACATACACCGTAGGCTTCTATTTTTGACGTTTTGGACGGGGTCGACTACGGAAAATATTGATTTTCCTATGTGCACGGAAGTGAAATTCCGTATACCTTTCAGGGGCTCTGCCCCTAAGACCCCACGAGGGGCGGCCTCCCCTCCACCCCCGCGCAGGGGCGCTACCCCTGTGTACCCCGCATTGTCTGCATGGGAGTCAAAAAAATTTTAATGGGGAATGTCCCGCATTACAAGTACTGCAATTTTAATATGTATATACGTATATGTAGATATACCTATGACACCATACATGTCGCCTTTAAAATCTGTTTTATGTGGTGAGTGCATGCATGATTATGGCGTAGTATCCCGTTTTGTGAATCTTGTGAATGAATGTGGATGTCAATCTTGTGGATATGTTTGTTTGTGAATTCTATGGATGTATAATGGTTACATATGGATCTTTTGTATAAAGTATTCGGCTTGCATGCCGAGCCTCATCTCTTTTTTCAAAGTGTAATTAATTCTTTCCTTTTATATTTGTACTCATATGATGTAATAGAGATAGGATTAGTTTTAGTTTTTGTAAACTTGATGTAAGGAGGCCACTTGAAGATCCAACTCCAAGGAGTGTCCATGCAGAAGCACCATGAAGATCTAATTCCAAGAAGCAACTTTAAGATCCAACTCCAAGGAGTGTCCATGGAGAAGTAACAAGAAGATCCAATTCCAAGAAGAAACTTGAAGTTCCAACCTCACGAAGCATCCATGAAGTTTTTCATTGTAATGTTGATCATTACAGGCTTATTGGTTAATTCATAGGTGTTGCATGAGATGCATAAGACCATAGGTGGACCGTAATCCTTTTTTGCTACAAAGTATTACAATAGTATGGCCATAACTGATGTATTTGTATTTGTGATTGCATGTCTATCGTTTGTGGTTGTGGATATAGTAGTATATGATACGTACTATAAGTATGTGGTGTTTGGATATGCATATGTATTAATAAAACCCCTCAATTAATAATATTAAGTTTTAGTTGCCTTCCATAAAGCAACACACATGAAAATCTTGATCGACTATGTGTGGGCACGCCTCCGCGTGGTACACTATCTATCTCGTGGAAGTGTGATGGCGGATGTGTAGGTCTGCCTCCGTAGGGTGCACACTCATCGTGTTGGCTTTTGGGTTGGACTTTACTAGGGAACCTTGATAGGATCAAGTACCTAGAGGCACACAGATGCATCATGGCAAGGAGTTGTGCATGATCATCTATTTAAGAGTTGCATATGATGCAATTGGCAAAAGTTGCCTACCTTAGTATTTGATCTTTGACGCCACCGTTGGCTGGGCATTGATCCAATTATTTTGGGTCTTGGCTCACTAGAAGGTTGTGTGTTGCAATCTTCTGAGTTGATAGTGAGGGCTATCAATTTGAATAAAATAGTGGGAGCGTAATTAATTAAAGGCCTAATTAATCTCGTTGATCAAATATTTACAAGTCAAAATGTTTTGGACTAAATGCAATTTTTTTCTTTTGTAGCAATCAAATGGCGACCAACACTCACACTTTCTCATTGCGATCGGTCCTTGAGAAGGACAAACTTACCAGAACCAACTTTCAAAACTGGTTTAGGACGCTGAGAATTGTTCTCACACATGAGCGTAAGCTCTATGTCCTTGAAACACCAGAGCCAGAGGAGCCCGTCGCAAATGCACCCAAGCCTGAAAAGGATGCTTACAAGAAGCACCTTGATGATGTCGTGGATGTCAAGTGCCTGATGTTGTGCTCAATGAACTATGAGTTGCAAGAGCAACATGAGAACATGAATGTCATCGAGATGGTAACACATCTCAAGAACATGTATCAACATCAAGCAAGACATGAGAGATATGATGTCTCAAAGGCTTTGTTCAAAAGTAAGATGAAAGAGGGAGACTCAGTTGGCACCCATATACTCACCTTGATTGGGTACGTGGAAAGCCTATCCAAGTTGGGATTTCCCCTAGGTCAAGAGTTGGCCACTGATGTGATTCTACAATTGTTTCCTGAATCATATAATCATTTTGTCATGAACTACAACATGAACAATTTTGACAAGCCATTGTCAGAATTGTTAGGCATGTTGAGGATAGTTGAAGCACAGATGAAGAAAGACAAGCCCAAGTCTGTGATGGTGATCAGCAAGGCAAAGGGAAAGTCAAAAGGAAAAAGCAAGGCTAAAAGGTTATAAAGCCGGGCAGAAGTCAAAGTCATTCGCGCTCAAAGCTAAAGGTGGGATCTCCAAAGAAGGCAGTTGTCACCATTGTCATCAGCCTGGACATTGGAAAAGAAACTGTCCTCTCTACCTGGAGGAACTGAGGAAGAAGAAGCAGGGGATAGAGATCTCCACTTGAAGTATATACATTATTGAGATAAACTTCAATTCTTCTTCATCATGGGTACTGGATACTGGATGTGGATCTCACATATGTTCTAATATGCAGGATCTGATAAGAAGTAAGCCTTTACGAAAGGGCCAAGTCGAGCTGTAGGTTGCTAATGGAGCAAGAGTTGCTGCCACCGCAGTTGGAGTTATTAGTTTATCTTTTCCTACGGGCCTTGTAACAGAATTAGAGAATTGCTATTATGTACCTGCCTTTAATAGAAATATTATTTCTATATCTTGTATGGACAAGAGTGGATTTGAATTTCACATTAAGAATGGAATTATTTCTATATCTAAAGATGAGATCTTTTATGGCAATGCCCCTATGTCTTATGGTATCTACTTGTTAGAACTTTAGACTAGCATATATAACGTAAATAGTAAAAGGTTAAAAATTAACAACTCAAACAAAACATTCTTATGGTATTGTTGTCTTGGGCACATAAACGAGAAGTGCATATCTAGACTCCATATGGATGGTTATCTAGACTCTTTTGATTTTGAATCATTAGAGACATATGAGGCATGTTTATTAGGGAAGATGACCAAAACTCCATTCACTGGACACAATGACAGAGCTAGTGATCTACTAGGGCTCATACATACTGATGTATGTGGACCTTTTAGATCAAATGCTAGAGGAGGCTATCAATACTCCATTACCTTCACTGATGACCTTAGTAGGTATGGCTATGTATATCTTACGAAACACAAGTAAGAAACTCTTGAAATGTTCAAGACTTTCATGAATGAAGTAGAGAAGCAACTTGGTAAGAGTATTAAAGCACTTCGTTCAGATCGAGGTGGTGAATACTTAAGCCAAGAGTTTGAGGACCTTTTGAGAGACCGTGGTATTGTATCACAATGGACTCCACCTGGTACACCACAACATAATGGTGTGTCAGAAAGAAGGAATTGTACATTATTAGACATGGTACGATCAATGATGAGTTCAACCGAACTTCCAATATCGTTCTGGGGATATGCTCTTGAAATTGCAGCGTTTACACTTAACTGTGTACCTTCCAAATCGGTTCAAAAGACACCATATGAGATATGGAATGGGAATTGTCTGAATTTGTCTATGTTAAGATTTGGGGATGTGAAGCTTATGTTAGGAAACAATTTCCTGAAAAGCTTGGACCCAAATCGGAAAAATGCTATTTTGTTGGATAATCCAAGGAAACTCGGGGATGCTACTTCTACACACCAACTGACAACAAAGTGTTTGTTGCTAGGACTGTTGTATTTCTTGAAAAGGAATTTATTTCCAAAGGAATTAGTGGGAGGAATGTAGAGCTCGAAGAAGTTTGTGACCAACAAGAAAGCAGAGAACCTGAGGAGGTACATAAGGAACATGAAGACTCACAAATTGTTGTGGAATTTCAAGTTCCAAATGTAACACAGGAACCTCATAGGTCTAGTAGGACACAACTTGAGCCTGAGAGATTTGGATTTCTCATGACTCAAGACAGTGACGAATTGGGGATAGAAGATGAGCCAACTTCCTATCTAGAAGCTACTAAGGGACCAGAATCTGAGAAATGGCTCAAAGCCATGAGATCTGAGATGGAAACCATGTACACCAAGGTATGGACCTTGGTGGATCCACCCGAAGGGGTAAGACCCATAGGGTGCAAGTGGGTCTTTAAGAAGAAGACTGACATGGATGAAAATGTTCAAACCTATAAAGGTAGATTGGTTGCGAAAGGATTCCGTCAAATTCAAGGTGTTGATTATGATGAGACATTCTCACCAGTTGCCATGGTTAAATCCATCAGGATCATGCTTTCCATTGCAGCTTATCATGACTATGAGATTTGGCAGATGGATGTTAAAACAACATTCCTTAATGGGAATTTACTCGAGGATGTGTACATGACACAACCTGAAATTTTTATTGATCCAAAGGAAGCCAATAAAGTCTGTGAGCTACAAAGGTCAATCTATGGATTGAAGCAAGCATCTCAGAGCTGGAATCTACATTTTGATGAAGTAGTCAAAAAGTTTGGCTTTAGTCAAAATGAAGATGAACCTTGTGTTTACAAAAGGGTTAGTGGGAGCACAATCGTATTTCTCATATTGTATGTGGATGACATACTATTGATGGGAAATGACATCCCTACTCTTCAGACAATAAAAGGTTGGCTAGGGAAGACTTTCTCTATGAAGGATTTAGGTGAAGCATCCTATATTCTTGGGATCAAGATCTATAGAGATATATCTAGAAGGCTTCTAGGCCTAATCCAGAGCACATACATTGACAAGGTGCTAAAGAGGTTTAGCATGGAGGGTTCTAAGATAGGTAACTTGCCCATGTACCATGGGGTTACAATCTCTAAATCCCAATGTCCTAGTTCATGTGATGAACAGGCACGCATGAGTAAGATTCCATATGCATCAGCAATTGGATCTATCATGTACGCGATGTTATGTACTCGTCCTGATGTGTCGTATGCTTTGAGCATGACGAGATGGTATCAGTCAGATCCAGGTGAATGTCACTGGACAGCCATAAAGAACATCCTAAAGTACTTGAGAAGGACTAAGGATCAATTCCTCGTATACGGTGGTGAGGAAGAGCTCGTGGTAAAGGGTTACACTGATGCTAGCTTCCAAACTGACAAAGATGACTACAGATCGCAATCTAGATTTGTGTTTTTCCTGAACAACGAAGCTGTAAGATGGAAGAGTTCCAAGAAAGAGACGGTTGCAGATTCTACAACAGAGGCCGAATATATTGCCGCATCTAATGCTGCGAAGGAAGTTGTGTGCATCAAGAAGTTCATTTCTGAACTTGAAGTGGTTCCAAGTGCTGGTGATGCAATTGAGTTGTTTTGCAACAACAATGGAGCAATTGCACAGGCTAAAGAACCAAGATCGCACCAACGTTCCAAACATATTCTACGGCGGTTCCATCTCATATGAGAGATCGTACAACAAAGAGATGTGAAGATTTGCAGAGTACCTACAGAAAGCAATGTGGTTGACCCACTCACAAAAGCACTTTCACAGCAGAAACATGACGGACATGTTCGATCACTTGGATTGAGATTCATGAGTGATTGGGTATAAGTGTAAGTGAGAATCTGTTGGTTTGTATGCCCATAGAGACTATCATTCGATGATTGTAATGGGATACTATGTAAACTATTTGTAATACTACATTGATCATATCAATAAAGGCAAGTTTCCAATCGATATGTTTGTGTTTTATATTGTGAGATGAGCATAAAACTTATAGATGTCTATAGAATGATATACTCAATGACATATGTCTTCGGGTTGATGACCTAAACAGTGAGATCATATGTATGCTAAGAGTATGTATTCTTGTTTTGTCCCTAATCGGTTGTTATTATGGAAATATCCATAGACATCAATAACACATAAGATTAGAATGTATGTTGGTTGATGGAATAATCTCATTATCCATGATATGGAGATATCAAACCAAATACATAGATACTAGTTAGAGAACAGTGTATCGGATAGAACCACCTTGAGAGTGACACATGGATACCATGATTGGTAGTTAGAGTCACATCTCATAGTGATGGTGGTGATTGTAGTTCTTAGACCTGAAGTCACTACACTTATCACATGTCGTTCGGTGTACTTTGACATCATCCACCGTGGTCCTAAATAAGGATTGCCATAAAGATGGTGCTTGGGTGCACTGTGACACATGGGGATAATTGTGAGTGATGTAGATGGAACTTGTCCTTCCTACGAGAGTTTGATATTCCGACCACTTGATGTGAGTCAATATGTGATGGCCATGCTGATGTGATTCAATATGTGATATTGAGCTTACATATATCTCAGACAGTCTGCTCTAGTTCAAGGAACATGGATTGAACATTGAAAAGGATAACAATTCCATGACTCGAGTTCAATCCGGATATCAGCGACAAAGGAACTATACAATCACTGTAACACCAGTCATGAATGATAGGTTAAGTTGTTCTCCAACTTCTCAAATTACTTGGGTAGTAATGAAGTCTTTCTAGATACCAATCATTACTTGTGAAATCATAATATGATTATGGATATCACTGCCAACGTAATTTGGATCCTACCGGGTCACACGCATAGGATGTGTTGGAATAGGAGTATATTTGTGGATTTGATTGGAATTTCTTGGAATCACATTGATTACTAAAATGTTTATGTAATGGATTAGAATAATATTGGAGTGACTGGCTCTAAGTGCAAGTGGGAGTCTGTTGGTATATGTATGCCCGTAGAGCCATCCCAAGCGATTGCATGGAGTCGGATATTAATTAATCAATTAATGTGATTATTTGGTTAATTAATGAATTCTGGAATATTCTAATTAATCCATGAGCATTTTAATTAACGCAATGTTTCTGTTTACCGATGGATTTAGGAAACCCTATTTCCCTTTGTATCCTATTTAAAGGAGGATTGACGGCCGATATCTATATAAGATAAAGAGAGGCTTTTTCGTTTATGCTCATGCACGTAAACCCTAGCCGTCATCGTCCTTAGGAGAGAAAGGAGAGAAACACACCACTACCATGTCGTCGCAGAGACACGACTCCTTCCCACCGGCTTGGGAAGCACGACGTGGAGTTTCGTCCATCCGCGTGGAAGAAGTAGAGATGCAGACGCCTTGACGCCTGCGTTCGGAAGATGTCGACGACCACCTGTACGCGCCACGAGCGGCGTACATCACTGCCGCAAAGGAGCGTCATCGGATCAACCTACGACAGCGAACGGGAGAGAAGTTCCATCTGTGTAGGTCAGCAGCGTTGCACCGTCTTGCAGCGGGACATCGCCGGACTTGCTCCGCGATAAGGTATATCCCGCAAACCTGTTTCTGAATACGTTGTTGTCGACGAGATCTTGTTTCGGGTTGCGTGGATTTTATTGCTTCCTCCACGCATGTTTTCTCCACAAAACCCAACAGTGATCTCTTACCAAATTCATTGACAAAGTCTTTTACTCTTTCATAAACAACCTCCCCTGATATAGGTTTAGGGGCACTTCATTCCTCATTCCATCCATTGAATGCTTTGCACAACCTTCGATATGGATGGAATTTTGCAAGAAACCTTCCATGACTAAGATATACTGTTACAACCCCAATTTTTGGGCTTATATAGATTGATATGCAATTTCTCTAATAAAATGTATGATTATGGAATTGTATTATTTATGTGTAATGAATGAGTTTCTTTTACAATATTTCCTTTAAATGAGTGATTTCATGGATCCTAATGAGTTAGTGAGTACAATGTTACAAAAAAAAGGAAAGAGAGATTGAAAGAAATCCAATAATAATAAATGGGAAAAGTGATAGAAGAAATCTCATAATAAGAAAAAGAATATACCATGAGTTAATGGTATTGTTTTAATTAATGTTTAAAAGGAGAAACTTATGTATGGGAAGGATATCCCAACAAACCATAATTACTAAATATAAATTGAAAAATACATTTTGGGTTTCATTGAACGAAAGATAATTAATTTAAGGAGCTATAATGTTGGGGAAAAGACAAAGAATAATCTAGAGGAAGTATTTCCCCTATATGCACCTCCCTTACTCGAACCAAGTACTTGTATCGAGATGATTTACAAAATAGGAAGGAATTGTATTTATCCTTGCCTTGCTTATATATACAATACTAATTATAGAAAACTAAACTACATGGAATCACGAACCCTAGTTGCAACATACTGATATATATATGGGGTTAAACCGATGAGATGAAGGAGGACTCATGATTAGATGTGCATAGATTCAGTATCATATCCCTCTTCCCTTGGTATAGCAATGATCCGTCCTTGTTTCTATAGTGCAACGCTAGAAAAGTCGGGGCATATATACCATGGATCCTTGTCAATAGCAGTAATGCAAATCGAGCAAGAAACCCTAATACTAGTAGTAGTAGGCCTTGGATCTGTCTTGGAGCCATGTCTCGAGTTTGAATACCCTAAACCTCTACCTCCTTCTCCCCTCTCATCGTAGAGGTGTTGGACCTACTGTTGTGATTTGTGCCTCAACTACCTTGCTTTGGTCATGTGGCTAAAAGCACTAGCAGAGGAGTATCTGAAGGTGGACCAGGCAGGTGGAGTCGACCCTGCGGTTCTTCAGAAGGTGGAGGCAGACGCTGGCCGTGGTGCTAGGAGTTTCTACTACATGTCAGTAGATTGTGCCTCATGTGTGAGTTTGGAGGGAAAAGGGGATCAGAGGTGGTGGCTGGGTTGACGTCACAAGGTTAGGAGTCGGAGATGAGCGGAAGACGTAATACTCTCTGATCGGTGAGTCACGGAAATGCACATGTGCCCACTCTTGCAAAGACGAAGAAAGAGACCCATTCTAGGTAACTGAGTAGTATATGCATACCATGATTCTTAAACCAAGGGTGGAATGTAATAAAAAGAAAGGTAAACTTTAGTCCACATGTCATACTCTGATTGGTTGAATTGGATTTAATTTGAATAAATCATAATTGAATAATGGTAACTCGGATGGCAACATATTATATATGAATTTTGATTAGGAGAACTCAAGGAATTCAATAAAAATATAATGGAATCCTATATCTTCTTACAATCTGAAAAGTGTATAAAGTTGTCACACCTTTAATGTGTTTATGTATAAGAAACCCTAATTTTGATGTTAATGAGATGTCGTAAAGTGATATGGATGATTTAAATTAATATTAACTTATTCTTAACAAAAAGGATGTTTAGATCTAAAAGAATGATCTTTGTACATAATTGGCTTAATTTAGGGTTCCATGTGCATGAATATGCATAATGGGCCTAGAAACCCTAATTTTGATAATTATGACTTTCAGTGGTTTTAATTGTGCAAATCCATTTATAAAATAGAGATATGATGATCCTAAGACAATTTGAGTATAAAAGATCCTTAATGTGGATGATAATTTGAGAAATTAGGATTTTTATGAGTAGAAAAAGTATTTAAGGGTTTGTTGACCTAAAAAGGAAAAAGCTTGAGAAATTGATCTAAGAAACCCTAATGCATACTAGTGAGACTTAGAAACCTTAGAAAGGTGTCCCAAGACAATAAGGAGTTGTTTGGAATAAGCTTGTGACAATTAGACATTATACATGTTTTTAGGATCAATGTTTGCTTGATTGATTGATTGGCTTGCTTGATTGGACATCTAGTTGGATTTGGATATATTGCTTCTTTAAGATATCCAAAATAGGTATGTGGTTACTCTTATGAATAATCTCTCTAGTTTCATGAGGAGTTTTGAAGTTTTACCGGTTGCTTGAAATTAACTGCTTTCTTGAAATTTATTTCATTCAACTATAAAGTGACTATGGTTATCACCATAAGTATATGTGCATGACTAGCTCAGATCCTAGTCCTCCTCTATAGCTTTGATGATGATGAGATGGATGACCTAGTACATGGTCTATCCTTAGGATAGGATCATCAGGTTATCATGACTCGATGTGTTGGTCTACTCTTGGGTAGGACCATACGACTACACAACCCTATTTAATGATCTACATGTAAGGTAGGGTCATGGGGGTTGTTTGAGATCTACCATATGAGAGAGGTAGTATCCATGTGCACTATAGGGATAGCACAGAGGAAAGGATATGTAGGAATTGAGTAGTTATGATTAATATGTAAAGTTTTATCTATTAAGCAATAATTTAGTTGCATTATGTTGTTACAAATAGATACAAGTTTTTGGTTCCCCCACATACCAGTATAATTCATTATATTGACCGATGTTTTGTTTGTCGGCATTTTAGGAATATTTGAAATTGGACAAATAGTAGAGTGAAACTTGTGAAGAATAAATTTAAATCATAAAGGATGATTTAGTTAGATAGAACTCTACGGTGGGTAGAAGTTCCAGATTCCTATTTTTGAAAGGTATGTGAAAAGTAAATTTTTATCTAGTTTTAAGCTTAGTCTTTGGAAGAATTTATTAATTGTTTTTTATTATTTGCAAAACCATTGATCCTGTTTTGGGATAATGGCTTTGACTTCTTGATATTCCTTAATTGGGGGTTACCAAGAAGTGGGGTCATTACATATACAGTCTTGCAGCCATGTTTACGTCATATTGAATCTGTGTTCTCTTCACATATAGGACATGTTTTGGATCCTTTTACACTATATCCATACAAATTCTCATATGCTGCAAAGTCATTAATAGTGCAAAATAACATAGCATGCAAGTGAAATGTCTCTGTACATGAAGCATCATAGGTCATCATACCTTCACCCTAGAGTTTTTTGAAGTCATGAATCAGAGGTTCAAGATAAACATCCATATCATTTGTAGGTTGTTTACTGCCCGATATCAATAATGATAGCATAATGTACTTATTTTTCATACACAACCAAGGAGGAAGATTGTATATAACAAGCATAACATGCCAAGTGCTATGTTGGATGTTCAAAATGCCGTATGGATTCATCCCATCAGTGTAAAGCCCAAGTCTTAGATTCATGACTTCTTCACCAAATTCAAGGTATAATAAATCAATCTTCTTCCACTGTAGGGAATCAGACACATGTTGTAGGATCCCAGCATTATTTTTCTTAACCTTTGCATGCCACCTTAAATTCTCCATATCTTTCTGATTGGCAAACAAGCATTGAAACAATGGTATTATAGGTAGATACCACATCACCTTTATAGGAGAGTCAGTTTTGGACTTTTCCGAAGACCTCATTTTTATACCTTGACACACTACATTTTGGAAAATCTTTCAAATCTGCATAGTCCTTTTAAAATAATACACAATCATTCGGGAAAGCATGCATCTTCTTAGCATTCATGCCGATTGGGCATGGCCTATGTTGTCGTGCCCTCAGGAGAGCTCTGAGGTTAGACCTTCTCGTAGGATGAGGAGGAGAGGGATAGTCTTGGAGGAAGAAGCCCCCAGGAAGAGGATGAGACATGATGCATCCTCTGAGGATGATGCTCAACCAAAAACCTTAAGTGGTGGATAGAAGAAGAGGAGACATGAGGAGTTGGATATCATAGTTGACCATGCATGCATGTACGTGGGTTAGACATGCATGATGTACATAGAGGTTTTGAGTATCTATGAGAAACATGAACTATGTGTGGTTGTTTGACCCTGGTGCCTTTTGGTGACTCAACCTTGGGTGGTTGTGCCTGTTAATGGTGAGGGATCGCTCCCTCATTGAGAAGGTTAGTGGTGACCATATAGGAACCCTAACAGATATATATATATATATATATATATATATATATATATATATATATATATATATATATATATATATATATATATATATATATATATATGTAGAAAAGACGCATGCACCAACATAGAAGAGAGTGGCATCAAGGCTGGTAGTAGGTTTTAGACCTAAGCCTAAAGGGTTATGCCTAATAGTTTATGAGATGAGCATGCAAAGCTTTGGATGATCTTGGTCAGTCATAAGTTTTGATGGTATGTTTCACCTAAGTAGGGATAGACATGTATCCTTAAGAGATTGAACCATCGTTTGAGAGAGAACCTACAGTGATAGGACCAGTTGTAGGGTTAGCTCTAGAGAGGGAGGGCAAGACCCGATGAAGAAGGTTGGGGACGTTGACCCTCAGACATGAGTAATCATGAGAAGATTGGTATAATGTGGTTTAGAATAGATGACCCTAAGTGGATGTATGTGTTTTCCTCATATATGATCCTTAGAGGTTGGTCATACCTTGGACGCCTTTAGATGAACCAAACCCTAGAAGAGAGAAAGAGGCTTCCTGGACAAATGTATGGATGACATGAGTGCCTACCTTTGAGGGGTAGGAAAGAGAGTTCCAAGGACCGCAAAGAGGTATGGTGTAATAACAAGTTGTGAGGTCTCGCACCTAGTTGGTTGTCCTTGTGTAGGACTCTCACAGTTGTTCACGAGGAAGAGTGGTAGGAAGTATATGCCATATCTTGTATAGGTTTGGTTCATGGTTGAATAGCTAGACGTGAAATTAGATAGATGGTGCTTAAGAGGTGAACTTAGGGTTCGTAGACCAAAGAGGGGAAGTAGTAGTACATGGTGTATGTGATGCTCATGAGGCTAGTTGAGTTCCTAAGGATTCAAATATGGCATCCCCATGTATTATAGGAAAAGATAACCCCCTTTTACTAAGGCATATGTTTGATGAACCCCTCACACATGTTGGTGACTATGTATGATATTGGCCAACTTTGAGGAATAAGGAACAAGTATGACACACCAAGGAGCTCAGAGTGGATTAGTAGGTTGTCTTCTTGCTAGCTACATTTATAAGTAGCATGATAAGGCTAAGAATGCACATGATGATGTAAACCTTGGAAGTAAGGACGTTTGTGACCTTTGTTACTATAAAGTGATAGTTTTCTCCCATCCTCGGAAGGGACCCTTCTATAGGATGACTACCAACGTTTGGTTATGTTTGAGGTAACCTAAAGAGGTCTCTTATAGGAGCTTGATGAGCTATGTGTAAGAGCACGTAGTATGATCATGAATATATAGACTCATGTGTGACCACCTCTCAGGGGGCATGAGGATATGTTGACATGGAGGTAACTTGTATGGGGCCAGACTGAAATTGGTAGGTTGCCATGATTCCTATGTTACGAATATAACTTTGACCATGAGTGCCCAGAGAGATGATGGAGATCTGGGCCAGGATTCGATGGAGATCTGGGCCAGGATTCAAGTTTGAGATTTACTATGGTAGAATCCTAAGTCAACACTAAGATTAAGTGGGGATACGACCGATTCACGTAGGATTTGTTTGTTCCCTGAATGCACAAGACAATAAGGTTAGGAGGTAACAACTATCGTTGCCTGAGGCCCATGGGTTATGAGGTTGGCCTCCTTCATAAGTTCATGGGGTCTAAGGGGTAAATGTGAGGAGCACTCCCAAGATGCATAAGGGTCAGCTCACCCCAAAAGTGTCGGCAACCTAGAAACCTTGTGGTAACGACTAAGGATTGTACATAAAAGAGATATGTTAAGATCCAGAGGTGATGGGAAAAGTCTTCCCATGGATGTAGACCCATAATGGAGATGTTCATGATGTGGAGTCATGTAAACTACATTTCAACTTTGATGTAAGGGTAATGGTGATGTGTGGTACACCATCTCTACTCTTGGAATGGGATGAACTCTATATTTGGATTACAACCAAATGCTTATTTCATCTTGTTATTGATGTTAGAGATAGGAAACAACACATGCCAGGTACTAAAGATAGAGGTAATATGAGTTGAAACCCTTCTATGATTTTTGAGGGTTGGAGGAAGTACCACACCCTCTGGAGAATATATTTGATAGGTTATTTGAGAGCATAAGAAGAATAAGGGTAATATGAGAATGTACATGTAACGTCCGGGCCCACTGCCCTAGGCTCTAGTAGAGTTTCAAGAATAACGACTAGCCCCACAGACCACCACTAGCCTTAACTGCGCACTTTGTCCTCACTGACGCGCAAGCCAGGATCAACTTCCCGACTGGTCACCCATCCTAGTACTACTCCAAGCTGAGCACACTTAACTATGGAGTTCTTTAGTGATGGGCTCCCGGAAAAGGAGGTGCACCTTGGTGATATGGGTAGTCCAATCATTCTTTTTAAGATCAACTTATCTGAGGCCTCAAATCTTGGGATGTTACAATCTCCCCCACTCACACTCTTGACGTCCTCGTCAAGTCTCAACTATATGGCTTCATAATATGACCCCATTTCAGTGCAGACCCACAATGGCCCATGGACACCCAACTCCCGTCCACGGCTACCAGCGCAAGGGCGGCTCCATCTCGTCTCTATGGATAGCCCTTTCCAACTTGCCTGGACTGCACGGCTCAAGACTGGCATGCCACATGCCCATATGGGCCCCACCTACTGGAGGGGTTATGGCTCTGATACCATTTGTAATGTTCGGGCCAACTACCCTAGGCTCTAGTAGAGTTTCATGAATGACGACTGGCCCCACAGACCAGCACTAGCCTTAATTGCGCACTTTGTCCTCACTGACGTGCAATCCAGGATCAACTTCCCGACTGGTCACACATCCTAGTACTACTCCAAGATGAGCACGCTTAACTATGGAGTTCTTTAGTGATGGGCTCCCGGAAAAGGAGGTGCACCTTGGTGATATGGGTAGTCCAATCATTCCTTTTAAGATCAACTTATCTGAGGCCTCAAATCATGGGATGTTACAATCTCCCCCACTTAGACTCTTGATGTCCTCGTCAAGTCTCAACTACATGGCTTCATAATATGACCCCATTTCAGTGCAAACCCACAACGGCCCATGGACACCCAACTCCTATCCATGGCTACCAGCGCAAGGGCGGCTCCATCTCGTCTCTACGGATAGCCCTTTCCAACTTGCCTGGACCGCACGGCTCATGACTGGCATGCCACATGCCCATATGGGCCCCACCTACTGCAGGGGTTATGGCTCTGATACCATTTGTAATGTTTGGGCCCACTGCCCTAGGCTCTAGTAGATTTCAAGAATGACAATTGGGGCCCCACAGACCACCACTAGCCTTAACTGCGCACTTTGTCCTCACTGACGCGCAAGCCAGGATCAACTTCCCGACTGGTCACCCATCCTAGTACTACTCCAAGATGAGCACGCTTAACTATGGAGTTCTTTAGTTATGGGCTCCCGGAAAAGGAGGTGCACCTTGGTGATATGGGTAGTCCAATCATTCCTTTTAAGATCAACTTATCCGAGGCCTCAAATCTTGGGATGTTACAGTACCTATCCAAAGTAGTTTGGAATCTATGAGTTATAAGTTTGGGTTTGATAACTGAGATAATGAAATCGAAGCCCTTTTGATACAGATAGACCTAAACCTGAGACAAGGATGATGAGTGGAGTATATAAAGGTTTATGTTTTCACCATCACCTAGCACATAAAGGAATGAACATGGTAACGGATATTCTTAACTGAGATACA
Organism: Alisma plantago-aquatica; assembly: GCA_963693085.1. NCBI lineage: Eukaryota > Viridiplantae > Streptophyta > Magnoliopsida > Alismatales > Alismataceae > Alisma > Alisma plantago-aquatica. The sequence continues at coordinate 504,374,227 of OY856410.1, read as the reverse complement.
GCTCAGGTGTACAGTTGTCTTGTCTAGCCAGTGGAGATAGCTGAAAGAGGTTGCTAGGTGGACCCTGCGACCATTACATGACTAGGCCTATGTGGATAACACCCAGATACAACCAGACCCATCGGTCAAGTTGGTGGTTGCCCAATTAGCCAGCCCAGAGCTTGATGAGATGAAAGGATTGATATAAGAACCTCAGATACACATGTCAGGAAATAAGGTGATGAAACCCACTATTAGATTGTTTTAGGGTTTCAGCATGTAAGAAGCTCATGATGTTAAGTACACCATACACCATAGTACTACTGAGATGGTTAAGGTTTTTAGTGGTACCTATAAGAAGGATATAGAGTTGCATCTGTCTAGTTCCCATACATGCCAGAGAGTGAAGGTTGAACACCAGTAACTCAGTGAGTTGCTACAGATATGAGGAGTCCCTAAGAGGGAATGGGAGTAGATCACCATGGACAATGTGTCAGGTCTCCTCTGGACCAAGAGAGGTCATGATGCAATATGGGTTACGGTGATCGCCAAACCAAGTCGACACATTATAGTATGACAAGATGTGAATGGACCATATAATTGAGAGAGATATGGTTCGACTGCATAGTGATTTGATTTCAAATGGTCTTGAGTATCACTTTAAGTTCACTTCCATGTGGTGGAACTAGGTACAAGAAGAACTCAATGCTAGATTGAAGTTTAGTACAACATATCACCCCTGACTGATGGACAGTCAAGAGAGTATGATCCAAACTTTAGAGGGTTTGATGAGAACATGTGTGCTCATTCAGGGTGATTCGTGGGAGTAGTTCCTACCCCTAGCAGAGTTTGCTTGTTATAGTAGCCACCATATCCAGTACCAGTATGCATGAAGATCTATAAGGGAGGACATGTCAGTCACCAATTCACATGGATGATGTAGGTGAGAGGACCTTGTGAAGGTTAGAGAGATCATAGTGTATGCAGACAAAGTTGCTTTGATCGATCAATGGCTGGGATTGACAGGAGTCGTGAGCTGATGGGAAGCAGACTGACATGCAATTCACTGTGGGTGAACATGTGTTGTGAAAACCCGACCCCTCTAAGATACAACTAAGAAAGTTGAGTCACTGATACATGGGTCCATTTGAGATGGATTGCTTGAGTTGCTCATGTTTAGCCTTACCCCTCATGATAACATGATGTATGATGTGTTCCAGGTGTCCGATCTAGAGCACTATGTGATGTACCCGAGCCATGTGTTGAGCATTGAACCTTTTGAAATCCAAGTGAGACTAACTTACCATGAGTCACCTATTAGGGTATGAGATACCAAGGTGAGATAGAGCTCAAGAGTAAAGAGTAGAAGATGATACAAGTTCTTTGGAAGCACCGTGGAGAGGATGAAGCCACATGGGAGCTGATGATGGACATGGAAAAGTCTTATCCTAATTGTTTGTATGTTTGGTGGAATTTTGAGGGAAAATTCCTATAAGAGGGGAATAATGTTACAACCCCATTTTTTGGGGTTATATAGTTTGAAATTCAATTTCTCCAATAAAACCTATGACTATGAAATTGTATGATTTATGTATAATGAATGAGTTTCTTTTACAATATTTCCTTGAAATGAGTAATTTCATGGATCCTAATGAGTTAGTGTGTCCAATGTGACAAAAAAAAGGAAAGAAGGATTGAAAGAAATCCAATAATAATAAAAGGGAAAAGAGATAGAAGAAATCTCATAATAAGAAAAAGAATATACCATGAGTTAATGGTATTATTTTAATTAATGTTTAAAAGGTGCAACTTCTGTATGGGAAGGATATCCCAATAAATCATAATTACTAAATATAAATTGGAAAAGACATTGTGGTTTCCTTGAAGGAAAGATAATTAATTTAAGGAGCTATAATATTAGGGACAAGACAAAGAATAAAAATATTTCCCCTGTATACACCTCCCTTACTCCAACCAAGTACTTTTATCGAGATGATTTCCAATAGAGGAAGGAATTGTATTTATCCTTGCCTTGCTTATGTATACATTACCAATTACGAAAAACTAAACTACATGGACTCACGAACCCTAGTTTCTACATACTGATATATATATATATATATATATATATATATATATATATATATATATATATATATCTACACATACTAGTGAACACACACGTACACATACACGTGCCATCTCGTAAATGATAAACTTATATTATATGAACATTATTTTGATTTAAATATAACAAGAAGTATTTTATTTTATTTTATCAAATATAATAAAATCATATTTTTGATATAAATAAAATATATTTTTTTGTAGATAAGGGCCTAATTTTACTCTATCATAGTATTATAATGATAATGTTTCATGGAGTGAATGTAACTAAAAACATAGCTAAAAATTTATCATTATTTAAGTTCACAACAGTAACATTAATATATGACTAAATCTGGGCAACATGTACAAAATCTTCATGATAAGTCAAGATTTTGGTGATGTCATAATATATTTATAATGAAGCAAGGTGTTTTGTTTTGTTCATTATTTGGAAAGCCACATTTACAAAGTTATATTTAGAAATAATCCAAACTTAGAATCATTTTAATCTAATTTAAGTGTAATATAATACGTTTGTAACGTAACTTGAAAAATGCATATCCTTCGTAACTTTCATGAAACTAAAAATTTAAAGATCAAAAGTGGATGAGACTAAAATACTTAACGAATTAAAGTATATTGGAAAATTGAGATTTTGATCATCCTAAAAGCCAGAATGCTTAAAATGGTAATAGATAAAATGGACGTCTTGCAAGGAGAAGATATGATAAAAATTCCAATGTCAACATATTTAAAATGATTATTATAATCATACCCTAGGATCTCTACACAGTGATATTGTGTTTTCTATATGGTGAATTGAGGGGAATGATGAGGAAATAAAAAATGTTATTTGTTTGTCATGATAGCAGTAAAGGAAATATATTTCATAGTGAATTTGTAGGAAAGTCTGGTATATTTTTTTCCCACAGAAAAGTGTGATGACTCATGAAGAAAATTCTCTTAAGACTCCATTATTGTATAGACATATGAAACAAACAAGTTTCATATAAATATGATTCATATTTGTGTTTGGTTTTCTATAAAAGAAATTTTCCACCCATGTCCTTGTACTTATGTAACAATTTTTAAGTTTTTTTTCCAAACCTGTCGTGTTCCACATTCACAAATTACTAAACAACACATTTTAGCAAATTGTCCATCCCATCACTGTCTGTTTCCCTTTCACCTTTTCCTTCCCCTTCTCTTTGTCATTCCCCAATTAATTACTCACCGTATACCAAACCAAGGAGAGTGCATTATTCTAAAAAATAAGAGAATATTATTTGCTAGTGGTAGTATTGTGATTAACTAAAAGTATTCACTCTTTTTATAGTAACAGTATAGATATGGGGAAAATTTAAAATAATTGTGAGAGAGAATCAAAGAGAAGTTTGTACGCTGTGTAACTTTTGCTATCAGGGAGAGTGGATTATGATGGGTAGTTAGTGGGTGAGATGGTATCTTAGTGGGAGAGTCAGATTTGTCAAAGTGAGGAGAAAATCAAGGAATACATTTTTCTATGAAACAACCACGTGTGGATGATAATTAGTAAAAGGAAGGCGGGCCATTTGTCAGTGGGGGAGTCCATCCCGTGGAAAAAGGGAACAAATTTAGGCGAGGATTTTGCGGTGAGAAAAGATGGTATGTTGTGTTATTGCGGGTGAGGGGATGGTTATGGTAAGTGGAAGTGAAGATTTTAAGAGGGAAACAATCAAACGTTTGGTTGTGGCTGACGTGGTGGCATTTTTCCATGACAGATGGCAGGTAGTTATTGAACATGACCTATTGTGAGTAGTCAATGACTATTGAGGTTGAAAAAAAAATTAGGAGTTAAAAATATTGAGGGACTCACATAATGTGGGCATAACAAGTGGGGGTACTCATTTTTTCTGGATATGGAGAAGGTAAGAGAGAGTTTAGAACCGTTTTAGTAGATGAGATGTAAGGAGTTGCACAAACATGGGGAAAGACGTGGCGAGGTATGTGAGAGAAAAAAGATGTTTAAAATAAGAGAAAATATGAGAAAAACTATGAGAAGAGAGTGAGTCAACGAGGGAGCAACATTATGAAATAGTGATTTATGATTGGTCAGAGAGAAAAAAATGGTATCATTCGTAATTGGTTGAAAAAACTTACACTTTTTACAGTAGTAGTAGTAGTAGTAGTATATATATATATATATATATATATATATATATATATATATATATATATATATATATATATATATATATATATACATATATATATATATATGTATTTATATATATATCTATGTATATATATATGTATATATAGGTATATCTATGTATATATATATGTATATATAGGTATATATATATGTATATATATCTATATATATTTATATATATATATGTATATATATATATGTATATATATGCATGTATGTACATATATATATATATATATATATATATATATATATATGTATTTATATATATCTATGTATATATATGTATATATAGGTATATATATGTATATATATCTATATATATTTATATATATATATATATATGTATGTATATATATGTATATATATATATATATATATATATATATGTATATATATGCATGTATGTATATATATATGTATATCTATATATATGAATATATATCTATAACTATATATATGTATATATATATATATATATATATATATATATATATATATATAAATATATATATATATATATATATATATATATATATATATACGTATATATATGTATATCTATATATATGTATATATGTATATATATACATATACATATATATATATATATATATATATATATATATATATATATATATATATATATATATATATATATATATATATATATATGCGTATATATGTATATCTATATATATATATATATATATATATATATATATATATATATATATATATATATATATATATATATATACGTATATATGTATATCTATATATATGTATATATATATATATATATATGTATATATATATATATATATATATATATATATATATATATATATATATATATATATATATATATATATATATATATATATATATATATATATATATACGTATATATGTATATCTATCTATATATATATATATATATATATATATATATATATATATACATATATATGTATATCTATATATATGTATATCTATATATATATATATATGGGGTTACACTAATGAGATGAAGGAGGACTCACGATTAGATGTGCATAGATTCATTTGCAGATCCCTCTTCCCTCGATATAGCAATGATCCTTCCTTGTTGCTATGGTGCTACACTAGAAAAGTCGGGGCAAATATACCATGTCTCGAGTTTTGATTGCCTAGTAGTAGGAATAGTAAGCCTTGGAGCCAGCCTAGAGCCATGTCTCGAGTTTAGATAACCTAAACATCTTCCTCCTTTTCTCCTCTCATCGTAGAGGTGTTGGACCTACATCTCTGATTCATGCCTCAACTACCTCACTTTGGTCATGTGGCTAACAACACTAGCGGAGGAGTATCTAAAGGTAGACCAGGAAGGTGGAGTCGACCCTGCAGTTGTTCAGAAGGTGGACACAAACGCTAGTCGTGGTACTAGGAATTTATTCTATAGGCCGGTAGATTGCACCTCATGTGCGAATTCAGAGGGAAAGGGAGATCGGAGGTGGTTGTGGGGTCGATGTTGCAAGGTTTGAAGTAGTCGGAGATGAGCGGAAGACGCAATACTCTCTGATCGGTGAGTCGTAGTAATGCACACGCGCCCTCTCTCACAAAGACAAAGAAAGAGACCCAGTATGGGTGACCAGGTAGCGGACGCACACCAGGATCAGCGAACCAAGGTTGCAAGGTAATAAAAAGAAAGGTAAACTTTAGTCAACATGTCACACTCTGATTGGTCGTTTTGTATTTAATTTGAATAAATCATAACTGAATAATGGTAACTCAGAGGGCAACATATTATATATGAATTTTGATCAGGTGAAATCAAGGGATTAAATAAAAATAATGGAAACCTACATTTGCTTGCAATCTGAAAAGTACATAAAGTTGCCACCTTTAATGTGTTTATGTATAAGAAACCCTAATTTGGATATTAATGAGATGTGGTAAAGTGTACAGATGATTTAAGTTAATATTAACTTATTCTTAACAAAAAGGATGTTTAGATCTAATAGAATGATATTTGTACATAATTGGCTTAATTTAGGTTCCATGTGCATGAATATGCATTAATGGGCCTAGAAACCCTAATTTTGATAATTATGACTTTTAATGGTTTTAATTGTGCAAATCCATGAATAAAATAGAGATATGATGATCCTAAGCCAATTTGAGTATAAAAGATCCTTAATGTGGATAATTTGAGCAATTAGGGTTTTTATGAGTAGAAAAAGTATTTTAGGGTTTGTTGACCTAAAAAGGATAAAGTTTGAGAAATTGATCTAAGAAACCCTAATGCATACTAATGAGACTAAGAAACCTTAGAAAGGTGTCCCCACTCAATAAGGAGTTCTTTGGAATAAGTTTGTGACAATTAGACATTATACATGTTTTTAGGATCAATGTTTGCTTGATTGATTGGATTGGATTGCTTGATTGGACATCTAGTTGGATTTGGATATATTGTTTCTTTGAGATCTCCCAAATAGGTATGTTGTTACACTTATGAATAATTGCTTTAGTTTCACAGATATTTTTGAAGTTCTACCAGTTTCTTGAAATTAGTTGCTTGGTTGACATTTATTTCATGCAGCTAGAAAGTGATTATGGCTATCACAATAAGTATATGTGCATGAATAGCTCAGATCCTAGTCCTCCTCTGTAGATTTGATGATCATGATATGGATGACCTAGTACATGGTCTACCCTTGGGGTAGGATCATCATGTTATTATGAGTTGATGTGTTGGTCTACTCATGGGTAGGACCATATGACTACACTACCCTATGTAATGATCTACTAGTAAGGTAGGATCATGGGGGTTGTTTGAGATTTACGATATGAGAGAGGTAGTATCCATGTCCAATGTAGGGACAACGTAGAGGCAAGGATATGTAGGAATTAAGTAGTTATGTTTAATACATAAAGTTTGATATATTAAGCAATATTTTGGTTACATTATGTTGTTACAAATAGATGCAAGTTTTTTGTTCCCCCAAATACCAGTATAATTCATTATACTAACCGGCATGTTAGGAATATTTGAAATTAGACAAATAGTAAAGTGGAACTTGTAAAGAATAAAGTTAAACCATAAAGGAGGATTTAGTTAGATAGAACTCTATGGTGGGTAGAAGTTCTAGATTCTTATTTTTGAAAGGTATGTGTAAAGTAAATTTTTATACTATTTTAGGCTTAGTCTTTGGTAGAATTTATTAATTATTTTTTATTATTTGCAGAACCATTGATCCTATTTTGGGATAACGACTCTGACTTCTTGGTCTTCCTTAATTCGGGGTTATTGAGAAGTGGGTTCGTTACATATATAGTCTTGCCGCCATGTTTTAGTTGTATTGAATCAGTGTTCTCTTCACATATAGGGCATGCTTTGGATCCTTTTACATTGTATCTAGACAAATTCCCATATGTTGGAAAGTTATTAATAGTGTAATATAACATAGCATGCAAGTGAAATGTCTCTCTACGTGAAGCATCATAGGTCATCACACTTTCACGCTAGAGTTTTTTAAGTCATGAATCAGAGGTTCAAGATAAACATCAATATCATTTCCAGGTTGTTTATAATCCGATATCAACAATGATAGCATAACATATGTATTTTTCATACACAACCAGGGAGGAAGATTGTATATAATAAGCATAACATGCCAAGTGCTATGTTGGCTGCTCAATGTGTTGTACAGATTCATCCCATCAGTGAAACACCCAAGTCTTAGATTCCTGACTTCTTCACCAAATTCAAGGTACAATAAATCAATCTTCTTCCACTGTAGGGAATCAGACACATGTCGTTGGATCCCATCATTATTTTTCTTAACCTCTGTATGCCACGTTAAATTCACTGCATCTTTCAGAGTGGCAAACAAGCATTGAAACTATGGTATTATAGGTAGATATCACAATCACCTTTATAGGAGAGTCAGTTTTGGACTTTCCTGAGTCGTCATTTTATGCCTTCACACCCTACATTTTGGAATATCTTTCAAATCCACATAGTCCTTTTGAAATAATACACAATCATTCGGGCATGCATGTATCTTCTTAGCATTCTTTCCCATTGTGCATAATATTTTCTTTAACTCGTATGTTAATCTTAGAAGCTCGTTTCCTGTAGGAAGAATTTCTTTCAACAAAGACAACAATGACGTGACCCTTTTGTTGTTCCATCTATTGTTAGCCTTCAGATTATACAATCTCAACACAGTCCTTAGCTTCGTAAACTCAGTACACATTTTGTATAATGGTCTCTCTGGATAATGCACAATGTTCCTAAACAAGGAAGGTGGATCGGTGTGCTCAACCCCACAATTATCCAACATCACCTTAACGATGTTTATCAGAATCATCTCATCCACATCTATGTCACTGACATCAATTTCTTGTTCAACACAAGGACTGCTATTGACATCTACTGATCTCATGTTTGAAATCTCTCCATACCAGCACCATTCTATATAGCCTTGTACAATTCTTTTGTACATGACATGACTTTTAATTTCTTCAGCACTGCTAACTTTCAAGTTGTTACTGCAATGCCTACATAGACAATAGAACCTATCTCCAGGTTGTTTCCTATGTTCCTCCGCAAATCTAATAAATTGATCAAGACCAACAATAAACTCTAGGGTGCAGCAATTTGGAATGTACATCCATGATCTATCCATTCGATGATCAAAGAGAAAAAGTATTAGGGTGTAGGGTTAACATATTAAGTTAAGGATTTAATGATTAGGGTTTAGGGTTTACATATAAAGTTAAGAGTTAAACATTAGGGTTTATGGTTAAAAGATTAGGGTTTAGGGTTAAAATATTAGGGTCTTATAATGAATGTGTGTACCACCTATCCCATTATTGAAAACCTAATCTCACAAGTAAGTATATAATGTGTATTTGGTTTTTAAGAAAATTTCAACTATATTTTCCCACAGTTCTCCAAGTATACCTATGTAGATGGGGAAATGTCCACCAACATATTTACTTAGAGAACAAACATGGAAGTGCTAATGAAACATCTTGAAAACTGAAGATACATTATACACTTACAGTCTAAGTGAGATTACTGTTTAAGAATAGTTTCAAATTGGGGACTATCTAAGATTTACTCCTAATGAGTAAATCTCCTACGTGTTTCTTGGGAAACAGATAATAGGGAAAGTAGGGTTAAAGTTTATCAAGACATGTTAGATCTTACAAACATCACATATTTATTGATATCAAACACAGTTAAACACACCAATTATTTATCGATAAAACATTCAAAGTGATCAATGTACATAAACATACAAGCACGTACATCCAAATTGAACAATGCACCCAAATAGTTTCTCCCATTCAAAATTAAAACCCTAGTTACATTTCATTATTCAATTTTAGAAGTATTTTGACCTCATATAGTTAAGAATCATTTTGAATCAATATATCATTAAGAACTAACTAATTGATCATTAGGCATATTTATCATCAATTAAATGTGAAAAATATATTGCAAGTACCATTGATAGAGAGAGGGAAGACAATTACCTAAATCTAATGAGAGTAGCAGAGCAGGGATGAGAAGAGAGCTCCTCTCTACTGGACTTGGGCAACGACATGTCCACTGGACTTGGGCAGTGGAGGTAGAGCGGCAGTGGAGGCAGAGCAGTGATGGTGACGGCGGTCAACTCATTAGATGGAGGCGGTGGAGGTAGAGCGGCTGCGGTGGCGGTAGAGCAGTAGTGGCGACCAATAGATCAGTAACTGGAGGGTGGACAATAACGACGGAGGCTCTGACACCCTTCCAAGCTCCAGCGTCCTCTCAAGTGAGCAACAGTGGTGGCAACAGATGGAGGAAGAGCGATGGACAGCAAGCAATGAATCAGCAACAACCGATGGAGCAAAATTACAATACCTAGCTAGTTGAACTGTGCGATGAAACAGAGAATGGGGAAGAGTTTGTTTGGCACAGGTGGTATTAAGTTACCTATAGTTATTACTTGTTAAAGAAATGACACCTAACTCTTATAGTCATCGATCAAAAGTGAAAAACCAACAACTAAGTGCAAATCTAAACAAAAGAAGTTGCACTCGGTTATGGTTTTATTCATTGGTTGCTAGAGATAAAAGTTGACGTCTATTTACACATCGAAACAAAAAAAATTGTTCTAGTGTTAGGACCATAGTTTTCGATTGAAAAATATAAACCGATGATGAAGGAGAAAATTGAGGGGAAAATATTTTTGCGTGGACAAGGTGTGAAAAGACCTAGTTGTCGGTTATGAGTGAAAAATAGACACTACAAACCTATCCCCTTAAAAAAAGTTTGTCTCGCGATGGGTGATTAGTCGTTGGTTTTTTTGAATAGTCAACATCTAAGGAGGGGATAAACTTTTTCATAGGTACATGGCACGAAACATATGTCTTCGGTTTGAGAAAAATCGATGTCGTATTGAAAATTTTGGAGGCAAAAAATTTTCCCTGGAAAATTGTAGTTCACAGTAATTTTAGACGTCAATTTATTTTATTAGAAATTGACATTGAAGTAAAAGTAGTACGCGGCGTCTTTTCTAAATCGGTAGGACTTCAGATATGGTGACAGTTATCTTGTATGACTGACGTCATTATACTTTGGCATCAGTTTTTTTTTGTAACAGACGCCATCAAAGGTGATGTTATATGTCATTTCTATACTAGTGGGGTCCAACTGATCCAAAAGACTCAACAAACCCAGATTCAATCTGACCAAACTCAAAAGCTTGAATCTACAGAGGATTAAACCGGTCCAGGAGTAAGTGGGCTACCTCATTTATGTGGCTAGATCTAGTCCTTTGAATCAACATCGTACAATCATGGATTTACCCCCTTTAAGGTATTTTACATCATATCTACTAAAAAAATTCAGTAAATAACCAATTGCAAAAATGATATCTTGTGATTCCTAGCTCCTATATTTATGAATAAATAGTCAATCTTGATTAGAAAAACACAAGGAATTTATAAAAAATAATTTTGGAGCCTAGTTAGTTATGTATCATACTAATATCCCTAGTTTTCATCTATATCTCATATTATTTTAGTTAATGATTCTATTTTGAGTCCAATCATGAGAAACCCTAATTCTTTACTCTAATGATCATCTAAAACACTAAAGGCCAAACTTGACTAAATAAGAATTGTGATCTAATCTAGTCGACTCATTGAATCTTAAAAAGAGTCATGTACCTAAAAATGATTTCTATGAATAAAGGAGAATCTTGATGAAGATATCTTAATGATTGGCCTAAATCTTGTGAGATATCTTGATACATTGATCTAATACTTGATCTCTAATTTTATTCATTATATCATTCAAACTTGATCAAATCTTGAATATCAATAATTCTAATTCATCATGATGACCTATAAACTTGACAATGACTTGGATAATGATCATAATTGTTAGAGTTAGCACATATGTTCCTAGAATAGCTAGGTAGGTCATTCACTCTTGACATATTCTTGACACTTGAATAAGTATTGAACATCTTGGAATTGTGGATCATAAGTGGATGACCTAACCTTAAGGTTGAAATATGAAAACATAACCCTAATCTCGAACATTGAAACATGAACTTTTGAACATCATGATATTGACCCTTGATTCAATATTTTTTATATAGAATCGGACTTGAAGGATTGACCTATTACTTTTTGAAATTTGTATTCTAAATCTTCAAGAAAGGTACGCTATTATATCTCCTCCTTGATTGTATTGAATATAATTTTTATGTATTTCTTGGTTGTATACTTGGCTATGTACTTGGTTGAAATATTGTTCCTTGTTGATTAGGGTTATGTTTTTCCTATATTATATTTTAAGACAAACTTGAAAACATAAATGACACTACCCATTATGACTGCATGTATTATGACGTTGATAATGTTGATATTGAGTATAAGTGACCTCCTCATTCGGAGGGTGGAACTTGTACCAGTTGAATGATCTAAAATTATGTCCATGTCGATTGACCTCCTACCTCATATGTAGATAAGGAACTTGGTGACCTCCCCCAACTCGTTGGGGCAATGGATCTATACAAAATATATAAGCGTTCTTCTTGATTCAGCAAAATGGGAACTCATAATGAAAATTGAATTGTTCGAAATAAACATCTTGTCAGATAATTATTTGTTTTGGAAAATTGCTTGTTATACTTCTTGAACATAAGTCCTGCCAAGTGTACTATTTTTCTATAAATTGCTTTACTTATTTTTGATAGTGTACGGTGCAATTGCATTGATTGTATCATTATTTTCTTAATTTTAGGAAAACCTAATGGAGCATTGACTAGATCACTTTCGCATTTGATATACTCTGATGACAAGGATAATTTGAAAAATCTCCTATTGGGGTTAGTTTGTTCTTTAAATCAACTATTTTATGAGTTATTAGTTATTATTGTATATGCCAGTGTGTGAGATCCTTTTGGGCCACTCATAGATGGGCATTTCAATCCCTTTGTCACTGTCTAGGAAGTGGGTTTGGGAGTGGGGTAAGAACGGTTCCGTGACAATTGGTATCAGATCATACACACTCTCATATGCATCAAGTAAATAACATCTTGAGTCCCGTGAACCCAAGAAACCCTACATTCCATAATGGTGAAAATTGAGGTGTCTAGGATCGTGGTTCTATCATAATCACCTCTTATCCGTCTTCATGGTGGCTGAGATTCCCCGTTCTACTTGGTGTTAATTGATCCAGAACTGGACCTAAAGGTTCTCTGTTGAAACCCTATATAGTCTTCTAGCATCTCATCTCTTCTTTAAGGACTAACCTAAGCCACCCATTACATGATTAGTTACCCTTCTCATCTCCTCTTGTGGTCTCCCTCTTATGACTATTTACCACATGATTTCTAGATTATGGGCAGCTTATGCGTGGGAAAAATTAAAACCCATTTGGAATCATAAATTTGATTAATATGATGATGCAATAATCTAAACTTAATTTGAGAACTCAATTTTGATCAAATGAATCTTGACATAAAATACTCATGTATAACCCATAATATCATGTAAACTCGATTTAGCTAAATTTAGACTATAGGCTTCCTATGATTGAGGTAAATAATAATAATCATGATTTGGTGAAATAAGAAGGATTTATACCATATACCTCATTGTTGATGATGTCCCTATTTGACTAAGTCCATGTCACCCTATTGTTGACTAAACCTCAAAACATAGATAATAAAACTCTTACCCTATTTGATACACATCACGATTATGTCATCACATTATTATGTATTTGAACTCTCAAAACCATGGTGTAATACTATGATATAAAAGTCACTCTCCCTATTTTTGAGTAGTTTGAGATCAACAAAGTTACTAAATAATTTTGTAACCATGAATATCTTATAGTGTGATATACTCTTAACTCAGCCTATGTGACTAAAGCACTAACATATGAATGTACATTGCAGATGTCCCTACAAACCCGCATTCAAAAATCAAGATCATCTAGAACCAATAATGATCAAAGAGGGATTTATAAAAGGAAAACTGAAAAGAAAATTCTTGAAGGAAAAGTCGAGGGTGATTTTAACAAAGGAAAAAGAACTAGGATCAATGATGTTAATAGGGATGATGCTTGGGAAGTACAAAATAAGATACTGATGGATGTTATGACCAAATGGGTGAGATACACAACATCGATATTTCTTGGAGGAGTCCAAGTTACCATGACTGCCTTTACTCATACATCCAAGTCCGAAGTCATGGAGATATAGACAAAAATAGAGGTTGGAATTGCAAAGGAGGACATATGCAATCACAACTAATGAAATCACCGCTACTTCTAGATTATGATATGTTGATTATGTGACCCTTTGTAACTTTTTCGAAAATAAAACTTGTACTCGCTATATCTTTGAAAATTGAAATATGATGGCATGTTGTTTTGGCTTGCTACTCTATGATTCAAAACCTATATTTGGATTTGAAAATTCATATCTAATTTGAATTTTCACTCCCCATACTCAAATTAAGAAATTTTCACTCGCTCATGTGACATTGAATTATATTGACCTACAAATAGACCATCCATTATTTTAACCATTGACTCAAAATCTTGAGATCTTGACTAGTTTGTATTTTGAGGATGGAAATATTGAAAATATGTATAGGGTTAAGTTCCTAAGATGACCTAGGTTTGGATCACTCACCCACCTCTAATATACTTGATAAAAGAAATTCATATTGAAATCTCGAAATATTGCTAGATTGTTTCTGTGGGTGAATGACCACATCGGTGGTGTAGATATGAAAATAAAACCCTAGACATGCATGTTTGGAACCCAAAATTTTGATGTTTGAATCTTGACTCTTGAATCATGAACTGGTTAGTACATGACCCAATCTAATTCATGATGAATAATCTTGACTCTTGATCCCGATTTTCCTCCAATATGGAGCCATGACTTGAAAGTAAACTCAATTGGTGAAAAGTGAACTATGACATTTTGACCTCTGTATTGATCAATGCAACTTTATGAGAGATTGTTAATGAAGTGATAATTTTTAGGAAATGATTTTGATTCTATAGTTGAGGATGTTCTAGTAGATAAGGATATGACTTGGATTATGTAGTCCCAATTTGTTGAGGATGTTTTTGAGTTTTAGGGACAAAATTCCTATTAAGGAGGGAAGGATGTGACAAAGTGAATTTTTGCATAAGTATGAATTAATTCCTATTTTACCCTCATTATATTCACTCTTGACCCCAATATATCTTTCTTGGATACTTGATCATTAATGATACTCAAATTCGAGATATGATCACCAATTTTGTTTTTATACACTGTTAGACACCACATATTTGATTAATGTGTTACTTGATGCAAAGAAATAAATTTGTCTATCAAACTTCAACATCTAGTTAACAAACTTTTTCTAAATGTTCTACACAATGTTATGAACCTATGGTCCAAATATCATCCCATTCCAACATTCCTATAATTTCCTATGATTTCTTAAAGTTATTGTGTTGAAAACCACTTTATTTGCCCTTTTTATTGGCTTTTCCATGTCATCCATCCAGGGTGAGGAATCATGGGTGATTTTTGGTCCATGGATCTACCTCTCGTAGAACTAGGCTAGATTTGATGTTGGTTGGGTCATCTTCAACCTCCCATTGATTGTGGGGAGATGTTATTGTGGCTGATCCATCTAATCTCCCACTCATAAACAAATTTTGAAATTATAACCAAACAAAAATGCTCCTTTCACATTTTGGTGCTCAAAAACCCTACTTTGACCACCATTAAGGATTGGTTTCACGATAAAAATGATTCCCTTTTTCTCCCTCTCACTCTAGTGGCCATGGCTACAACCAAGGCTCTATTTTCCCTAAAACCTACCTCTCGAACCTATATAATGAGCCCTCGAGGTCGGCACCTTCAACCCTCATGATAATCCATTTTCCTCATTGTGGAAACACATCCCACTATCACATGGACAGTGAGGTGTTACGCGAAAATGTGCAGAAAACACCATAACCACAAATTATCAAAAACACGGGTCAATAAAAACCGATTTCTGAAAGCGGATAAACTGAGAACTATTACATTCAAGTCCTCGTCCTGCAAAAAAACATGTTATATAAACATTTGCATGCCTTGATACGTGTCCCCAGCTTAGGGGATCAGTTGTCCTGTCATCACATGAGTTCATCACCTGTTATATGTACATAACGACCCACATCCGGCCAGTAGCAGGATATACAAACCATCACAACTATACATCGTGAAACAACGTCAAAATGCTCCCAAGCACCTGAGAGTACAGGGATGACTCTAGACACTACTACAAAACAACCAAAACAGCACAAAGTCCATCTCTTGCCTTCTACTACTCATCTTGTTGCTCGGTCGCAACTTCACGACCACCACCACGTCTAGCTTGAACACCTGAAAACCAGCGGGGTGAGACACACAGTCCCAACGAGAAACATAACTCCCCGCCAAAACTATAAAACCAAAGGAAGGTAAAGCAACAATAGCAGATAACTGGTAAAGGTACAATAAGAGCAGTCTATATAGCAAAGCTTATTCATACCATTAAGCTTACCAGATATGCGGAAGGCATATCACCAATTATCTCTTTATGGAACATGATTGACAAGATAAGATTTATAAGATCTTACCGTATAACATAAAGAATGTATAAGCAACTGCAGGTATAACAAGATTAACTACACAAGCAAGGCCTCAACCAATGTTCTGTGTTTTGCCTTAAGTAGTAAATACTATTCGGTTGGATTACATATTATTATGCCCTGAGGAAGTGAACTGTACCACTCGAATCCAACCGACGGCTGCGAAATCTCAAAGCTGGTACCATACAAGGTCAATGGAAGAGCCGGACTCCATGACCTCCCACCTCGTGGTCAGTGCACGAGAACCAAAGTAGGACTGTAGCCTCATGCTTAAGTGGCCTTAGCCACACGGTCATCTCCATAGGCTACCCTCCCTCTAGCCCGCCTCGGTACAGGTCTCGGCGCTAGTATATCTGAGCCATGGGCCTATTCACCGTGCTCTGAGCCATGAACACATTCATGCTCTATCACACTGAGCCATGGGCCTATTCACCATGCTCTATACATATCCGGAGTCTACAACCGTAGCTACACTTAATTCCCTCTCTATTTTTGGCTAGGAGAAACATCGCATATTCAACAATATGTGCTCCAGGTTAACCAGCAGGGAAACCCGTTTCACCATCACCAGCTCTTGGCGATGATGGATCTATGGCCAGGGCAAACTACATGATATATTCCATTGTGATTAATTAATATCTTTTAGGTAGATTGCAAGATTCAACCAAGTTGTATAACATGCAAACTATAACAAGAATAAACAGCATGAAACTCAATATTATGCTTTTATTATACTCAACATCATCTTGATCCATTACAAGGATCCAACATTACATATTACCACTTGGCCTCTTGCCAATCATCTAGATCCATTTCACGGACCATCATATTTCCATGGGATCTCAATCCCTTATCACATAATGCCACTGCCTTTCAAGGCTTACATCATAATCATGGGGTAGTAATCCCAATCACTTTAACCAACACCTCATGCATATTATCTCATTTTTAATAGTAATCTTCAAAATAGTGTTACACAATTATATACCTCATAGCCCTTTACCTGGCTATGCATCACCTGCATGGTTAGTTTGTACAATCACCATGGATTAGAAGAAAGATAATATTACCAACATAGGGTGACATTGATGATTATATGTTTCATCAATCATGCCTCAACTTATGATCACAGACATAGGTCACATCATTAAGCAAAGCATCTTATATGTTTATCATTTCCTTAGCATTATAAAGATGATTCCAGATGATCTCATACATATGTAAAAGTTATGTTAAGTGGCATAGATGAGCCCTACCATAACAATCACCATCAAGCATATCAAGAGTCACCATTATAAGCCAAACGGGATACATACACAAGGTTTAGCATAGATGGTTTACGAAAGGAATAAGACCCTCACTATAAGTTCCCACTACCCTCACAAGTAGTGTGACGGGTAGGGCACCCTCACTAGAGGTGATATCGGGCAGATCACTCCTCATAACGTCCAACCACTTCAGCCTTATAACGGTAAAGCACACCACCAAGGCTAACGGGCAACACCTGGGGTAAAACATGCAACGCGGTGTTGTGTTTTACGTGCGTCTCGAGAAACGTTGTGCAACAAGGTCTGTCATGCAACTACCTGCTAATGGGCACCCATGACATATCGGCCAACCACACATATCGGGCACTAGAGTATATTGCAAAGCCCGTTAGGTGTAGGGCTGTCGGCCGACACACACAGGACTGGTATGACGCTTGTCACCACATCACAGAGCTAACTAACACCTCCACACCTCAAGCGAACTACACTAAGCCATTTCCAAGCCATGTTTGTCAGGTAGGGTGCTCAGCAAGAGGCAACACCTAAGGGTATAACTCAAATAGCCAGCAAGGAATCCGTCATTCAACCAACCTACCCATGGCCTATCGGTTGTCATAAGACAAGGATGGTAGTGTGGCGCCCGTCACAAGGTCCGGGACCAGGGGTATCTTTCATCACAGTCACCACAACATGTCATCCAAGGCTCAAGATCAAGAGGAAAGGATATCGGGAAACACCTCCACAACCACCATATCGGGCAAGGTGCACCCTGATAGGGTCACCACCAACCTCAAGCTCAAGGGTGCCAAAACCCTAAAGGGTCAAGAGAATGGCTCACCTCTCAACTTAAACGAGAGAGGGGTCTTTCACATCTCTTATCACCAAACGGGCAACACAAGGAACAACCCTAGAAAGGTTCACAACCACCACAAAGCTCATCCTTTAAGTCCATGGTGAGAGGAGGGTGTTGCTCAAGCAACTAGAACACAAGCTCACCTCTCTACTTAAACGAGAGAGGGGTATTTCCCATGCTACTAGAACTCAAGCTCACTCCTCTAGACCAAGGAGAGAAAGGAGTATTGCTCACTAAGAAACCCTAAAACACATGGTTCGACTAACAAGAGGAAACTAAGCAAGAAACTATACTAACAACATACTTATCCGATCATAAGAAACATATAAGCAAGAGCATAGAAGATGGTAATGTAGTTAAGGTTAGGAGTTATGCAACCCGCCTTAAGCAAGCTCAAAGCTCCTAGCACCAAGCTCCAAGCACCAACAAGGAAGGAGAGCAAGGTACTCTAGGGTTCGGCCACCACTAGGGGAAGAAGGAGACTCCAAGAGGGATCGGCCACCAGGCTTGCAAGAGGAGAGAGTGTGTCATGCACCAAGGAGAGGGAGACTAAGGAACTAAAGGGATCCTTAGAAAGAGAAGTGAAACACATATATAGAAGGGGATGGAGGAGAAACCAAATTAGAGAAAAGCAAGGTGTCGCCCACCTAGGGACACTTGTCCATGGTCAATGCCACCACTCTAACAAGCCTTAAACACATGTCCAAGGCCATTGCCACATGCAAGCATCAAACACCAAGTGTCCACTAGTAGTGAAACAAACGAGGTCAAAGATGGTCAAAGATCCATGGGCGACACACCATCACCATGGGTGACACAACCCTGGGTGACACAAGCTCTCTTGCCCGACACAAGGTCAAGGAACAAAGGCAAGGCACCACAAGGCCCAACAAACTCAACCAAGCCCAAAGGAACTCAAGCAACGAGCCCAAACCTTCCTCTCAACACTAGAGGAAGCAAGGAGAGGGGGAAACACCTCACAAGGTGACAAACGTGCTCAAAAACCCTAGATTTGGGTTAATTGCAAGTAGCACCTCCGACTCTCAACAAAACACAACAAACCCTAATCACTACTAAAGGTGATTAGCAAGCAACTAAGCATCAAGGTTAAGCAAAGCAAACAGGGTAAACCCTAAACGAAGGTCAGGGTCCTTACAAGCTAACACCCTACAAAGGGATTTTGTCCCCGAAATCTGAAGAGAAAAACAAGGGATACTTCCTCCTCATCTATTCCTCAAGATCCCACGTGGCTTCCTCAAAGCCACAATGATGCCAAAGAACCTTCACAAGAACCAGGTCCTTCCGCTTCAGCTTCTTAACTCTTCTGTCAAGGATCTCCATAGGGCCTTCTTCGTAGGTCACATCTTCATCAAGCTCAACTTCAACTGGTTGTATCACTGTTCCTGTATCCAGATGACTTTTCTTTAGCATACTGACATGGAACACTGGATGCAACCTGTGCAACTCTGGCGGCAGCTCTAACTTGTAAGTTACCTTGCCCACTCGTGCTATGACTGGTATGACCCCATATACCTGGGTGCTGGCTTACCCTTCCGGCCAAACCTTAGCACACCATTCCATGGTGAGACTTTAAGATACACTTTGTCTCCTTCCTGGAACTCTAAAGGTTGTCGGTGATTGTCTGCATAAAACTACTACCTGTCATGTGCCGCTTTCAACTGTTGTTGTATCACTTTGATCTTCTCTGTTGTCTATTGTACTAGCTCAGGGCCCAAAAGCTGATATTCACCAGACTCATACCAACACAACAAAGATCTGCACTTCCTGCCATATAAAGCCTCATAAGGAGCCATGTCAATGCTCCTCTAATAACTGTTGTTATAGGCAAACTCTATCAAACTAAGATGTACATCCTAACTACCTAGGAACTGCAAAACACAAGCTCAAAGGAGATCCTCCAAAATATGGATAGTTCTCTCAGATTGCCCATCTGTCTGTGGGTGGAAAGCAGTACTGAACCTCAACTGCATTCCCAACGCTTTGTGCAACTGTTCCCAGAAACGACTCGTGAACTATGGACCTCTATCAAAAACTATCGTTACTGGCACACAGTGCAACTGCACTATTTAATCCACATATACTCGAGCGAGTTTCTCATCTGTATACGTTGTCCTTACCGGTATGAAATGGGCAGACTTCGTCAATCTGTCCACTATTACCCAAATGGAATCATGATTCCTAGTTGTCCTAGGTAGACCAACTACTAAATCCATAGTTATATGATCCCATTTCCACTACGGCATCGGCAGGGGTTGTAACGTACCTGCTAGCTTCTGATGTTCAGCTTTGACTTGCTGACATACCACACATCTAGCCACAAACTCAGCTACATCTTTCTTCATGCCGGGCCACCAATACAAGTCCTTCAGACTATGATACATCTTGGTGACTCCTGGATGCATAGCATACATCGATGTGTGTGCTTCCTCAAGCACTAGCTTCCATAGATCATCTGCATCGGGAACCACCATCCTATCTCGGTAGCAAACTAGTCCATCCTTAGACTCATGGAACCCATCATGCTTTTCGCTGTCGAACTCAAATTTGGTCAGCTGTACTGTATCATCGGTTTGTTGTGCATCTTTGATCTTCTGTCTCAGAGTAGGCTTGACTTGCATTTGTGCTAAAAGTCAATCTAACAAGGAAACTTCCATCTGTACATTCATCTATTGCAAGGAAACAAGCATATCCCGTATATGGCATACCAGGGAACTTAACTGTGTCTTCTTTGAAGAAAGAGAAGAAGATTTTTGACTAAGCACATCAACTAGCACATTCGCCTTACAAGGACGATACTCGATGGTGCAGTTGTAATCATTGATTAACTCCATCCATCGACGTTGTCGCATGTTCAACTCATGCTGCGAAAAGATGTACTTTAGATTCTTATGATCTGTAAAGCTCTGACACACTTCCCCGTAAAGATAGTGTCTCCAAATCTTTAACGCATGAACTACCATGGCTAACTCTAAATCATGAGTCAAATAGTTCTCCTCGTGTTTCTTAAGCTATCATGAAGCAAAAGAAACCATATGATCTTCCTGCATTAGCATACAACCTAGACCATTCTTCGAGGCATCACAAAAAACAACATAGCCATTTCCAGGCTTTGGCAGGACTAACATTGGAGCATTGGTCAACTTCTCTTTCAAATTTTGGAAAGCTTGCTGGCGACGATCATCCCAGACAAAAGGTACATCCTTTCTAGTCAACTTTGTCATTGGCAATGCAATCACACTGAAGTCTTTGATAAACCTCCTGTAGTATCCTGCCAAACCCAGGAAACTACGAACTTCTATCGGCATATTTGGTTGTTCCCATTCTACAACAGATTCCACCTTCTTCCAGTCCATTTTGACTCCTTCTACAAATATCACGTGTCCCAAGAAAGTCACTTCTTCCAACCATAACTCACACTTACTGAACATGGCATACAACTAATGTTGGCGAAGAAGAGTCAACGCTAGTTGAAGATGTCGCTCATGCTCTTGCATGTCTCGACTATAGATCAAGATGTCATCTATAAAGATTACAACAAACTAATCTAGGAACGGACGGAACACTCGATTCATCAAATCCATGAAAGCAGCAGGTGCATTGGTTAGCCCGAACGACATAACCACAAACTCAAAGTGACCATACCTCGTCCGAAAAGCTGACTTCAGTATGTCTTTCGCCTTAATCCTCAACTGATGATATCTAGACCATAGATCGATCTTTGAAAACACTGTAGTATCACACAACTGATCAAACAGATCATCTATCCTCTATAACGAGTACGTGTTCTTGATCATGACTTTGTTCAACTGTCGGTAATTGATAACACTAATTTTTGTGATATTTTAGACTGTTTTTCCATTATCAAAACTGCCATTTTTAGCTATTTTCCTCTGTTTTGTATGCACTTTTGCATTAATTGGCCAAGCAATGCTCTTAATCCTATATTTCCATCATTTGTAGAGTTTTTCCTCATTTTGGTGCAATAAGGCCGTTCCCGCCCACAGAATAAGTCCAAGTCTGTTTCGGCCTTCCTGACGCCCGATACAACCTCTGCCCGACAGGGTGGAGCGACACAATGACGCACGACAAAAGGATGTCGTGCAAGAAGGAGCATATGGATGACACGCCTTCTACCCGACAGGGAGCCCAGCTCGCCCTGACCACCCGGCTTGTCGGGCGACACAGCCACCCACCGACAGGCGCGCCGTCCATCACGTGAACGATAGTCGACACTCTTGAGCTGAGTGATACTAGTATCGGTCGTCCACCGACCCGAAAATAAGGAGGACACGTGGCGCTTCGAGCACCATAACTTCCTCCAACCGCTACCTATAAATAGCAGCTACAGGAAGTCGAAAAGACAGTTTGGATACTTCGGAATTCGAATAGTTGGGAGCTTTGAGTGATCTTTGGAGGAAACTGTGAGAGCAGGAGTATCGTGCCCCAGTGCTCGTATCAGGCGACACTAGGTGAGCCCTTCCTCATCCTGAGAGGGAGGGGATAGTTCACTCAGAACCGTCCCGGGTGACACTGCGGGCCGATATCGGCCAACGATGATGAGTGATACAAGTGCCTGATAGTAGGATGCGTCGCTCCATGCCCGGCACGATATCGAACCCGATACGCTTTGCCCGTCATGCGTGCCTCCTGAGAGGGTGTGTCGCCCGACTTGAGCATATCGGCCAGGTCCTTGAATGATATAGTCAGTCGTCACGGTGTGCCGCTCGAGAGAGTGTGTCGCCCGACACCGCTGTATCTGGAAAGGCCCCTGTCTAGTATCGGGCGGGAGAGCCGCTGTAGTCCGTCGCCCTTCTAGATCAAGAAGGCGACATCTATCTTTAATTCTGTTATTTAATTCCTTTCTTACGCAATGTATTAAGACCCTTAAGGTGTATGGAAATAGAAAAGCTTAATTACTTGTTGCTCTATGCTTGGTGTGATATATTGGATGACTACTATGTTTGATATCTGAACTCTAGCTTGCATGTTTGGATCACATTTTGCTTAGCTACCGAATCGTGTTTTCCCGTCGCAATAGCTTCGAGAGTCGTGTTGTGGCTCTAGTGTTTGGTCCGATTATGGAGTACGAGAGTGCCTGGAACGGAGTTGTTTCAGTAACATTCCACTCTAACTTAAGTCTGACACCTCGATAGGGTGTTGACGCTTGGTTAGAAGTACCCGATCTGAGAGGAGGGGTGTAGGGTGTTACTGCTGCCGCTTGTTTTGCTGTAGTCTTATCCTTCGCATCTTTCCCTAGCTCTAGTATTATCTTTCTGTTTATGTTGCATAAAAACCCCTAAAAACTGCTAAATGACTAAAACCTTAAATATCTCTTGTAGCTCCTGTTGGAGATAGTTTTCTTTGTTTTATTTGTGACATCTTGTTGTTTCTCTTTTGGGAATTTATATCTCTTTATACTTGTCGGAGTGTAGTGTGTTGATTCTGGGTTCTCAACACTATCACCCTTGTCCCTGTGTTCGACCCCGTATGTCTACTTCAACCCCATAAACAAAGTTGTGGGGGCCTATAAGGATTCAGGTTTATAAATGTAAAAGCTCGACTACCTCAAATCTGCCTCCACTTTTGGACGCACGATTTAGGCCGGTCAACTTTTTGGCGCTGTTGCCGGGGACAAGGCAAAAATGGTACTGTAGACGAATCTGAATCCACTAACTATACTCTTGTGCCTCAAGCTTAGAAATGAATTTGACAACACTCTTTTTCTTTTTCTTTTTTCTTACTACTATTCTTTGCTTAAATTAATAATTCAATTTTCTAAACTTGAGTTCTTATGCCTTTTTTAGGCAGTCTGAAGAACAGTGATCTGTTCCACTGAGCACCAACTCCAACTGTCATGCCGCCTCGCATGGAGCCATCCATTTCTGGAGACGAACACCAAGGGGGGAGGCCTGAATCACCTCCACCAGATGGCAATGACCGCTATGACGACAATGATCGGCATGAAGATCAGGAATTGGAGCACTCCGAGGAAGGCAACCCCCATGTCAGGCGTCACCACCGTCAGCGACACAGGCGATGCCACAACCAAGAACAGCATCACGAGGCTAGCGACAGTGACGACTCCGAGGAGGAGGAAAAGACGTTGAGGGAGTTGGAATCAACAAAAGCCAACAACTCCAGATGTCTCGTCATCACCCCGTGATTCAACACAGCCAATTTTGAGCTTAAGCCTTCTGTGATCTCTATGATCCAGAACAAAAGCTTCAGGGGAATTTCGAAAATGTCAACCCCTACCACCACCTCGATGCCTTCAAGAACATCTGCGATACGATAAAGATGTGGGGGGTTCCCCAGGAAGTTATATATTGCAAGGGATTCATCTTCTCACTGGAGGACAAAGCATTGTCCTGGTACCTCAGGTTACCCCACCGGTCCTTGAATGAATGGGGAGCATTAGCTGAAGCCTTCATAAACAAGTTTTACCCCACTGAGACAACGGTCAGAACCCGGCAGAAAATAACTTCCTTCATGCAAAAGCCAAATGAAAGCCTTCACAACGCCTGGGAGCAGTTCCAAGAGTACTTGAGGGATTGCCCCCATCATAATTACAATAAGGGCTTCCTTGTCACCACCTTCTACAATGGTCTGACTCCCGATGAACGGGTGTCACTGAATGCGGCAGCAGGAAGTGACTTCCTAGGAAAAAGCCAAGCAAATCTGAAAAGATCATCAAAAATATGGTCGAGCTTCAAGCCGGCGCTGAATATGATAGATCTGACAGAGGACAGGCAAAAAAGGTCGATGAAGGGTCCTCTCTTGAGTCCAAGGCTCTAGAGACCATCACTTCTCAAATACAGAAAATAGCCACGGATGTAAAGCAGCTGAGGGAATCCGACGCGAAAGGGAAGAAGTAGGTGGAAAAAGTAATGAAATGGGTAACATGTGGAGAAGGCGGCCATGGGGTAGATAATTGCATCTACACCCGACCGGAAGCATCAAGCGACACTGAGTCTGAGGTCGAAGAGACTAAAAAAGTCCCTTTTGTAAATTTCAAAATACCAGACCACCCTGGTTTCTGCTATGGCAACAAAGAGGCAGCTGAGAATTCTCATCAGCTGCATAACTCCACTAGGCCGCCCCAAGCTTTTGAGAAGAGGGGAGGGAAAAGTCAATACATCAAAAACACCCCCTTCCAGCCAAATAAAGGAGGTTTCCAGGGGCAAGCTAAGTATCAAGGATCAGCCAGAGAGCAAGGACAGGACAAGGCTTCGAACCAAGCAGATGTGGTGGGACAGTTGTTTGATTTTGTAAAAAGGCAGGACACAATTAACAACCAGTTGGCACAGAGTGCGTTATCAAGTTCATGTGTCTTGAATTCATTGCAGGTTCAAATGGCGGATATGCAGACGCACCAACGCCAGATGGACCAACAATTAGCTCAAATGGCCGAATTAATGAAGAAACCCTCAGGCAAAATACCGTCCAACACCGAAACTGCAAAGAAGGCAGGGATGTGATCGAGAGAAGGCAGAGATCGAGTTTCAAGAGATGGATGGATGATGTTTGCGGATAAGGAGTGAAAAGGCAGGAGACGTCCAACTGAGGATGGAAAACTCAACGCTTCTCGGGAGGCAACCCGAGCTATTTTTAAATTCCTAGTATATGGTGCATTTACTTTCAAGCAAAATGAACACTATGAAAATTATGGCATGTAATAAGGCCCGAGTTAGCGCATGCGCCACATGCGCTGACCCTTACAGGCCACCGCCTTAGTATTATCGACCGGGATGGGTAATACCATCTGAGGCCAGTGTCTTAGTCTTAGGCCAATGATGTTTTACCCGTCAGCTGCAGTTTAAACCATTTTGTTCTCAATGATGTAGCGGGAGGAAACCCAACCGGCACTTTGTGAACACCCATATCGGGCGGTGGGACTTTGTGGAGTGCAACAGTCGAGCCGACGGTTGGACTTGCCAACTTACGTGTTGCCTTAACGACCGACGCGCGCCCCGGTTTTACGTTTGACTTTGTTATATAAGGAGGCGGGTTTTTACCGTGTCGGGCTCCTTGCCTTACTGTCTTCTCGCTTCTGTATCGTGCTAAGATCTTGTGCTTTTGCTCCCATGTCACGCAAGACTGCCCTACTCTCGTGTCGTGCGAAAGTACATATCACAGCAAGGTAATGGCCGGCGTACCCTATGACGGACATACCCTATCGCCCGGCAGACCGTGTCGTCCGACACGTTTCCATCTTTAAGCTTTTAATCACGTCTGCCCAATACACCATAACGGACGATATCTGTGTTGCTCATCTTTGCCCCGCCTCGCCTGTTAGGCTATCGGGCGACACACTGCTTTTCTTTCAAGAGGACCATATTGGGCATCCTATCCCATCGCCCTCGTATCGCCTGACACGCCCATTTTGAGCGACAGACTTAACGCGCGTTCATCGCCCTACCGCCCTATTTTTATCGTGTGCTCGATCTTCTGACGAATCGGGTGATGCCCATCTCTTGTATCGGGCACAAGGCTTCACTTCTAAAACTGATGTGTCGCCCGATACGTGGGTACCAGACAGTCTTTGTACGGAGGAATTATGGTTCACAAATTCATTCTTTATTATACATTCCGTCCGAAAGTCAACATATTTAATCGAGGTATTTCTCTTTCTGTCTTGCAGAGATGGCCCGCATCAAGACAACCGCTGTCCCAGTGCACGCACAAGGCAGGAGAATCTACCTCGAGACTGTTGATGAAGGGAAGTCTACCAGGCCTAAGCGCCCGAACCGAGGATCAGCCAGGGCCTCGACAGCAGAGAAAAGGGCCAGGGTTGGAGAAGTGGCGGCTCTAACTCCAACTCCAACTCCAACAGCTCTAGCAGCAGCATGACTTTCAGAATTCTTGCCGGAAGGTTTCGAGCCAAGAAACGACGAGCATGCTCGCCGATATGCTGAGCTAGTGACCAAGGTTTACTGACCATGCAGGTTTTGCCACAAGGCCTCGTTTGCTGAACTAGGAATCATGGGGAGGCTGAAGGGCGTCCTCGCCGCGGCAGGACAGAAGAAGATCTGCTTCAGCCAGTCTTCATCTTACACTAAGCTGACAATGGAGTTCATGTCTTCTGTCCACCGGGTGAGAAATTCTGTGTCGGAGAGAAAGGAATTTGGCGGGCCAAACAGACTCCAAGCCCGACTTTACAACTCGGAGTACACAATCTCTGAGAAGCTTTTGAACAAGATCTTCTCTTCCAGCGAGGAGGAGAAGAGCCTGCTGGACGACGGTAAAAGAATCACTGAGGGAGACGGGTTCGATCCTGTGAAGCTCTGGAACAAGCTAACTGGCAAATCTTCGTTCAAGCCGGGAAGGAAGGTAGTGGCAGTGCACTCCTGCTTCTGGAGGATAGTGCACAAACTAGTGGCATGCTTGCTGTTCAGCAAGAATGAGTCCAGCAACATCTATACAGAAGAACGCCACGTCATGTGGCACATAATGGAGGGCTGAGTGATCAACCTCGGACGGTTCTTGCTGAACAGACTGCATCCGATAAAGGAAGCCACCAAAGATTACTGCATGGGCGGAATAGTCAACCTAATCGCAGTAGGGCTCGGGTACCCAAAGGAGCCGCGCAGCCATTAGAGGACGCAAGGCGATGAGATGATTGACACCAAGTACCTGATAAGGACTAGCATCATCAGGAAGGAGGGGCGAGACATTTTCTACAAGTTTTCAAGGACAGACATACTCCTCCGGCTCCCTCACTACGCCGACTATGACGTAGAGAAACTAGTCTTCACTACAGCCGAAATTGAAGCTGTGGAAAAAGGCACAGCCCCCACCACCACCACTAGAGCCCTGGAGAGGGCAGTTCTAGAGCTACTGGCGACAACCACTGGTAAAGTTGTCGCCGCTCCGACCATACCTGCCACCACCGCGATGAGAAGGGTGATAGCTTAGAAAGAACCAGTGATCGTCGAGGTCACCGAGATAGAAACTTCAGAAGCTGTCGTGGAAGAGGCAGCCACAGCCCCTGTCATCCCTGTGATGCCTGCAGAGGCAAAAGAGACACCTCAGTGGGACTCCAGTAATGTGGTGTTCAGCGAGATTCTCAGAATGGAGCTCGAGGGAGCTCAGTTGACACCAACGCCGCCGCCGGTGTTGCCTTTTGTAGCAGATGAGGAGATCGCCGATAGTGCGGAGGTGGAGCAACGTTCACCCGCACCACAGCCATCCCCTCCCCGACGAAAAGGCAAGGCGATAGCTATTGAAGGAGCACCATCGCCTTGCTTGGCAGCATCGATAACGCAAACAATTCATATAGAGTCTACCTCGCCTGGTGGACCTTCACATGAGCAAGATGTCGCGACGATGGGAGGGAGACTCGCTGGAACTCCTCCGTCACTCGGAAAGATGCTCGGGCACGAGCTCGACAACCTACGGGAGGTAACAGACATGAACTCAGCTACTTGTATTTTTCTAACCCGCAAGTTTGCATCTTTCCAAAACAGGCTGAATAGCCAAGAAAGAGAGTTGCTGACTCTAGCGAGCCTTCTCGGCAGACTAGAGGCCTTGAATGCAACAATGCAGCAAGTTCTCCAATGACTTGACATGCTCGAGGAGAGAATGGACAGAAGTGACGACCATCCGCAC
Source organism: Alisma plantago-aquatica (assembly GCA_963693085.1). Lineage (NCBI taxonomy): Eukaryota > Viridiplantae > Streptophyta > Magnoliopsida > Alismatales > Alismataceae > Alisma > Alisma plantago-aquatica. The sequence goes on along the minus strand of OY856410.1, from coordinate 504,345,011 downwards.
CGAAGGCAGCTGAGACGGTCATCGTCACCTCCTAGCCGGGGCTCTCATCCCTCTTCATCAGGTTCCCCCTCGGGAAAAACGTCTTCCTCCTCCAGCGGGCGATCCTCAACACCCAAGGAGGGGACGCAACATAGCTCAACCGAAGGAGCTCCAGCCATCCAGGAGAGCCCCTTAGGCTTGGGAGATGCAAACATCTCGGTCCCCCTACATGAAGACGAAGATGATAGCACAGATATCAACATCGGGGGAGACTCTTCTGATGAGTTTGAGGGAGAGAAAGGGGATGTCTACACGGTCAATAAGAGACATCTTCCCCGAAGCGAACGCTCGATGGCGGACAAGTTCCGTGAGGCATCCGAGATACCCTCTTTTGAGATGGCCGACTTCGATAGAAGAGCCATTGGATACATGATGATCAGAGACCAAAACTTGCTGAATAAGGTCTTGAGGTCGCAGGCAAATGAAGATGACATCGTCTGGACCAACGGCTACCTATCTGTGTGACGAGGAGTTATTCGAAACATGTTTCTCACGCCGGCCTTTGTCGGCAAAAGGTTGTTTAGGGTCCTGGAAGGAGCGATAATAGAATGTACCGACAGCAGGACAGGTCGGAGAATGATATACAATGCCACCCTAGCCTTGGCGAGAAGTCTGATGAAGGGAGATCCAGGCTCCCGTGGGGTGGCCGACATGTTGCAGCACATTGAAGAGCATAGACCAAACCTTGTGCTGGCCCCGTATAAACACTGCAATGTGTGGTTCCTCTGCATGGCAGACCTCAGGAACCATGACCTCCAGTTGCTGAGTTGCAGCCGCAACGAAGTACCACGCTCCGGGGGTGTTTTCTGCCGCCCGGAGGATAGAAAGTTGATACTCCTGCCGCTGCGTCTGCTATGAGCTATAAAACGAGGAAGCCAACGTCATCAAGGTCCTTGGAACTTATTTTCTCTCTGAGACCTCCCCATTCAGGCAGAATAGGGGAGTGGAAATAGTGATATCGTCATCCTGGGTGCCATTGAGGCGCTCAACACATTTGGAAACCTGGGGGTCCTCAAAGGCACGTCCTTCTATCAACGCAGGGGCATTTACGCCATGTTTCTGATCAAGGACAAGCTCTATTTCCGGGACGTAGGGGTACAGGAGCAGCTGCTGGACAGTGACCTGGAAGACGACCCTTCTCAATCCAGTAGCTCCTCAGAAAAAGAGGATGTGGCGATCGTCAAACAAGGGGCAGGCAAGCAGTTGATGGTCCTAAAGAAAGTGTGCGGGATGGAGGACACTGCTTCGCCTAAAGATTCAGAAGGGCTGATCTCAAATTTTGACTGCTTTTCGTGTGCAACTCTCACATAGGAGCAGGTCCATATAATCCAGCTGAAGTTAGCTGATTCTACCCCATCAGTTGTCGCCTTTCAGGGAGGCGATGTCATAGTCCCAGTCGACGATCTAAGGGACATGGGGAAGGAAGGAGGATGCTTGGTTGTAGCAGTTGTAGCCGCTTACATCTAGTATATACAACCAAAGCTAGAAGATGCATACATAGCCCAACCCATGCTTTTCAACGACGTCTGCCTAGCCGACGAAATAGGAGCGAAGAAAAATTTTCTGGAAGAATTGAGAGGCGGGATCCCGGGCACTATCTTTTTACCAATTCTGCATTACAATCATTGGACGCTCCTAACTGTGTACACCCAGAAGTGAGCAAGAATTTTCTACAATAGCTCGGACAGCAACAAGAACCATCCAGTATCGTGTACATTATAACCTTTGACACCGGTCGAACGCCTGGTCCGCAAATACTACGACGAGGTGGCAAAGATGATCCAACCATTCATGGACATGCAAGGAGGCAAATGGCACGAACTCCAGTTCTGCCACCGCAGTCCACAGTAGCTTCCCTTATCCAATGATTGCGGCATCTACGTCCTGGAATGGATGGCAAATAAGGAAACGCCTGACCAGCTCAACCACATCATCTATCACAGCAGAAGGGGCGAATATGTGTGGGAGCTTCTGTCTGATGCAGGCGCTACCTCACTGGAATAAAAATTACCTCACCTTATCTACTTCACAACTTCAGGACAGAGTGTGGAGCAAGTTTGGGGGGTGTACTATGTACCAGTGAGGGAGGTACAAAATTTTGTCTAAATTTTCTAACTTAATCTTCTTCATTCTTTTGTCTCAAATTCTTTATTCTTTTGTTCTTTCCTAAATCACGTGTACATATATATGTTCATGCTAAAATTTTGAAATTTTTTTAGTAAAAACCTGATGCAACTGCTTGCAAAGTTAGTTTTCTTTGTTCTTAACGAGATACAAGTTCCATTATATCTTTCTGATAATGCTTCTTCAAATGAACAAAAGAGTATGTTTTTCCAATGCAAAAATTTCGAAAAATATAATAATCTCGCAAACAGCTAAGAGACGAGTATGGAGAAGGAAAAAGCTGCCCAAACAGCAAAAATCTGTTTGTGTCCCCTTTACCCAACGAAAATCCCAAAAAGAGAGAGAAGCCTTATGAGTGTGAATAAAAGCATGAGAGTTGTGCCCAATAAAAGAAAAGAAAAAAAAATATATATACACACTTTTTTTCCAAAAGTACTCATCTTTAGGCATGGTAGATCCAGGGCAGTGGTACGTAGGATGTGAAATCACTTCTCTAAAGCCAACTAGCTTGGACTGCAGGGACCACTTGCCCGCTAACGGACCCTTACCTGGATGGACTGATGGAAAACAAGATGAAAACCCCAAAAAGCTTAGCCTACCCTTTACACAACTTTCTGTCCCAAAAATAAAGATGTTTGGTGTGTAAGCTAACTTCGGAATCATACACTAAAGTCTCGCCGAAGCTGTAGAAAAAAAAATTAATAAGTAGAAAACGCAAGGTCTTTTGTTTGTAATGAGACAACATTATCTCTTAAGGCATTACTATACTTGCTTTACCTCTTGGCCTGAAAGTTGTACCAAACAAGAAGAAGCATCACAAAATAAAGTTTAAATATTGATTGAGGACAATCAAAACGCTAAGTTTGGGGGAGTTGGTAACACCAATTTTGTGATATTTTAGACTGTTTTTCCATTATCAAAACTGCCATTTTTAGCTATTTTCCTCTCTTTTGTATGCACTTTCGCAATAATTGGCCAAGCAATGCTCTTAATCCTATATTTCCATCTTTTGCAGAGTTTTTCCTCATTTTGGTGCAATAAGGCCGTCCCGGCCCACATAATAAGTCCAATTCTGTTTCGGCCATCCTGACGCCCGATACAACCTCTGTCTGACAGGGTGGAGCGACACAATGATGCACGAAAAAAAGGATGTCGCGCAAGAAGGAGAAGATGGATGACACACCTTCTACCCGACAGGGAGCCCAGCTCGCCCCGACCACCCAGCTTGTCGGGCGACACAGCCACCCACCGGTAGGTGCGCCGTCCATCACGTGACCGATAGTCGACACTCCTGAGCCAAGGGATACCAGTATCGGTCGTCCACCGACCCGCAAATAAGGAGGACACGTGACGCTTCGAGCACCATAACTTCCTCCAACCGCTGCCTATAAATAGCAGCTACAGGAAGCCGAAAAGACAGTTTGGATACTTCGAAATTTGGACAGTTGGGAGCTTTGAGTGATCTTTGGAGGAAACTGCGAGAGCAGGAGTATCGTGCCCCAGTGCTCGTGTCGGGCGACACTAGGTGAGCCCTTCCTCCTCCCGAGAGGGAGGGGATAGTTCACTCAGAACCGTCCCGGGCGACACTGCGGGCCGATATCGGCCAACGATGACGAGCGACACAAGTAGGACGTGTCGCTCCATGCCCGACAGTAAAGACGTGTCGCTCCATGCCCGACACGATATCGAACCTGATACACTTCGCCCGTCATTCGTGCCGCCCGAGAGGGTGTGTCGCCTGACTTGAGCGTATCGGCCAGGTCCTTGAACGATACAGTCGGTCGTCACAGTGTGCCGCTCGAGAGAGTGTGTCGCCCGACACCGCTGTATCGGGCTAGGCCCCTGTCCGGTATCAGGCGGGAGAGTCGTTGTAGTCCGTCGCCCTTCTACATCAAAAAGGCGACATCTATCTTTAATTTTGTTATTTAATTCCTTTCTTACGCAATGTATTAAGACCCTTAATGTATATGGAAATAGAAAAGCTTAATTACTTGCTGCTCTATGCTTGGTGCGATATATTGGATGACTGCTATGTTTGATATCTGAACTCTAGCTTGCATGTTTGGATTGCATTTCACTTAGCTACCGAATCATGTTTTCCCGTTGCAACATCTTCGAGAGTCGTGTTGTGGCTCTAGTGTTTGGTCCGATTCTGGAGTACAAGAGTGCCTGGAATGGAGTTGTTTCAGTAACATTCCACTCTAACTTAAGTCTGACAACCTCGAGAGGGGTGTTGATGCTTGGTTAGAAGTACCCGCTATGAAAGGAGGGGTGTAGGGTGTTACTGTTGCCGTTTGTTTTGCTGTAGTCTTATCCTTCACATCTTGCCATAGATCTAGTATTATCTTTCTGTTTTTGTTGCATGAAAACCCCTAAAAACTACTAAATGAGTAAAACCTTAAATCTCTCTTGTAGCTCCAGTTGGAGATAGTTTTCTTTGTTTTATTTGTGACATCTTGTTGTTTCCCTTTTGGGAATTTATATCTCTTTATACCTGCCGGAGTGTAGTGTGTCGATTCTGGGTTCTCAACACTACCACCCTTGTCCCTGTGTTCGACCTCGTATGTCTACTTCGACCCCGTAAACAAAGTTGTGGGGGCCTATAAGGATTCAGGTTTATAAATGTAAAATCTCGACTACCTCAAATCCGCCTCCACTTTTGGACATGCGATTTAGGCCGGTCAGTAATCTATACACAACCGCATCAATCCATCCTTCTTCTTGACGAACAACACTGAGGCACCCAAGGCGACGTACTTGGTCAGATGAAACCTTTCTCCAACAACTCTTGGAAGTTCTTCTTAAGCTCTGCCATCTCTACTGGAGCCATCCTATATGGTGTTTGTGCAACTGGTTGTGTTCCTGGGACCAGATTGATCTCAAAATCAATCTCTCGGGGTGGAGGAACATCAGGGAACTCATCAGGAAACACATCAGCAAACTCTCGGACAATCGGCACCTCCTCGAGGCTAGGACCTTTTGCCTTAGTAGCCACAACGGTATCCACAACGTGAGCTAAGAACACCTCACATCCTTGTCGTAACAACTTCTCTGCTACCATAGCTGATACCAAACACCTTGGAAGAATCTTCCTATCTCCTTGGAAGATCCACTTCTCTCCATCATCCTCAAACACAGCTTGCTTGGAACCACAGTCCAAAACAACATTATACATCTCTAAGGTATCCATCCCAAGGATAACATCAAAACCATGAATACCAAGTGGTATAAGATCCACTTGTATACTGTGTCCCGAAAAAGATAAGATACAAGATGGACACTCTTCTTGAAGCATCAAGGAACCATCAAGAGGGGTTTCTAACAACAAGCTATCCTTCTTACAACTAACAGGTAAATGACAATTTTCAAGAATACTATAAGCGATAAAAGAGTGTGTAGCACTCGGGTCAACCAGAACAGATATAAAGCAAGAATAAGACATATCAGAATGAAATTACTCCATCTGACCTATCACCACTCGCGGGATGACTATCGCCTCCGACTGACTCATAGCATAGAATCGAGATGTTGCTTACTGTCCACGTCCTCTACTTCCTTGAGCAGACGATCATTCTTGTGACACTTGACTCCGTCCTCGCCCTCTACTACCACTAGGCTACTATTTATCTGACCCTTGATGATTCTGCCTTGGCTGGTGTGTCACTTCAACATCTATATTCAGGCAGTTTAGTTTGAAATGCCCGGTCTGACTGCAAATATAGCATGTCTTAACTTCAAACTGTGGCCTAGATGGCCCTGTCACTACCACTGAAGTTGTACTATGTGCCTTTGACGGTGAAGAAACATAACCTCTTCCCTTACTCAGAGACCACTGTGATGGTGCACTGGAACCTCTCATTACTGAAGGTGCTGAAAACCTTGGCTTCTTGAAGCCACCAAACCTCTGTCCTTGAAACTGAGCAGGCCTCTTCTTAGACTCATTCTCTTTTCTCCCTTACCGACCGTTCAATCCTTTGAACAGATTCCACAAACGTAGCAAACCGTTCACGGTTCTCCAACGCAGAAACATGTGTTGTCAATTCATCACTCAGACCTTTCTCAAAATGTCTGATCTGCTCCTCATCTGTTTCTGCCATGTGAGGATAGAACCTCAATAGATCCATGAACTTGGCTTCATACTCGGTGATGTTCATTGTTCCTTGTCGCAAACGCTCAAACTGACTGATCTTCTCATCCAGATATGTCTTCGGAAAGTATCTGCTGATGAACTCGCACCGAAAAACCTCCCAACTGATCACCTCACCAGGACACTTCTCCTCCATGATGGTCCACCAGTGACCAGTACTACCTTTCATAAGGTAGACAACGTGCTTTACTTTGTCTGCTTTGGGGATGTCGAGGATCCGGAAAACCTTCTCAAGATTTGTCAGCCACAGATCTGCATTCGCTGGATCAGCCATTCCAGCATAATCCAAAGCTACTACTCGGAGAAGCCGCTCAAAGGTCTTCCCAATACCCAATGTTTCACCATGGAGAGTTTGTGCTCTAGGCTAAGGCACTGGCAATCTCTCTACCATGAGATTCATCGTAGCCATCATTTGCCCCATAAGCTGTTGATAGGCAGGGTGTTTAAGAATGGCTGGGTCAAGTTGGGGGACCTCAGGCACCCGATCTCCATGTGCTTGCCCTTCAGCAACATCAACCGATGCAACATCGCTATTCTCGGCAGTGTGTTCTTCATGGTTTCCAGACATCAGAAGATGATCGTAAGAAAATCTGGAAAACTCACAAGAACAGACACAACCTAGAACTAAATCCCTATAGACTTAGCGAACCTAGGGCTCTGATACCAAAACTTGTGGCAACACATCCCACTATCACGTAGACAGCGAGGTGTTATGCGAAAACGTGCGAAAAACACCATAACCACAGATTATCAAAAACACTTGTCAATAAAAACTGATTTCCGAAAGTGGATAAACTGGGAACTATTACATTCAAGTCCTTGTCCTGCAAAAAAAACATGTTATATAAACATTTACATGCCTTGATACGTGTCCGCAGCTTAGGAGATCAGTTGTCCTATCATCACATGAGTTCATCACCTGTTATATGTACATAACAGCCCACATCCGGCCAGCAACAGAATATACAAACCATCACAGCTATACATCGTGAAACAACGTCAAAATGCTCCCAAGGACCTGAGAGTACAGGAATGACTCTAGACTCTACTACAAAACAACCAAAACAACACAAAGTCCATCTCTTGCCTTCTACTACTCGTCTTGCTACTCGGCCGCAACTTCGTGACCACCACCACGTCTAGCTCGAACACCTAAAAACCAGTGGGGTGAGACACATAGTCCCAGTGAGAAAAATAACTCCCCGCCAAAACTATAAAACCAAAGGAAGGTAAAGCAACAACAACAGATAACTAGTAAAGGTACAACAAGAGCAGTCTATATAGCAAAGCTTATTCATACCATTAAGCTTACCAGATATGCGGAAGGCATATCACCAATTATCTCTTTATCGAACATGATTGACAAGATAAGATTTATAAGATCTTACCGTATAACATAAAGAACGTATAAGCAACTGCAGGTATAACAAGATTAACTACACACACAAGGCCTCAACCAATGTTTCATGTTTTACCTTAAGTAGTAAATACTATTCGGCTGGATTACGTATTATTATGCCCTGAGGAAGTGAGCCGTACCGCTCGAATCCAACCGACGACTGTGAAATCCCAAAGTCGGTGCCATACAAGGTCAATGGAAGAGTTGGACTCCATGACCTCCCACCTCGTGGTTAGTGCACGAGAACCAAAGCAGGACTGCAGTCTCATGCTTAAGTGGCCTTAGCCACAGGGTCAGCTCCATAGGCTACCCTCCCTCTAGCCCGCCTCGGTACACGTCTCGACGCTAGTATATCTGAGCCACGGGCCTGGTCACCGTGCTCTGAGCCATGAATGGATTCATGCTCTATCACACTGATCCATGGGTCTGTTCACCATGCTCTATACATATCCCAAGTCTGCAACCGTAGCTGCACTCGATTCCCTCTCTATTTTAGGCTAGGAGAAACCTCGCATATTCAACAATATGTGCTCCAAGTTAACCAGCAGGGAAACCTATTTCACCATCACCAGCTCCTGATGATGATGGATCTATGGCCAGGGCAAACTACATGATATATTCCACTATGATTAATTAATATCATTTAGGTAGATTGCAAGATTCAACCAAGTTGTATAACATGCAAACTATACTAAGAATAAACAGCATGAAACTCAAAATTATGCTTTTATTGTTCTCAACATCATCCTGATCCATTACAAGGATCCAACATTACATATTACCACTTGGACTCTTGCCAATCATCTAGATCCATTTCAAGGACCATCACATTTCCATGGGATCTCAATCCCTTATCACATAATGACACTACCTTTCAAGGCTTACATCATAATCATGGGGTAGTAATACCAAGCACTTTAACCAGCACCTCATGCATATTATCTCATTTTTAAGAGTAATCGTAAAAACAGTGTTACACAATTATATACCTCATAGCCCTTTACCTGGATATGCATCACCTACATGGTTAGTTTGTACAATCACCAGGGATTAGCAGAAAGATAATATTATCAACATAGGGTGACATTGATGATTATATGTTTCATCAATCATGCCTCAACTTGTGATCACAAACATAGGTCACATCATTAAGCAAAGCATCTTATATGCTTATGATTTGCTTAGCATAATACATATGATTCCAGATGATCTCATACATATGTAAAAGTTATGTTAAGTGGCATAGATGAGCCCTACCATAACAATCACCATCAAGCATATCAAGAGTCACCATTATAAGCCAAACGTGATACATACACAAGGTTTAGGGCACCCTCACTATTAGTGCCCACTACCCTCACAAGCAATGTGACGGGTAGGGCACCCTCACTAGAGGTGATATCGAGCAAATCACTCCTCATAATGTCCAACCACTTCAGCCTTATAATGGTCAAGCACACCACCAAGGCTAATGGGCAACACCTGGGGTATAACGTGCAACGCGGTGTCGTGTTTTACATGTGACTCCGGTAACAGTGTGCAGCAAGGTCTGTCGTGCAACTACCTGCTAACGGGCACCCAAGACATATCGCCCAACCACACATATCGAGCACTAGAGTATCGTGCAATTCCCGTCAGGTGTAGGACTGTCGGACAACATACACAAGACTGGTATGACGCTCGTCACCACATCACAGAGCTAACTAACACCTCCACACCTCAAGCCAACTACACCAAGCCATTTCCAAGCCATGTGTGTCAGGCAGGGTACTCAGCAAGAGGCAACACCTAGGGGTATAACTCAAACAGCCAACAAGGAATCTGTCATTCAGCCAACCTACCCATGGCCTATTGGCCATCACAAGACAAGGATGGTAGTGTGACGCCCATCACAAGGTCAGGGACCAGGGGTATCGTCCATCACAATCACCACAACATGTCGTCCAAGGCTCAAGATCAAGAGGAAAGGATATCAGGCAGCACCTCCACAACCACCATATCGGGCAAGGTGCACCCCGACAGGGTCACCACCAACCTCAAGCTCAAGGGTGCCAAAACCCTAAAGGGTCAAGACAATGGCTCACCTCTCAACTTAAACGAGAGAGGGGTCTTGCACATCTCTTATCACCAAATAGGCAACACAAGGAACAACCCTAGCAAGGTTCACAACCACCACAAAGCTCATCCTTAAAGTCCATGGTGAGAGGCGGGTGTTGCTCAAGCAACTAGAACACAAGCTCACCTCTCAAATTAAACGAGAGAGGAGTATTTCCCATGCTAGAACTCAAGTTCACTCCTCTAGACCAAGGAGAGAAAGGAGTATTGCTCACCTAGAAACCCTAGAACACATGGTTCGGCTAACAAGAGGAAACTAAGCAAGAAACTATACTAACAACATACTTAGCCGATCATAAGCAACATATAAGTAAGAACATAGAATATGGTAATGTAGTTAAGGTTAGGAGTTATGTAACCCACCTTAAGCAAGCTCCAAGCTCCTAACACCATGCTCCAAGCACCAACAAGGAAGGAGAGCAAGGTACTCTAGGGTTCAGCCACCACTAGGGGAAGAAGGAGACTCCAAGAGGGATCGGCCACCGGGCTTGCAAGAGGAGAGAGTGTTTTGTGCACCAAGGAGAGGGAGACTAAGGAACTAAAGGGATCCTTAGCAAGAGAAGGGAAACACATATATAGAAGGGGATGGAGGAGAAACCAAAGTAGAGCAAAGCAAGGTGTCGCCCACCTAGGGACACTTGTCCATGGGCAATGCCACCACTCTAACAAGCCTTAAACACATGTCCAAGGTCATTGCCACATGCAAGCATCAAGCACCAAGTGTCCACCAGTGGTGACACAAACGAGGTCAAAGATGGTCAAAGGTCCATGGGCGACACACCATCACCATGGGCAACACAACCCTGGGCGACACAAGCCCTCTTGCCCGACACAAGGTCAAAGGAACAAAGGCAAGGCACCACAAGGCCCAACAAACTCAACCAAGCCCAAAGGAACTCAAGCAACGAGCCCAAACCTTCCTCTCAACACTAGAGGAAGCAAGGAGAGGGGGAAACACCTCACAAGGTGACAAACTTTCTCACAAACCTTAGATTTGGGTTAATTGCAAGTAGCACCTCCGACTCTCAACAAAACACAACAAACCCTAATCACCACTAAAGGTGATTAGCAAGCAACTAAGCATCAAGGTTAAGCAAAGCAAACAGGGTAAACCCTAAACGAAGGTCAGGGTCCTTACACTCATTCTCTCAACTAACCTCAGATGCCCCCAATTTGTCCTTGACTTTCCTACTGCTTGGATGGCATTGTCGTCTGGCACGTGTTGAGCGTTCCTTTTCCTCGACCTCTCTCCTCTAATAGCACTTCCTTTCACTTTGTGAGGTCACTACGGACCCAAATGGCCCCTCTCATGCCTCTCCCAATGCCCCCTACTCCCAAACCCTCCTGACTCCACTAAGGTACTCCACCTCACTTGTGGGCTCATGAGTAGACTGAACAAGGGGGAGAGAGGAATCCCGGACCCACTAATCCAATGGGGGTCCAACTGAACCAAAAGACTCAACAAACCCAAATTCAAGCCGACCAAAATCAAAATCTTGAACCCGTGATTTGAGGATTAAAGCAGTCCAAGAGTAAGTGGGCTGCCTCACCCATGTATCTAGATGTAACGCCTGGGCCCGCTGCCCAAGGCTCTAGCAGAGTTTTAGGAATGATGACTGGCCCCACAGACCACCGCTAGCCTTAACTGCACGCTTTTTGTCCACTCACGCACAAGCCAGGACCAACTTCCCGATTGGTCACCCATCCTAGTACTACTCCAAGCTGTGCACGCTTAACTATGGAGTTCTTTAGAGATGGGCTCCTTGAAAAGGAGGTGCACCTTGGTGATATGGGTAGTCCAATCATTCCTTTTAAGATCAACTTATCCAAGGTCTCAAATCCCGGGATGTTACAATATCCCCCACTTAGACTCTTGACGTCCTCATCAAGGCTCAACTATATGGCCTCATAATCTGACCCCATTTCAGTGCAGATCCGCAATGGCCCATGGACACCCAGCTCCCGTCCACGGCTACCAGCGCAAGGGCGGCTCCATCTCGTCTCTACGGATAGCCCTTTCCAACTTGCCTCCACCGCACGATTCAAGACTGGCATGCCACATACCCAAGTGGACCCCACCTACTGGAGGGGTTATGGCTCTGATACCATTTGTAACGCCTGGGCCCACTTCCCAAGGCTCTAGTAGAGTTTCAGGAATGATGACTGGCCCCACAGACCACCACTAGCCTTAACTGCACGCTTTTTGTCCACTCACGCACAAGCCAGGACCAACTTCCCGACTGGTCACCCATCCTAGTACTACTCCAAGCTGAGCACGCTTAACTATGGAGTTCTTTAGAGATGTGCTCCCTTAAAAGGAGGTGCACCTTGGTGATATGGGTAGTCCAATCATTCCTTTTAAGATCAACTTATCCAAGGTCTCAAATCCTGGGATGTTACACTAGATCTAGTCCTTTCAATCGACTTTGTTGATTGTGAATTTACCCCTTTTAAGGTATTTTACCTCATCTCTACTCAGAAAATCTAGTAAATAACCAAACCTTGCAAAAATGATATCTTGTGATTCCTAGCTCCAAATTAATAAATAGTAAATCTTGATCATAAAACCCCATGGAATTTATTAAAAATACTTTGGGAGCCTAATTCGTTATGGATCTTACTAATATCCCTAGTTTTTCTATATTACATATAATATTTTAGTTAATGATTCTATTTTGAGTCCAATCTTGAGAAACCCTAATTATTGACACTAATGATCATATTGAAACACTAAAGGCCAAACTTGACTAAATAAGAATTGAGTTATAATCTAGTTGACTCATCTACTCTTGAAAATCAATCATGTACCTTAAAATTATTTCTATGAACAAAGATTAATCTTGATGAGGATATCTTAATGATTGACCTAAATCTCGTGAAATATTTTGGTCCATTGACCTAATACTTGATCTCTTATTTTATTCATTATATCAATTGAAACTTGTTCTAATCTTGAACATAAATAATGCTAATTCATCATGATGACTAAAAACTTGACAATGACTTGGATAATGATCATAACATTTAGGGTTAACACATATGTTCCTAGAATACCTAGGTAGTTCTTTCACAGTCGAAATATTCTTGAAACATGAATAAGTATTGAACATGTTGGAAATATTGATCACAAGTGGATGACCTAACCTTAAGATTGAAATATGAAAATGTAAACCTAATCTCAAACATTGAAACATGATCTTATGAACATCATGATCTTGACCCCTGATCCAATATCGTTGATATAGGATCTGACTTGAACCGTTTACCTATTACTTGTTGAGATAACTTGTAACGACCCTGACCTGGGTTATGAGGTAACCCTATTTATTTTGGCTAATAAAGTTGCTTAGAACTTTAATATAATCCTCTAAGGTGTGTTTTTATCATGTGACACACTCATGTTTCAAGTTTGGTCCTAATTGAATGTTGTTTGAGCAATTTTCCTTTATTTTGGACCAAAGTGAAATTTACCCCAGTTGAGGGGTTATAATGCAAAATGTCACATGTTGAACATGCCTCATGTGTTGTAGCATCATTATTGAGAGAATTATGCAAGTTGGTGGCTTGTGGAAAGCCTAAATTCCTAGTTTGAACTTGTTTGAACAATGTTGGTACCTTGTGCACCAATTTTGGTACAAATTGTAATTTACCCAAAATGTGGGGTTGATATGCGAATTACCACCTATAGTGTGTTCCTATTTAATCTATGTATCATTTATAGGAGAGATAATTAATGATATACCATGTTTGATTCCATTATGAATGATGGTAATCTTGGTGATGACATGACCAAGAAAAAGGGTTGAATTTGGAAGCTTAACTTGAGTTGTATCAAGTTGAAAAGCTTATATATGAGTGCCTATCGGCCATGGAGTCCAAGTAGGTGTTCCATTTCGTTTTGTGAACTCTTGGTAATGTCTGTATCATTCAAAGCACCTCAACGAGGTGAGGTATGACGGCCAACAAGTTTCCTTAGAAAAAGTGTATCGATTTGATTTAAAATAGTGATTAAACCTAGATGACCTATCCAAATGGATAAGCAATGGACGAATTTGCATCTTTAGATGATCCTCAAACTTTTTGCGTGTCAAGATAAATGTTGATGCATGCATGGACATGTGTCACCCATGCATGACACGTGGCACCTACTAGCTGAAAATGTTGACACCTCTTTTTTGCCTTTCTTCATGATCAACAAGTATATATACCCCTAGTTTCACCCCTTGGTGCAATTTTGCCACCCTTACCACCCTCCTACCCTAAGGTATCGTGCATAGAGCTCCCATATCGTGAAGGGATGCTTTGGTATCATGCATGGGCCTTGGGATATCGCCCATGGCAAGACCATATCGCCCAAGTAGGTGATATCAGCTATATAGGGTGATATCGTCCATAGAGTGAAGTGTTTTGACTCCAAGTGTGTGCCATATCGTGCAAGTGAGTATGATATCATGAAAGAGGGGTGGAATGTCGTGAAAGAGCACAAGGGTATCGTTCATAGGCCTTGGGTATCGGCCATAGCATGTTGATATTGCTCATAACAAGTTGATATCAACCAATTGAAGTGATTTTGGCCACAAGTGAGGGGGTATCGGCCACAAGAAAAGTTGTGTCGGCCAAGAGGAATTCCATATCTCCCAAGAGTGGTAGGGTATCGGCCAAGGAGCTAAGGAACTCAAAACTTAACCCTAAGGTAAGATATATTTGTCTTCAAGCTTGAATTGAAGCATGGAATTAGGGTTATGGTCTACCTTTCTTTCCTTCTTCACCAATTGCATATCCATGGTGATTCCTTGTATATGAAGGAGTTGTGAACGAGCCTTGGAGCTTTGATAAAGTCATCTTCAAACTTAGGAACATGGGGCTTTGGACCTTGAATCTTTAAAGTGGTTCTTAAGGTGGGTTATATAACTTGAACTCAATCATGTTATTATTCATCACCTAAATTGTTGTATTTTAATTATCTACTTTTAATTCCAAAATTTCCTGAAATAGTTGATGAAATTATGAGTTCTAGTAGTTTCTTATACCTGTTTACTTGAACTATAATAGTTAGAATAAAGGTATAGAGCTAGAAGATTGTTATATCACCTTATAAAATTGATATCGGGTGCATGCACATAAGCAAGCAACTCTCACCCGATATGATGATGCACCTATTTCACTAAAATGATATGAATAGGTTTGTAAACCTTATTGAATGATATGGGGGTGTAGTATACACCTCGTGCATGATAGGGAGTCAAGTATAGACTCCATGCACGATACAAG
Source organism: Alisma plantago-aquatica (assembly GCA_963693085.1). Taxonomy (NCBI): domain Eukaryota; kingdom Viridiplantae; phylum Streptophyta; class Magnoliopsida; order Alismatales; family Alismataceae; genus Alisma; species Alisma plantago-aquatica. The sequence continues at coordinate 504,329,916 of OY856410.1, read as the reverse complement.
GTCAATTGTATACTTGTAAGATGACAAGAAACCCTAATTTGGGCAACCCGATATAAGTGAAGAGTAACGAGTGCTAATGCATGGTATTATCATATGATACATCATTGGTACTCAGTATCATGAGGCCTACATGACCTTGCACGACATAGTTGCACAACATGGTTGCACGATAGGGTTGCATGATACAAAACCCTAGATGATACGGTAACCCTAACCCGTCATGGCTAACCCTAGATGGTGACTAGCCTGATAGGGTGATTGAATGTACTTCTAGCCCGACGTGGTGATGGGTTGATACCTCATAAGTATAATGGGTGACACATACATACACCTTGTGCCCGATATGAGGTCAAGAAGATACCTCATGCCCGATATGAGCTCAAGAAGATACCTCATGCCTGATATGGAGACAAGTACAAATCCTAAATCGATATGGTGAGTGTTCATACACATCCAACCCAAGAAACCTTGTAAAGGTGAGAGCAAGACACTCTTAGGAGTAATGAGTGTAACACCAAGTAATGGTGTGGCTAATACCTTGATAGGTGAAACACCTAGAGTGGTTGATAATGGTTAATCCTATATGAATAATACCTTAACCCGAGATGAGTTCATATCATTAATGATGGTTGAATAATTTAATTGTGTGACTTATGACCAATCATTACATGATAAATGTGATGAGCTAGTCCATAAAGTATTAGGATGGGACATACCCTATTACAAGATAAGTTGATGAACTTAAGTATGTTAAAAGTCATGAGGGAAGTGATACATCAAGACATGATAGATATCACATCCAGCACTTCAAGGTTGATGTACTTTGATGCACCTTAAATCCAATATACTTGGATGAGTAACACATGAAGTGTGTTATGTCAATTGTTACATTGAGATGTAATATGTTTAATGCACTTTGATAAGTGTTGGCTAACATACTTTCAGAAAGGGTTAAGCCAAGTTAATAAAGTCTGATGTAATCATACCCTGGTAAGGATGAGAGAGGAACTCATACCTTGTGTTGATGATTCATTTAATGATAAATGATGAGAATGAATAAGTATGATTGAATACTTATGATATCAATGTTTTCTCCTAGATGTGCAGAGCAATGAATTAGGGTTTGATCATTGATAATATGATCTTGAAAACCTAAATGGTTAATAATGGAAAACACAAACCCTAATGAAGGGTAATGATATGTAAGAGAAACCCTAATCGATAAGAAAGGGAAAATCCTAACCCTAATGATGGGAAGGTTGTATTTCTCTTATTGTATAAGCCTTGTAAGGCATGTTAATTACTTGTATAATAGGTATAATGTGTAATGGTCTTGTGAGCCATGTGAATAAAGTTGTTGCCTAGTGAGAGGTGACAAGATGTGTAATGGCCTTGTGAGCCATGTGAATAAGTTGTTGCCTAGTGAGAGGTGACAAGATGTGTAATGTCCTTGTGATCCATGTGATAGTTTGTTGCCTAGTGAGAGGTGACAAGATATTTAATGGGACTTGTGAGCCATGTGAGATGCTTTTATAACATGTATCATGTATACCTTGGTCTGAGGACCCAGAAGTAATAGTTACCTGATAAGTGGTAATAGTGTTCAGTGATGATCTAAGGGTTTGAATACCTAGATCCAATAATCATGATAATGATGTGAAGGGATGAGAATTCCAAGTAATGTGATTAGGGACGGATATCCCAAGTATCATATGTTTAAAAGAATTGAAAAAGTACGTGATAGATCTATTACACCTTTCTTTGTAGAATTTGTTGTGTTTGATAAAGCTAACTTGTTTGATGCTAAAAGAATGATGTAATGCACGTAATATATCACTAGAAACTTTAAAACATTGCCCTGGCCATAGATCCATCAGTGTCAGAATTTGCTGATGGTGAAACTGGTTGCTCCGCGGCATAACCCAGAGTGCATACTTTTGAGTATGTGAGGGCATAAGTAGGGACGGTATTGTGTGAGCCGATCCCCTTACGATCCCAAAATAAATGGGGATTTGGCTATATGCCCTATCCTGGATCGAGTGCGACTTCGGTCGTAGACTCTGTGTTGAGCACGGTGAACTGGCCCATGGCTCGGAGTATGGTGCTTGTGTCACCATGACTCAGACTGGGGACGGTTGTGTGTAGATGTTTCCCCTAAAAGAGTGCAGTTGATATTGTAGCTCTAAGCGTGGATGCCTACGTGCCCTGGAACAGCTTGTTAGCAGTGACACGAGATGTCCTGCATGTGGTCTTGTACTGACCGAGACGGTCTGAGGTCATGGAAACCGGCTCTACCATTGACCTTGTATGATACTGACTTGTGAGAAGTTTGTGGTCGGTTGGAGATGGTCAGGGTATGCTCCATCTCCTCAGGGCATAAGTGTAATTGTAAAATATGTTCAGTCGTATAGTATATCTGCTTAAGGATTGAATACGACAAACATTTCTTGATGCGAAATATAGTTATACATTCTAGTTGTTAGATGTTGTTTATGTTTCTTTACATTCCTTGCAAAGAAGATAGATGAATTATAATCTACCTTGAGTAGATGCAATGTTCCCCTTATGAAAGGATATTACTTCATTATGTTCATATAGTGAATTATCCTACTTGTTAATATAAAAAGAACCTCTGCTCAGTTTATAAATGCTTAATCTGTGATAATAATATGGTCGGCGGAGAGTTATATCTCTCGTTGGGACAATTACAATTGTCTCACCCCCGTGGGACCCAAATTTTTAGGTGGACGTGCACGAGGAGGTGAAGACCTTTTTGCAGAGGAAGAACAACAGCTGAGGCAACAGTGACAACTCAGGTTGAGTGTAATGTCTGTCATGTCTTGTAGATATGAGTCCTATGTGTCGTCTCTGTACTCTCAGGTCCTTGGAGTTGGTTCGTACTGGTTTTATGATCAATAAGAGATTTTGGCTTTCGCGCCTCGAGGTTTTATGTTGCTCATGTATAGTTTGGTAAAGCAACTGTTATATGTTATACTCGAGATGAGATGTACCATACATGTACAATGTGAATAATGATGTATATAAGGTTTTGGACCTTTCAGTAAGAGTTTTCCTTGGAATGGATCTCTTTGAAAAATGGTTTTAATTTTTAGTTATTTTTGTTAATCTGTTGTTTATGTTTAACTCCGCTTAATTAGTAATGATTTGATTGTCGGTCGTTACAGTTTTGGTATCAGAGCTTAAGGTTCTCTGAGTCTACAGAGACATAGGACTAAGGTGTTGAGTCTGTGTTAGTGTCCTCCAGTATACCCTATAGTGACTTCTGCTTGTGCATAAGAAAGGGTGAAGTTTATAAATGACTGGGGAACACGAGGAATACATTGTTGAGGGCAATGTTGTTGTACCAGGAAAGGGTGTAAGGGATCATGCAAGAGAACAATGAATGCCTAAGAATTCCCATCATGACCCAATCAGGATAGAGAATCCTATGTTTATGCTCTTGTTGGGCAGGTTAGGACAACAATGATGCATATAGTAGATTGGATACTAGCATTATAACCTAGGTTACCAATCCTCAATACAGAAACTTTGGGCTTTGAAAGAGTTCCTGAATGACATAGTCATGTTGGAACAGTGGAAAATGTGGGAAAGATTAACATATGGCGAGAAAGTAGACTCTGTCATAAGTTTAGACAGATAGTATATCTATGATGGCAGTGCCCAAGAAGGGGAAATAAGCCGAGAATTAAGGAAATTTCATTGCAAATCCAGAGACCTTTTCCTAGTGGTTCTAAAAAGCCAAAAGTAACAACATGAAACAGCTAGACGCTATGGGTTGAGTCAACCTAAAGCGGTGGATGACCGCGAGGGGTAACAATTAGATAGAGCTTTTTCATTTTGATATGCCTTCTTTTGATGTTACCTGATAATCCTAAAAAGGATTGCTGTTATGGACTTCCCTATTGATTGTCCTATGGGGGCATAGGGAAGAAATGATGAGAACTAGAATTTATATTATGTTCAATATTCTTCTAAATGCTCTATAATTGCTCTTATATGTGTGAAAAAGGATGAGGTATAGAATGAAAAACCACTAGAGGGGGGTGAATAGGGTTTTATGATATTTTAATAATAATTTAACTCAAAGAAAGCAACCACAAAAAAAAAAATTGGACAAGGGGACAAGGATTTAGGATGGTTCCAACCTTAGCAAATACTAAGGCAGTCAATCCACTACCTGGTTGCTTACCCAACCGGGATTTTGAAAGAATCAAATTTTATTACCTCGCAAGGACTTTTCATAAAATTACAATTCTTTCACCAAACCTTCGGACAGCCTTCACCTAGAAGTAATTGCACCAACCTTGAAGCAGCCTTCTTGAAGTAACTTCAAGCTCCCCCTTGAAGTAGCCTTCCTCTTGAAGTAGCTTCTTGTTGCAATAGCCTTCTTGAAGTAGTCTGAAGTCCCCCTTCTCCATCGAGAAGAACCTTCTCCAATCCGCAGCCTCCAACCCTAGGAGTAGCAAGGAGAATACAAAGGATAAAAGGAACAAGAAGGAAAAATAGAAATTACAATACCACTTTGCAGCTCAAGGCTTGATTTCCTATATCAAGCGTTTTGATCTCCTAACCAATGTATATAGAAGTGTAATTGTTGTGGATAGGAGATGCTAGCCTATAGGAAACGAAATTGGAGCAAGGAGAAGAATAGCCAATGCAAGTTTTTCTCAATTTCTCAAAACAGATTGACAATTGCAAGTGTAAGCTCAAGTGTATCACTAGTGTAGACTAGTGAGTTTAGGTGTCCTAAGGCATGTCCTATTTATAGGAATGACCTACAAGTGCTTAAGGACGTTCTAGACACTTTCTAGGGGGTTCTAAGTGCTTAACTAGCCGTTATGTATCCACTAATTGCATTTGCAACAGCTAGTTAATTGACCCTGAAAAGTGCAGACAGAACTCTTTTCGATCAAGGAATTGTCGACCGAAATGTATCTCGGTCGAGAATTTGTCGACCGAGATTGAGTGTATTGCAACGTTCAACTCAACTCCCAACTACTTTGTCTGCTAGGTCTAACGGCTAGTAGGGTCTATTTTCGATCGAAGATTTTGTCGACCGAGAGTTTCTCGATCGAAGTTTTTGTCGACTGATATTTTCTCGATCGACAATTTGTCGACCGAGAATATTACTGATTCAATGTATTCATTTACTAAGTGTGTGTATCAATGTGCAATTTTGATACTATCTTTGGGAATGACCTATCTAAGTGTTGTGAGTGGATAGGGAAGATCTAAACGCTTGATTTACATGATATCTAATTACTTGTACATTATATATTTGTACAAGCTTTTAAATTTGATTACAATCATGAAAATAAAGCGATTTTATCAAATTGTTCTTCCAAGTCTTTGTTATCCACCACCTTATATGCTTGTTCCTGAAATACTCAAATAGCACGTTAAAACCACAATAATGAAATGTGTGTCATCATCAAAAATAAAGGGATTATAATAATGTCCAATTTAGCCAACAATCTCCCCCTTTTTTAAGATGACAAACATTTCCTAAATATAAAATAAGGAAATATAAACATATGAGTTTCATACCTGAAGTTTACCTTTTGTTGCCATTCTCTTGTTTGCAAGTGTGTGCTGGCCCGAGATTTATGAAACTCATTTTACGTTATGTTTTATATTATTTGTTTTTTATTTTATATTATTTCTCCCCCTTTGTCATTTCAAAAAGATATACAAGATAAACATTTAGTATTACTTTTATTTCTCCCCCTTAATTTTATGCTATGATCCCCCTAACTATGATATTCAATTTTTAAAAGCAGGGATTAATATAAATGTAAACCTTTTTTTGTCGAATTTAGCCACAATTTGTTTCTCAATCATTTGCAAAGGATATTAAGCCTTAAAAATGATATGAGAATCCTTTAAGCTTAGAGTGCATGAAAAGTGTCTCTAACCACAAGCACGGGATGTTAAGCCTTGATTTGCTTAGAGAATTCCATTAAGAACAAGATATATATCATATTCATGAAATTTGTATATTTCTAAGAGTAGAAATACTAAGGTCATAACAAGCTTCAAATGATGTTTACAATGTTTTGTAACTTTCTTAATCTTATAATCAAGATAATTTAAGGATTCTAAGGTCACAATCATTAGATCATAATAAGTTGACCTTTTATGAGAATTGTGCACTAAAATTATGTTTTCAATATGATAAACTCATTTTGAATCAAGATACTAAGATTAAGTGCATTAAAATGATTATCCAAATAAGCATTGTGTCAAGCTTATTTTAGGTCGACCTTGACTACGACCATAGCTCCCCTTGGTCAAATTTGATTTCAACCAAGAGGCAATTTCTGCAGATTTCCAAATTGAACACTCATACGTGAAGTATAATTTCTACAGGTAGTTTGATTAAATAAATATTAAATTGAAGCACATTCAATGATATCCATTATGAAGACGTTTTTCTATGGGTGCATAAATTTCAATTCCTTTATTTTTAGATTATTCATAATATTCTTTAGAAGCATGTATCCTTGAAAGCAAGATTGATATCTTAAAGTCAAGATTGTGCTTTAGATTTCTTAGAACAAACAACTAGATAAAACATTGTATATTTATGGTTTGTATATATAGATAAAAAATTATTTTAGACAAACCAATGAAACACAATGATCATGGGACAATGATGGAACAGTAGAAGCATATCAATGATCAAGACAGAAGCATGTAATTTTATGAAATACAATGATTATGACCACATGGATCCTATATAGATAGATCAAGAAGTACTTAGGATAAACCATGTGGATTATGATAAAAATAGTAATTTCTTTGATTAAGTCCATTCATAAATTTCAGTTTTAAGCTAAAACATGTAGAGGATGATACCAAAATAATCTCATTTATGGTTCATGAATTTTCAAATTTAAGACAAACCATATAAATGAACATGCTTAATAAACTTTTTCAATAAATGAATAGATTTTGTTTGAAATCAATCTTCATATAACACTTTTACAATAAGAATTTCATGTTCATAATGTTATACTTTAATTCAAGATGCAAAAAGATCAATATGTCTTGATTCAAAGATAGTTTCCACGATTTATTCTTGACTCTCACATTAATCATTAATAACAATTAGATTAATTGAAAATAAGTTCAGTGGATTTATTACAGATTTGAAAACAGTAACCTGCTCGGTCGACGATTGCTTGACCGAAAAGTATCTCGGTCGAATAGTTTCTCGACCGAGAATGTTTCTATATTGTTTCAAAAACATTTTCAGTAATTATTTACAAGTAAGTCATAGATCATTTTCTATTCAATTTTGCAATTTGAAAACTTAGTTTAGTTGAGATAGAACATATGAATATCAAAGTAACATTTAGATCAAATCTCAACTAATTATATCCAAATCTTTATGTTTTGAGGACCCTAATTAAGGCAGATTTTCAAAGATGTGTCTCAGCAGATTTGATCAAAATGTATATTCTCAAGTTTGAAGTTTCAATTACTTGAATCAATTTGTTATCTCATTATATTAAGTTGAGATAGACATAGAGATATATAGCTAGAGTCTTTGGTCATATCTCAACTTAATTTTGTTCATTTAGTTTGGGGGTTTTGGAACCCATACTAACTCAACATCCTTTTTCTTGTAAGGACATGAAAAATAATAATGTCCAAGACACAAACAATAATGACAACATATAGAATCAACCTCATATCTCTTTCTATGATTTTATTCTAGGTTGTTCTTGGGCACATATGTATATTTGTCTTTAGGTACATACATCGATTGATTTTCATGCGCTTGTGTCTTTCTCGAACTAGGTTTTTGATAAGCTTTTCCTTTAGGATTATAACCTAGTCCTCTCCTTCCAATTTGATGATAAGAATTATTTAGAATTTTATCAAGGGTATCATTGTTATTCAACCTACTAACTTTTTGTTGCAACTTAACAATCTCATTCATTCTTTTATTTATGTCTAACTTTGCTTGATCTAGATTAGATAACAAGGAATCTCTTTCTTTCACAATAGTATCATAATCTAGATGCGTACACAAAACGGGTTGTTTTTTAAGATCATTTACTTGAGTTTGCAAGTTTATCTTTTCTAGGGTAAGAAGATTGCAATCTGCTTCTATTGATTTTAACTTAATATTATGATCTTCAATGACCTTTTTAAGATCTTCATTTTCAGATGTAAGAGCAAGAAGTTTAGCATGTAACTCATTATTTTCTTTATTTGATTTCTTTAATTTCTTCTTGCACTCAATATATTTTTCATGCGTTTCTTGAAGACTAGAAATTAAATCTTCTTTAGGTAAATCAAAAAGACTAACCTCTTCTTCTTCTTCACTTGTTGTAGCAATAAGATAGTTTTTGTGCACCTATTCATTCTTTTCTCTCCATGGTCAACCAATTGTTGAGTGGCTTGTTCCTAAGCACCAATTGCAACTTGTTGAAGGTTGGTTCAAGCTGCTCCTTTGCTTGCGGTTTTAGGCACCACCACCCTTCATTCCTCAAGACTCGATTAGAGCTCCTTGAAGCCTGCTCTGATACCAATTGGAAAACCACTAGAGGGGGGTGAATAGGGTTTTATGATATTTTAATAATAATTTAACTCAAAGCAAGCAACCATAAAAAAAATTGGACAAGGGGACAAGGATTTAGAGTGGTTCCAACCTTAGCAAATACTAAGGCAGTCAATCCACTACCCGGTTGCTTACCCGACTGGGATTTTGAAAGAATCAAATTTTATTACCTCACAAGCACTTTACATAAAATTACAATTCTTTCACCAAACCCTTCGGACAGTCTTCACCTAGAAGTAATTGCACCAACCTTGAAGCAGCCTTCTAGAAGTAACTTCAAGCTCCCCCTTGAAGTAGCCTTCCTCTTGAAGTAGCTTCCCATTGAAATAGCCTTCTTGAAGTAGTCTAAAGTCCCCCTTCTCCACCGAGAAGAACCTTCTCCAATCCACAGCCTCCAACCCTAGGAGTAGCAAGGAGAATACAAAGGATGAAAGGAACAAGAAGGAAAAATAGAAATTACAATACCACTTTGCAGCTCAAGGCTTGATTTCCTATATCAAGCGTTTTGATCTCCTAACTAATGTATATAGAAGTGTAATTGTTGTGGATAGGAGATGCTAGCCTATAGGAGACGAAATTGGAGCAAGGAGAAGAATAGCCAATGCAAGTTTTGCTCAATTTCTCAAAACAGAATGACAATTGCAAGTGTAAGCTCAAGTGTATCACAGGTGTAGACTAGTGAGTTTAGGTGTCCTAAGGCATGTCCTATTTATAGGAATGACCTACAAGTGCTTAAGGACGTTCTAGACACTTTCTAGGGGGTTCTAAGTGCTTAACTAGCCGTTATGTATCCACTAATTGCATTTGCAATGACTAGTTAATTGACCCTGAAAAGTGCAGACAGAACTCTTTTCGATCGAGGAATTGTCGACCGAAATGTATCTCGGTCGAGAATTTGTCGACCTAGATTGAGTGTATTGCAATGTTCAACTCAACTCCCAACTACTTTGTCTGCTAGGTCTAACGGCTAGTAGGGTCTATTTTCGATCGAAGATTTTGTCGACCGAGAGTTTCTCGATCGAAGTTTTTGTCGACCGATATTTTCTCGATCAATGATTTGTCGACCGAGAATATTACTGATTCAATGTATTCATTTACTAAGTGTGTGTATCAATGTGCAATTGTGATACTATCTTGGGGAATGACCTATCTAAGTGTTGTGAGTGGATAGGGAAGATCTAAACGCTTGATTTACATGATCTCTAATTACTTGTACATTATATACTTGTACAAGATTTTACATTTGATTACAATCATGAAAATAAAGCAATTTTATCAAATTGTTCTTCAAGTCTTTGTTATCCACCACCTTATATGCTTGTTCCTGAAATACTCAAATAGCATGTTAAAACCACAATAATGAAATGTTTGTCATCATAAAAAATGAAGGGATTATAATAATGTCCAATTTAGCCAATATAGAAGAGATGCCTGGAGAAAATCTAGGAATGTTAAATCATGTGATGGTTATTATACGAAAAGTAAGGAATATGATAGTAAACAAAGTGCATACTACTTAATCTCAGTACTTGTATACCCTGGGCAGGTATATAATTATTGGATATAAGGTGAGTATGGAACTCTTAGATTGTTATCTTTCTGATTACTTTGATCAAGTAGTCATTCTGAGACAATCTAGTGAGTATAATGAAACTGGAAATATGGTATGGACATGTATATAACATCCTAAGTGCAATAAAGTGGAATCTGAGATGATCTCAGATCAATCTGTATGTATGAGGAAATGAAAAGTATAACCCTCATGATAAGAGAATGAGAACAAGGGAGATGATCCCTATCAAATAAAGCATGTGTGAATAGTAAATATCTTTTCCCATGATGTGGAAATGGGAAATGTGATAAAATAACAAAATGATCATGAACATGTTAGACAATAACAAAGAAAGGAATAATGTCATGTAATCATCCTTATAATTCCTATGTTGATGGCAAGGAACCTAGGATGAAACACGAGTAAATGACTCATGAATAGTTGAAAGATCATGCAATAATCAGAGGAGATGATAATCTCTTCTCTTTGATAAACAACCCTGGATGACGATGTGGTGATAAAAGGAATATGTTTCTTTCTGTTGTTTCCTTTCAGGGACATGGAAATCAAGTGAGTACTATGACACTTGATGTGCATGGATTAGAAATAATCCATTGATGGATACTTAGAAAAGTATCAGTTTGTCTTGGACTTTGGTCCCATGATAAAGATATGTGTTACAAGTAATGTCCCAAGCTAAAACAAATATGAGGATGTGATGAGTTTTTGACACATGTGATAGATATCAAAGTAAGGAATCCTGGTATCTAAGAAGTGTCAGGTGGTATGAGAAAGTGAAAACATAAACTCCTAATCAGATGATTTATGTTGGTTACCTAGGATGGCCAACTATGAAATTAGTCTAGTTACATGAAATGATATGGACATCATATGTTAGGAGTTTATGCTCTGCATAAACATAACATTGATGAGAATGATTTACTTGAAGGAATAATTGTAAAAATATTAAAATAAAAGTTTGTCAAATGAGATAAACAACAACCTCTATCTGAGTGAGAAAAGTGTTACCTGACCCAGAATTAACTACACAGTCGATAATGAAAAAGACAGTGGAATATGTGCCCTGTGTGACATATTCAATGATAACTCTGTGTGGAAGAACTTTGTGTTGATAAAATTTCTATGTCATCTCCATGACATTAAGATGTTATGTGGAGACTTGATGGTATGATGAATGAATAATATCTTTCTTCCTTTACCTGGGATTTCGGGGACGAAATCCTTGTCAGGGGTTTATAACTTGTAACGACCCTGACCTGGGTTATGAGGTAACCCTATTTATTTTGTCTAATAAAGTTGCTTAGAAATTTAATATAATCCTCTAAGATGTTTTGTTATCATGTGACACACTCATGTTTCAAGTTTGATCCCGATTGAATGTTGTTTGAGCAATTTTCCTTTGTTTTGAACCAAAGTGCAATTTACCCAAGTTGAGGGGTTATAATGCAAAATGTCACATGTTGAACATGACTCATGTTTTGTAGCATAATTATTGAGAGAATGATGCAAGGTGGTGGCTTGTGTAAAGCCTCAATTCCAAGTTTGAACTTGTTTGAACAATGTTGGTACCTTGTGCACCAATTTTGGTACAAATTGTAATTTCCCAAAATGTGGGATTGATATGCAAATTACCACCTCTAGAGTGTTCCTATTTCCTATATGTATCATTTAGAGGAGATAGAATGAATGATATACCATGTTTGATTCCGTTATGAATGATGGTAATCTTGGTGATGAAATGACCAAGAAAAAGGGTTGAATTTGGAAGCTTAACTTGAGTTGTATCAAGTTGAAAAGCTTATATATGAGTACCTATCGGCCATGGAGCCCAAGGAGGTGTTCCATATCGTTTTGTGAACTCTTGGAAAAGTCCATATTGTTCAAAGAACCTCAAGGAGGTGAGGTATGATGGCTAACAAGTTTCCTTAGAAAAAGTGTATCAGTTTGATTTAAAATAGTGATTAAACATAGATGACTTATCAAATGGATAAGCAATGGACGAATTTGCATCTTTAGATGATCCTCAACCTTTTTGCATGTAAAAATAAATTTTGATGCATGCATGGACGCGTGTCACCCATGCATGACACGTGGCACCTACTAGCTCAAAATATTGACACCTCATTTTTGCCTTTCTTCATGATCAGCAAGTATATATACCCCTAGTTTCACCCCTTGGTGCAATTTTGTGACCCTTACCACCCTCCTACCCTACGGTATAGTGAATAGAGCTCCCATATCATGAAGGGATGCTTTGGTATCATGCATGGGCCTTGGGATATCACCCATGGCAACACCATATCGCCCAAGTAGGTGATATCAGCTATATAGGGTGATATCGGCCATAGAGTGAAGTGTTTTGACTCCAAGTGAGTGACATATCATGCAAGTGAGTATCATATCGTGCAAGAGGGGTGTAATGTCGTGCAAGAGCACAAGGGTATAGTGCATGGGCCTTGGGTATCGGCCATAGCAAGTATATCGGCCATACCATGTTGATATTGCTCATAGCAAGTTGATATCAGCCAATTGAAGTGATTTTGGCCACAAGTGAGGGGGTATCGGCCACAAGCAAAGTTTTTTCGGCCAAGAGGAAGTCCATATCGCCCAAGAGTGGTAGGGTGTCGGCCAAGGAGCTAAGGAACTCAAAACTTAACCCTAAGGTAAGATATAGTTGTCTTCAAGCTTGAATTGAAGCATGGAATTAGGGTTATGATCTACCTTTCTTTTCTTCTTCACCAATTGCTTATCCATGGTGATTCCTTGTATATGAAGGAGTTGTGAACGAGCCTTGGACCTTTGATAAAGTCATATTCAACCTTAGGAACATGGATATTTGGACCTTGAAGCTTTAAAGTGGTTCTTAAGGCGGGTTATATAACTTGAACTCAATCATGTTATTATTCATCACCTAAATTGTTGTATTTAATGATCTACTTTTAATTCCAAAATTTCCTGAAATAGTTGATGAAATTATGAGTTCTAGTAGTTTCTTATACCTGTTTACTTGAACTATAATAGTTATAATAAAGTTCTAGAGCTTGAAGATTGTGATATCATCTTATAAAAGTGATAGCGGGTGCATGCACATAAGCAAGAACCTCTAACCTGATATGATGATGGACCTATTTCACTAAAAAGATATGAATAGGTTTGTAAACCTTATTGAACTATATGGGGGTGTAGTATACACCTCTTGCACGATATGGATTCAAGTATATACTCCATGCACGATACAAGGTCAATTGTATACTTGTAAGATGACAAGAAACCCTAATTTGGGTAACCCGATATAAGTGAAGAGTAACGAGTGCTAATGCATGGTATGATCATATGATACATCATTGGTACTTAGTATCATGAGACCTACATGACCTTGCATGACGTATTTGCATGACATGGTTGCACGATAGGGTTGCACGATACATAACCCTAGATGATATGGTAACCCTAAGCCGTCATGGCTAACCCTAGATGGTGACTAGCCCGATAGGGTGATTGAATGTACTTCTAGCCCGACATGGTGATGGGTTGATACCTCATAAGTATAATGGGCGACACATACATACACCTTGTGCCCGATATGAGGTCAAGAAGATACCTCATGCCCGATATGAGGTCAAGAATATACCTCATGCCCAATATGGAGACAAGTACAAATCCTAAATCGATATGGTGAGTGTTCATACACCTCCAACCCAAGACACCTTGTAAAGGTGAGAGAAAGACACTCTTAGGAGTAATGAGTGTAACACCAAGTAATGGTCTGGCTAATACCTTGATAGGTGAAACTCCGAGAGTGGTTGATAATGGTTAATCCTATATCAATAATGCCTTAAACCGAGATGAGTTCATATCATTAATGATGGTTGAATAATTCAATTGTGTGACTTATGACCAATACATTACATGATAAATGTGATGAGCTAGTGCATAAAGTATTAGGATGGGACATACCCTAATAAAAGATAAGTTTATGAACTTAAGTATGTTAAAAGTTATGAGGGAAGTGATACATCAAGACATGATAGATATCAGATCCAGCACTTCAAGGTTGATGTACCATGATGCACCTTAAATCCTATATACTTGTATGAGTAACACATGAAGTGTGTTATGTCAATTGTTACATTGAGATGTAATAAGTTTAATGCACTTTGATAAGTGTGGTCTAACATACTTTGAGAAAGGGTTAAGCCAAGTTAATAAAGTTTGATGTAATCATACCCTGTTAAGGATGAGAGAGGAACTCATACCTTGTGTTGATGATTCATTTAATGATAAATGATGAGAATGAATAAGTATGATTGAATACTTATGATATCAATGTTTGCTCCTAGATGTGTGGAGCAATGAATTAGGGTTTGATCATTGATAATATGATCTTGAAAACCTAAATGGTTAATAATGGAAAACCCTAACCCTAATGAAGGGTAATGATATGTAAGTGAAACCCTAATCGATAAGAAAGGGAAAATCCTAATCCTAATGATGGGAAGGTTGTATTTCTCTTATTGCATAAGCCTTGTAAGGCATGTTAATTACTTGTATAACAAGTATAATGTGTAATGGCCTTGTGAGCCATGTGATAGTTTGTTGCCTAGTGAGAGGTGACAAGATATTTAATGGGCCTTGTGAGCCATGTGAGATGTTTGTATAACAAGTATCATGTATACCTTGGTCTGAGAACCCAGAGGTAATAGTTACCTGATAAGTGATAACAGTTTTTAGTGATGATCTAAGGGTTTGAATACCTAGATCCAGTAATCATGATAATGATGATGTGAAGGGATGACAATTCCCATTAATGTGATTAGGGACTGAGATACCAAGTATCATGTGTTTAAAAGAATTGAAAAAGTATGTGATAGATGTATTACACATTTCTTTGTGGCATTTGTTGTGTTTGATAAAGATAACTTGTTTGATGCTAAAACAATGATGTAATGCACGTAATATATCACTAGAAACTATAAAACAATGCCCTGACCATAGATCCATCAGTGTCAGAATTTGTTGATGGTGAAATGGGTTGCTTCGCAGCATAACCCGGAGTGCATACTTTTGAGTATGTGAGGGCGTAAGTAGGGACGGTACTGTGTGAGTTGATCCCCTTACGATCCCGAAATAAATGGGGACTTGGCTATATGCCCTATCCTTGCTCGAGTGCAACTTCGATCGTAGACTCTATTTTGAGCACGGTGAACTGGCCCGTGGCTCGGAGTATGGTGCTTGTGTCACCATGACTCGAACTGGGGACGGTTGTGTGTAGATGTTTCCCCTAAGTGTTACAACCCCAATTTTGGGTTCTTTTGCTGAGAAATATAATTTCTCATATTAAAGATTTTTGAACGAATAAATGATATAATCTATTTTGAATAAATGGATTTCATTTACAATAGCCTTGTTGTTTGATTTGATGGCTTTATTGGCTATTGGGCCCAATAACAAGGAAATTCAATTAATTAATGAATAACTGAGAATTTGAGATAAGAAAGGTGTGGAAACCTCTAGAAGGCAAATCCAAAGAGGATTTCGTGCCTCTTAGATTCCTTGGGTTCCAAGGAGTCCAAAGTTGCAAAGAAAAGGCAATAAGAAAAGAAAATATCAATTAAGTGTTTCCTTATTAATAAAGAAATTGAAAACATTGATGAAATGTGGAAAATATGTGAAAAGAGGAATAAATGGGTAATCCTTAGTGGAATTTCGTGTCCCAAGGATTCCTAATAATAGAAGGAACACTAATGAGGAAAATAAGAGAGAAATAAAGAGAAATCCACAAAAGTAAATATTTTAATAAGAAATAAAACAAGATAATGAGAATAATGCATATTGATGCATTTAAGGATAATGAGTATTCCTTTAAAAGGAATTTCGAATTCTTAAAGTTTCTTGAGTGCCAAGGAGCCCCAATGAGAAAGAGGAAAGAGAAAATATCAAATTGCAAAATAAAAGGATAATAGGAATACCTAATTAAGGAAATAAGTGATTTTGTTGAGAAAGAAGGTATTTCCTACTAAAAGAAAATATAAATTCGTGATCAATAAATTAAAAATGCATAAGGAAAATAAGAGAGAGATAACTTTCGAATTTCCTTTAGAATAATAGATTCCTTAATAGTCAAGGAACACTAATAAACAATAAATAGATTAAAGAAGAGTTTTTGCACCCAAACAAGGAAAGTAAGTTTCTTTTTTGATAAAGGGGCCTTGATTACTTCAGGGGCAAGCTTTTTAGGGCGTGGCTGCCCTCCCCTATATAAGGGGTAGAGCCCTCGGCCGAAATCAGGATAATCACAATAGATCTTCTCTACTTTTTCTTATTTTCGTCCACCAACCCTAAACATGAGAGTTGTTTGTTTTCCTGGGCCCAAAGGAGCTTCGATGGGTCTAGAAGGAGGCGCAAACCTCATGAGACCAGCCTAAAACGCTTGTATATCCTTTCCATGCTCCCAACCCTGAGCAGCTCACGGCCGAAGACCTGCAAACCGCAGCAGATCGCAGCCTTGGCGCACATAGGACCAGCCACCTCAGCCATTAATTGAGGGTTCCCCGTGTGCTCCAAGGCACGACGGAGGTAGAGGAGGCTTTTCCGGTGGCCGTCGAGGTCCAGCATCGAGAGGGGCAGCCAAACCTTGCTTCAGTTTGGCGCACCTGATTAGGTCTCTCAATGTTGAAGAAGGTCTCGGGACATTGGACCGTTCTGCCCTCTGCGGGCAAATAAAGCACACAACTTAAGTAAGGGTATTTGCGTCATTTTGAAATGTTCTCAAGCAGCAACGTTGCATGGAAAGTGGGCGACGTGGCACCCTCTCATTGGCCGACAGTAAGTTATTTTGTTTAATTCATATCTCAAAAACCGTAGCTCGGATGGATACACTTTATACATGAAACTTGCTCATAAAATCGAGAGGAATCTAAATAAAATATAATTGGAGCCTGATTCCTTATGAAATTCTAAAAGTATATAGAGATACTATCTTTAATAGTTTAATCAATGAAAAACCCTAACCTTTGATGATTAATGAGTTAGAAAAGGTTAAATGAGTATATTAAGTTGATATTATCCTGTTAATGATAAAAAGGATCATTAAGATTGGAAAAGGATGAATTTGCATGTAATTAGTTTAATTTCGAGTCTAATGTGCATGAATGATACATTAATGAGCCATGAAACCCTAATGTTGGTAAATTCGACTCTTAATGGCTTTAATTGACTAATTTCATGATTAAGGTTGAAATATGCTATTTTGAGCATTAAAGTCACTAATTTGTGGAAAGATAACCTTAATATAGAAATTAGGGTTTTCGATTGAATCAAGGTAGAGTTAATACTAAATAGAGTTCATATGGGAATTAGACCATCATGAATTATGAGTTGTTAATCCGAAAGAAATTAAAGGTTATAATTGAGTTTAATGACCTTGAAATAAATTAAAAGGGTAAAGAAGGTAGTTTTGGCATAAAAGAGAAATAATCATCTTTAATTGGGCTTTTGATGTCGAAATTAGGGTTTATGAATTAAGAGAGAATTTAATAGGATAAAAGCGTTATGGAAGAAAAAACCCTAATAAAACCCTAATGTGGTCTAGAAAACATACGGTGGAATCCAAGTCTAGCTTTAGAATGTTCTGGATAAATTATAACACTTGGATGTCATGCATTAATTTCAGGATACTTGTTGATTTCTTGTTGCTTGTTCATTATCATTATGGCTTGGACAACAAGTTGCTCTGGATCAGGTATGTGGTTACGCTTATGAATAACCACATTAGTTTCCCGCGTGGTTGCCGGATGATTGATCTCATTGACTGCAAATTATCAGTTTGGATGTTCATATTTGCAAATTATAAAGTCACTATGATTATCACATTAATAATAGAAGTATGGATTCTCGCACCTACATGCCACCCTGATGGATGATGCCAAAGGTCAGACCCAGATGGGTAGACCAATGGACACCTTGAGTGGTGACCCCAGACACCAAGAAGGTGGCCTATGATATTGCATGACTAGTGGGCACCATGAGTGGTGACCCCCAGGCACCAAGCTCGGGATTGAGAAGGTGGCCTTAAGTCATTGGCAAAGGGCACCCTAAGGTGGGTATGCCAAGGTTAGGGAAAAAGCAGTGGAGAATGTCATACTGAAAAGTGTAAATTGGCTTGTTAAATAATTTGATTGTGATATTTAAATTGTTATCCATATGTGCAAACTTTTGGTTGTCTCCACATACCAGTATATTTCGATATACTGACCGACGTTTTGTTTGTCGGTGTTTTAGGTACAAATGAAAAGAACAAATAGTAAAGTGGCATATGTGGAATTAAATGAGAATTAAAGTGCACAGGAGGATTAGTTAGAGTAGCATCTTCATGGATAGAAGTTTAGAAATCCCATCTTTTAAAAAGGTAAACAAAGTTTTATTTTATACCAGTTTTTAGATTTAGTTGGTGAAGTTTATTTAATTATTATTGATTATTTGTCGAACCTTTGATCCTGTTAATTGAATAACGGCTCTGACCTTCGGGTCTCCCTTAATTGGGGGTTACCGGGAGACGGGGTCGTTACACTAAGAGAGTGCAGTTGACGTTGTAGCTCTAAGTGTGGATGCCTATGTGCCCTGGCACAACTTGTTAGCAGTGACACGAGATGTCCTCCATGTGGTCTCGTACTGACCGAGACGGTCTGAGGTCATGGAAACCGGCTCTACCATTGACCTTGTATGGTACCGACTTGTGAGAAGTTTGTGGTCAGTTGGAGATGTCCGGGGTATGCTCCATCTCCTCAGGGCATAAGTGTGATTGTAAAATATGTTCAGCCGTGTAGTATATCTGCTTAAGGATCGAATACGAGAAACATTGCTTGATGCGCAATACAGTTATACATTCTAGTTGATAGATGTTGTTTATGTTTATTTACATTCCTTGCAAAGAAGATAGATGAATTATAATCTACCATGAGTAGATGCAATGTTCCCCTTATGAAAGGAGATTACTTCATTATGTTCATATAGTGAATTATCCTGCTTGTTAATATAAAAAGAACATCTTCTCAGTTTATAAATGCTTAATTTGTGATAATAATATGGTCGGCGGAGAGTTATATCTCTCGTTGGGACAATTACAATTGTCTCACCCCCGTGGGACCTAAATTTTTAGGTGGACGTGCACGAGGTGGTGAAGACCTTTTTGCAGAGGAAGAACAACAGCTGATGCAACAGTGACAACTCAGGTTGAGTGTACTATCTATCATGTCTTGTAGATATGAGTCCTATGTGTCGTCTCTGTACTCTCAGGTCCTTGGAGTTGGTTCGTACTGGTTTTATGATCAATAAGAGATTTTGGCTTACACGCCTCAAGGTTTTATGTTGCTCATGTATAGTTTGGTAAAGCAATTGTTATATGTTATTCTCGAGATGAGATGTACCAGATATGTACAATGTGAATAATGATGTATATAAGGTGAAAACATAAATGACAATACCGATTATGATTGCTCGTATTGTGATGTTGATAATGATGATATTGAGTACAAGTGACCTTCTCATTTGGAGGGTGGAACTTATACATGTCAAATGATCTCAAATCTTGTACATGTCTATCGACCTCCTACCTCATATGGAGAAAAGAAGCCTAGTGACCTCCCCATCTCTTTGGGGCGATGGAGCCACACAAAATATATAAGCATGCTTTTTGAATCAGCATAATGGGAATTCATAATGAAATTTGAATTGTTCAAAATAAACATGTTGTCAAATAAATATTGGTTTTAGAAAATCACTTGTTATACTTCTTGAATATAAGCCCTGCCAAGTGTATTATTTTGTTATAAACTATTTTACATTTTTTGATAGCATACCATGCAATTTCATTGATTGTGTCATGATTTTCTTGATGTTAGGCAAACCAAATGGAACATTGACTAGATCGCTTCCACAGTAGATATACTTTGATGACAAGGAAAATTTTCAAGATATACTATATGGGTTAGTTTCTTCTTTAAATCTCCTATTTTCTAAGTTATTATTTCTTATTGTATATGTCAGTGTGTGAAATCCTTTAGGGCCACTTAGAGAAGGGTGCTTCAATCCCTATGTCACTATCTAGGCAGTGGGACTGGGATTGGGGTAAGAACGGTTTTGTGATAGTATGAAGCTTAAAGCTCTAAAGAAAGTCATCCAACAATGGAAAGGGGAGAAATGTTGATATATGGAGAACAATTTGAAATATAAAGGGAAAGAATCCCTTGAACCTCTATGAGTCAACAACCTCAACCCAAATGAATTTTTGCTCTAGGAAATAGCAAAGGAGAAAATCCAACTGGCAAATGAAGCTGGAGAGGTTAAGGAGTCTATGATCCAACAAAAATCTAGAGTCCTCTGGCTCAAAAATGAGGACCGGAATTCCAAATTCTTCTACATGTCTTTGAAGACCATGAGTAGTAGGAATGAAATAAAAATCCTTGAACAAGGGGGTTATACATTGACTAAAAAGGATGAAATCAAGCAAGCTTTTCCAAACCACTACAACAAGTTGTTATACAGAGGCATCAAGACGTTAGTACACCTTGGAACATCAACCTTCCTGAGATGAACAAAAATCATATCAGAAACATGACAATTGCAGTCACAAATGAGGAGATCAGGTTGATGGTGATGCAAGCTGATAAAGACAAGGCCCTAGGGACTGACAGTTTTAACACATATTTCTATCAAATGGCCTGCCATGTGATTGGGAAGGATGTTTGTAGGGTTATCAAGGACTTCTTCATGAAAGGTAGGCTCCTTCATGAAGTTAATAAAACATTTATTTCTTTTACACCAAAGGTGAAGCATATAAACAAAGTTAATGAATGGATATCAATATGGTTATGCAACTATATATACAATATAATATCAAAGATCCTCTCCAATCGACTCACGTATCTGATGTCAGGTATCATTAGTATTAACCAATGTGTGTTTTTCATGGGGAGACACATCTTACACATCATTCTACTAGAAAATGAGATGATTAGTGACTTATTATGGATGTGTATCAAGGATGATCTGAGTTAGGCCTGTGACACTATAAATAGAGACTTTATTCTAAAGGTCATCAGAAGGATGAAATTCCCCTGTTGGATTCATTGGATACATGAGTGTCTCTCATCGACATCATTTCAGATCTTTATTAATGGATGTCTAAAACCTATC
This sequence comes from Alisma plantago-aquatica, assembly GCA_963693085.1. NCBI lineage: Eukaryota > Viridiplantae > Streptophyta > Magnoliopsida > Alismatales > Alismataceae > Alisma > Alisma plantago-aquatica. Next base: position 504,308,557 of record OY856410.1, on the reverse strand, counting down.
ATCCAAGCTTCTATTGGTATTCTCTAAGGTGACCCACTGGCCCCATATTCAATTGTCTTAGATATGCAGGGCTTCATGGACATGATGAATAGAGCTTGCACCCAAAAAAGTATAACTCCTATGAAAACTGGCAATTGCGAAATCTCCCATCTAATATTTCCTAAGGACTTGATGATGTTAACTGATGCAAATGAGAAAAATGTTAAAGGAATACAACATGTACTAAAAGAGTTCAATGATTGTTCATGCCTCTGGTTGAATCTAAATAAAAGCCAACTTTTTTTAGTGCCTTTACTATAGAGGATATTCAGGGAATGCTTGGAATAATCAGGACTAACCTCCCAATCAGGTATTTAGGGATCCCCTTGATGGTTGGACACCTCACAAATAAAATGTGTCAACTACTTGTTGATAAAGTTAAAATGAAAGTGGAATCATGGAAAATGAAGATGCTCTCCATGGCAGGAAGGATGGATCTTATAATATTTATTTCGTCCTCATATCACTTGTTGAGTGTGTTTCCAATACCCAAGGCTTTTATCTACACAATTGAAGGCTTATGCAGAAGATTTCTTTGGGGTGACAGTGAAATAGAAATTCGTATATATACATTTGCCTGGGACACCATCTACAGATTGAAATGTAAAGGGGGTCTAGGGATCAGACGAATTGAGGATTGGATGATTGTTGGACAAATAAGGAACATATGGGATAACTCAAATGACAAGAACTCATTGTGGGTTCATTGGGTCCATAATAAATATCTATTAATTTCTTTGTATGGAGTTGCAGGTCTAAATAGCTACAGAGATGGTATTGGCAATGTTTGCTGAGGTATTGGAATCAAGTCTCATTGTTGGTTAGATTCGAGATTGGCAATGGGGCTTTGATAAACATGTGGAATGACCCATGGGTGGAAGGGCAGTGGTTATAGTAGGTGATTGGTCAGAACTTGAAACTAAAAGTTGGTTTTGAGCCAAACCAAATTCTATCAAGGATTACTATGGATGGGGAATGGTCCATTCCCAGCAAAATGGGCATAAAAATGCACTGAAAAATCTATTGGGAAGTTCCTTTGGCTGTTGAAGATATATGCTACTTGAAAGGTCTCACCCAGTTTTCCTTATGAGAAACATGGGACCTTAGTCAGACTAGACATGAGACTATCCCATAAGCAAAATGGTGATGGAAGTTTATCTAACCAAGAAGGTATCTCATGCATGGTTGAGAGTTCTTCTAAGGAAAACTTGTTATTGAAATCTACTTTCAAAATAGAGGTTCATATCTTGCCTCGTGTTGTATCTTGTGCAAGATGGAAATTGAATCATCATAGCACTTATACTAGAAATTCATCTTGACAAGGTGGATATGGTCAAAGGTAGAATAAGTGGCTCATACCAAACTAAAGATTGTTGAAGATATAGTCCAATGCACAGGTAGTAAGGCTCACACCATCGTGATTACACCCTTGTTCCATATTTGGGGTGTGAGAAACAACTTCATATATGAAGGGAAACAACCAAGTGTTGAAGTTACTTGGCTATATATTAGCCAAGATTTTGATAGTCTATATGTGTACAGATAGACTAGCTTTGCTTGCTTTCATAATTTCTTTATGTCTTACATTCATATGTAAATAATCTTGATATAAATGGTATGAGAAGAAGCACGCTTAACAACAAAAAATGACCCAAAAGAAACGAGGGATACCCATAAGCCTTTGCCTACCCATTTCATCCACAACTTACCAACAATGCAACGAGTGTGAAAGCTACTTTGAAAAGTAAAATGTGTTTCAGAGATAGTTTATGAGAAATAACAACCAATAAACAAGAAAAGAAGGATATTTTGAATCCTAATGTTTTTTAGTCCTGTATCATTTTATGAATTAGTAAAGGGTTTTGATAAGAGGTTGACACAAAAATTTCTTCCAAACATCAATAGAATCATCTTTATCACCATTTTTCACATAATGATTCTACTAGCTTGAGGGCAAGCTAAATTCTAAGTTTAGGCGAGTTGAGAACATCTATTTTTATCATATTTCATGGCATTCTCATAGTATGGAATAATCTGATTAAGTGATTAGCGATCTAAAATTCCTTCATTTTATACTTAAAAATCAATTACTTAGTTCTGACTAAGTTTTATTGAAAATTGTAGAAATCTTGATCAAGATCATGAAGATCAATGGCCTACTAATTGACCACAACATGGATCATCATTCATGACAAAAATGTCAACCTCAAATGGGCATCATAGTCCATCTACCTATCAGGTCGAAAATTGGGCCTTGTGTAAGAGATCGATGGATTAATCCATCAAATTTGAAGAGTCATGGAAGCCATCGATCAACAAGGACAATGGATCCAAGATCGAGACAAAGGAATTAATCATGGATCTTGAAAAACTTCTTTTGAGCTACACATTTGTAGTATTCCATCAATCTAATGGTAGAAAAACTATTTGTCCAACTTCAGGATGATCGTTTATCAAAATCAACCTGTCTCTGTCTAAGAGATCGACATTGTTAAGGTCGATGAAGAAACAATCCAATCAAACAGTGATCAAACTCCCTATTTGATGGAAGGAAGATCATGATTACATATTACATGCAACAACCCTAGAATGACAAGGCACAATTCAAACCGTATAAATAGGCACTAAGGGCATCTTTTCAAGGATCTCATATCTTGCAGACAAACAAGATGAAAGGTTGTCGTGGAGATCAAAGTCGAAGTCAAGAGACCATCGACCTGGATAGTGGCATCGACCTAGAGAGACCATAAACCTCTACACTTGGCATCCATCTACTTCTTATGATAGGTCCACAGACCTCCTTGATCCAGTTCTACCCTGAGAAAAAGTGGAACTGTCGACCCCTTTCTGAGTCGTCGATTTCCTTGTAAAATTCAACAGAAAGTTGGGTAGATTGACCATTCGATCTACCCTTGTATTGAATTCTTCCCTCACTCTTTATTACCATGACTTGCGCAAGTTTTAATTTGTTTCATATTTGTACCATGAGTGGATAGACTCCATAACTTGTGTTGGGAGTAGCCGTCAGACCCTCCCAACCATGTAATATTTTCTTCTTCTATTTAAGAACATATTTTCTTACAATTTTGTTTATATACTCTGGTTTTAACATGTAGCTACCTTCTTGCGATGTTTGATCTAGATTTATTTGAAAAATGATTTTAGTTTGATTGGATTTTGTATTAGTAAAGAGACACAAAAGTGAGGAGTTACTATGGAAAAATTCATACCCTTATATCTTTATTTAATGTGCATCATTATGAGAGAGAGAAACCTTTAGATGGAAATATACCCAGATCTTGAAAGAAAAAAAAGGCTAGATATCTTTGATGATTGCTTAAAAAATATGACATGAACATATATAAATTAGAATAGAAGTTTTTACATGGTTGAGTTTGATTTGATTGGTGAAGTCCAATCAAAGTTCCCTTTTTAGTATTAATTATCCATGTTTCATTTGATCTTCTATAACTTAAATTTATTGTTTACTATATTAATTAGTTCCTTAACCGGAATAACAAATTCACTCCTTTTTGTTTGACTAAACTAAGTAAGGCCTTCCATTCTATTTCTATTGGTTTCCTTATTTCTATGTTCGACCTTGTAATAATATAATAGACTCCATATTGAGTTGTGGGCATCTCTTGAAGATGTATATAAATTGAACGTTCAATATCCTTTACTAGGCAATTGTTTCTACACTTTTGACCTACATAAAAGAGCAATCGCTAGACAATGAAGGAATACATGCAAAGTTCTTCATCATATACTAACAGTTGATTTGGTTACAATGATTAATGTGCTAAATCCTGATAATATCTGAAATTGTGAGCAATTTTGCAATGACTTTGTCAACAAGATTTTGTGACCTCTAACAATGCCTACTTTAGATATATATTGAGTTATTTCAGATAAAAATTCATGTTGAAACTCTTTTTGAGGTCTGGAAAAAATTTGTTGAATATCAGATGGATTGTCCACTCTATTTTTTTTATTACAAACAAGGAACAACGTCATTTCTAAATGAACAAATCATATATTAGTAAAGATATATTCAAGATTATGTAAATTTAATGGAAACTATAGAAATCAATAACAATATATTTAGTATTTTGTAAAGATGTTTTAGGCTTATGATATAAAGGAACCTCTAGATAGTGGGTACACTTAAGTGGGTAGTTGGATCCTCACTTAAGTGTACTTACATAAAGATAAGAATCATATATACAATGGGCCTAAGCCCAATTACAAGAAATCATAAATAAACCACTTATGCCAACACCCCTCTCAAGGTAGAGAATATATATGGTGTAGTCCCAGTTTAGCAGCCATATATTGAAAAGTGATGGTGGAAGTGGTTTTAAGCAAGATAACAAAATTTTGATTGGTGATGCACATGTGAAGGGTAACAATCAACTTCAATATGTTATGTACATTCAGAAAAAATGATAATCAACTTTGATATGTTTTCTACACTAATAGAAAATTGGATTATTGTCAATATGGACAGTAGATTGATTTTTCATAATAAAGACCATCTAGATCTTGAGTAGGAATCACAAATTCAATCAAAATAGATCAAACCCACTGAAGATCATAATAGTCATGGGCCGTCACACAACATGTTGCTTTAATGCTGGAGTGAACAATTAGTGATTACCACTGGGTGATCGCCAATTTCACAAAAAATCTGAGGATGACCAACAGTCTTTGGGTTTCCTACCAAATTTGCATCAACAAACCCAAAAATAGCGATAGTCTTCTTTTAAGACTATTTATGCAAATTTTCATTTCCCAGGGAACTCTTGAGATAGAGAAGGATACATTGAACGATGGATCAATATTATTCGAGGGGTGCACTCATGTGGTAACTGACAACTCTCATAACATAGGTTATTCAAACTACATGATGATATTTTTCTAGATCAGGAAATATCTCACCCTTAAGCGGAGTCTTGGTATGGTGATCCATAAGGGTTGAAACAGACTTAGGATCAGTCATCCTAGTTTGGTGGAGTAGATCCAACATGTAGCACCTTGGGATAAATTTATTCCTACGGATGAGCGAAGGATTTTGATTCCAAGAAAATATCACAAATTTCCCAAACTCTTCGTATGAAAATGGGCTTGTAGAAATTGTTTCATCTTATTGATTCTAATAATGTCACTACAAATGATTACAATGTTGTCAACACAAATCAACAAGAATATATTCCCACATGGGGGTTTTAATGAGAATAGTGGATGATATGTAATTGATTGCTAGAAACCCAACTTTCCAAGTATTGTGCAAGTCTGTTGAACTAGGATCTGGGAGATTGTTTGAGACCATATAATGATATTCTAAGGACACAAACTTAATGAGAAGACTTTTCTTAACAACAAAACTAAGAGTATGTTGCATATAGACCTTTTCTAAAAAATATCCATGTAGGAAGGCATACTAAAAGTAGAGAATGACTCAAAATAAATCACACCAAAGGTTTGAGTAAACCATTTTGCAACTAGGAAACTCAAAATAATTAACCGAAAAGGTTTGAGTAAACTCTTTCACAACTAGGAAATCCTTTAGTCTTTCAATGGAGACATCAAATTGTTGTTTGATGGAGAAAATCCAATGAAAATAATGATATCCTTTCCTATTGGCAGATCAACCATATCTCAAGTATGATTATCATGTAGAACCTGCATGACATGTAGCACAAAATTATTTTCACCCTGGGTGTTACAAGGCATCCACATATGTTTCAAGGAATCCATGGGATGCATAGTAACAAAGGTGATGTTCAAAAGAGTGAAAGTGGAATCTATTAGATAGAGATGAGATAATCAACACATAGTGGAAATGGGATGTTTAATGGTGCATGTTTACCTTTATGAACTACAACTAGTTATCAAACTCATGTGGAAGAGAAGATGATTGTTAGGTTGTTGGTTGAGGACCTCCTTCGTGCTCTGGCCAGGTTCATGAGCTAAGTAGAATTCAATTGGAGGAAGAGGTTTGGGAAGGGATACTGAATCATCTACGGTGCACAGGGGGAAAGAGTTGAGGAGAAAACCAATCCATCCTTACTGAAACTACATTAGAGGACACATAGATATGACCTGATTTGCGGTCAAGGAATTTATGACCTTTTTGAGAGAAAGGAGTATCCTAGAAAAATATTAGAATGTCGTTGGGGAATAGTGTATTAGGCTTAGGATCAAAGTTGTGAACAAACTTGATGCATCCAAACACCCATGGTGGTAAGGAAAATAGTTTTTTCTTGTGGATACATTATAGAAAATGGGTTTGGTTGTGAAAAACACAACAATTATTGGTAATTAATAAAAACAAGCTATGAGAAAAACATGAGTCCACATGTTTTTAGGTATGATTGGTTGAATGATAAGCGAACATGTCATCCCAAAGAAAATCCGTAACATCATGATGAGTGTATTCAAGTTCATTATCAATGTGCAAGATTTTAATGGATATAGAAAATTAAATATTAAGCATTTAAGGAAAGAAAATTATAATAGGATAAAAACTCATCTCATGTTTGAATAAGATAAATCCATATCATTTTGGAGAAAGAAACCTCTAATATAAGAAAATATTTAAACCCATTGTAATTAGTTGTTCAAAATAGGGCACACACAAAACTACATATCAAGGCAATGGTTTCAAAGACTAATTATCAACATGAAAAGGAAAAGATACACGATGATATTTGGACATTTGATAAGAATCACATAAAATTGTTGAACCACTAGAAGAGATTTATCTAAGATCTTTAGATTGTCCATAGAAGGTGGCCAAACCAAAGATATTACTGGAGAGGAGAGGCTGCAACAAGAGCATTTGTCTAAGGTAGAGGAGGGGTAGAGAAATAGTAAAGGTCACCAAAGCAAACCACCTTGCCAATCATCATCAAATTCCTCTAGTCCTACTAAACAAAACAAGTGGGTCTAAAAGCTAAGAAACAACAAAGGAAATCAACAAGTTTAGCCATGTACATCAGATAATACAGACAATTGGGAACAAAATGAACAAAAAAGGCTCTAGTTTAGAAGAAAGGGGAAAAGTGTCAAATGGAGTTGCCTAATTACCTAATCCATCTACCAATGTGACAGTGGTGTGTGAAATAAAAGAATAATAGGTTATACAAAGATAGGGCATACCGATTGTGTGTACAGTAGCATCAAAATCCATTATCCAATTTGAGAGAGTGGCAATCATAGTGGTTAGGGGGTTACCTTGGTGAGTAGTGAAATGGAATGATGGTGTCATAGTAGATTGGTAACCAATATTCCATTCAAGGAATGTTGTTTCCATTCTAATGTGAATAGGTGAATCACCTTGCTGGTATGTAGTTTTTTGAATTGTTAATATTCCTCCTTTGTGAGGGAAACATGTGTGGATTGTCACCAATCAGGGTAGCAGTCATAATAGTTACTAAAGGACTTTGGCCAGTATGGGCTATGGAGGTTTGAGCAATTCTCAGAACCCCTTCCCTAGTCTTATCCAAAATGAGTAGGATATCCATATTTTGAAGACATACATCCTCAACATGGACTAAGTTTCCATAGTAAGTAGTTAATCATGTCAGCCCGATGTGAGTGCTACGACCCCGTCCACAAACCCTAGAAACATCCACCATTGTAGTTTGGGCTTCAAACACTACATAGGGAGGGGTTGGAGTGGAAGACATCTCATATTAGGATAGGAAGGCATAGGCCTAATCCATGGATGTGTACATGGTCCCAAAAATAAGAAGTTGGCGTAAAGTAGTGTACCTGATGTAGGCTTCTGAGAAATCATAGGATAATAATAGTATCATGTTACTTTGTCACTTTGAAAGAGATGGTTGATGAGAATAAGTTTAGTTGATTTAGGAGATCCTTCATGGAATCATAGTACTTGGAGAAGGAACACTTGCCCTAACATTTAGAAAAAATCTTATATATTGCATTGTATAACCAGAGGTAGTTGTTCTCATGAGTAGGTAATTTCTTTATCTCTTCCTACATATGTTTGGCATTATTATGCCACATGTATTTAACATCCACATAAGGATCGATACATATTTAGAGCCAAGAGAGCACCTGGCTATTTCCCATGATCCATGCCTCATCAGATTCTTTACGACCATCTTCTTTGATAAATTTTAACTTACTATGGGGTACGAAAAAAGTGAAAATGGATTTATCCACAAAAAATAGTTCTAATTGTTGAGTTTAATAGACAATATGATGTGTTACATCATTATAGATGTTAGTATTGTTTTTAGGTATTGTAAGAAGTAAAGTATCAGATTGAAGGTGGAGATAGAAATAAGGAACTACTAGATTAATGTCATGGTAGGAAAAGTGATGTTGGAATAGTCACTATAGTAAATGCGCTAATGGAATAAGTATGTTAGGAAAAAACAAAGATAGCACTACCATAATAAGCACATTAAGAAAAGGATCAAACCACATGAATAAAGACATATTGTGATGTGCATAATAAGGGATCCCTAATTCAAGTTAAGACACACAACAATATGGGATATGAAAACCACATGGATAAGGAAGGAAAAATATAAAAAGGTTTCCCCTTTTGCTCTATGGGTTATTTATAAATTAACATACGGTCATTTGGTTTTTTTACTACTTTAAACTAGATATTTGGAAGGAACCAGAATAGAAGAAAAACTATAAACATTCCCTAGTATATTTTACATTCTTCAATGCCTGAAAAAACACAAGGAGAAACAATATAGGTTTTCTCCTAAAAAAATAACCAAAAAGACAACCAAAGGTTTTCCCATACTTTTTTAGCTGAGAACGTTTATTTCTCCAAGCAATAACTAAAGAAACCTCAATATTCAAGAGGACATGTGTTTTTGTAATCTCAAACACAAACCAACTATTATCAATAAAGTCACTTCTGATGTGCAAAATTACTAATTCAAAAGTAAAATAATTTTTAGAATCAACAGTGAGAAGATTCTTCATCATGCAAATATAAAAAAAAATTATCATCTTTTTTTGTGTTGCAAAAAGGAAATACAAATAAATTGATAAATAAAAAAAACAATGATGAATAAAAGAATACATTGAACATGCCAATGTAGTGACACCTGAGTGGTAAAGTTGATGTTGTATGATTGAGAGGTCATAAGTCTGAAACCCGTTGGCAACGAGATGAATGAATTGCAAAAAATAATTAAAAGAACACATTGAACATGATTCAACCCCTACATGGGATAATTTTAAGCAAGGACAAATCCATTCTTTTATAGTTTGAGCATGATTCAACCTATGCATGAGATATAAAAGATACAACAACAATGAAAAGATGGATCTTCAAATAGAAACTCTAGATGAGGTATTCGAGAGAAGAAAAGGTCAAATTCATTCTTCTAGTAGAAGGAATCTTGGTGGGTATGAAATAACCAAGATACCAACAATCGATCTACCACGGTAATTAATGGACCCGATGTATACAGTGAAGCTAAAGTACACTCCGGTGACTACTAAGTTGACATAAATTATGTCAGTAATGTTAGAGGAAGACCCACATTCTACCTCAATTGAGAAGAAGATAGGAAGAAAAAATAAGAGTAAGAAATTGTTACATCCTAGTATTTGAGGCATTAGATAAAAATGGTCTTTAAATGAATGATTGGAGTACCCACATCACCAAGGTGCACCTCCATTTTAGGGTACCCATCAATACTTATTGTGTTGTTAAGCATGCTCATCTTGTAATAGTACTAGGATAGGTGACTTGTCGAGAAGTTGATCCCAAGAAGTGTATGAGTGATGACAAAACACACATCCAAGGCTAGTGGTGGTATTTGGGGCCAATTATCATTCTTGAAGCTATAACAGAGGTAGTTGTCCTAAGTTCTATACAATTGGTAACATAGCCTAATTCACATCTAGTAGGTGGTGCCCACATGGGCATGTAGTACTCATGTTATGATCTTTTAGGACTAAAATTTTTTAAATGGACTATCAACAGTGATGGAGACATTGTCATCCTAGTCTTGATAGAGAGTTAGGTTTACATGGGACATTGTGGGTCTGTAGTAAAATGGGAAAAGATTATAAGGACATGTCATGAATCTTAGATGAGGATTCCAAGAGTCTAAGTGAGTAAGATTATTATATCTTAGTATTCGAGGATTTAGATAAAATGATCTTAAAAATTACGTTCAGATTACCCATAATAGCAAGATGCACCTCCTTTTCAGGTGGGGCATCAATAGGTGCTTCATGATAAAGTGTGCCCCATAGAAGTACTAGCATGGGTGACATCTTAGTTAAGGTGCGTACATATTATGATTTATTGAATGATCTTCATGTTAGGTACGATATGAAGGGTAATTTCGATAATGTGAAGCCCCAAAAAACATCAATGCATTCATTCAATAAAACCTTCCATACAAATAGGAAGATTAGGGTCTTTCACTATCCCATTGCATGTGGGAGACAAAGTCAACAGGAACAACCTAGATGACCAGAACACAATTATCAATTTAGTGTTGCTAACATTTACCAAATTTTTGGGCCTTTCTTCTTGTAACATACTCAAATCTGAGTATTTAACCCAACCTTCCATTTTCTAAGGCTCGTTGTTAATTATGGTAGTAGCATGCCCCTTTTTATCTTGAATTGTATTAATTAGGATTAATTAGTGCGTAGAAAGTATAATGTTTCAATAAATATAAAAACATAATGATAAATTCATTTATTAGGGGTTACGTACACAAATTTTTCATATAATAATTGGTGACCATAATTTGGCACTCTAGAATCATGCTAAGTTTAATTGGTGAAAAAACATAAAAATATAAACAAATGTGAAATTTAGTTTCATCATATCTTAATAGGCTTACCCACCAATTTTCGTATTCATTGGAGATTATTAGCTCCCTCAATTCAATTTAGTAGAAAAAGGAATTGTTGAACATGCTCTGAATTAATTTTGTTGTTTATTCCTCGTTGGCAAAGCGCTAGTGATTTCTCGGGCAGCATTTGACAATCATAGGAAATAGGTCAATTGTTGCCAATCCTGATACCAAACTCTACCAAATGCTCATTTCTCACTGTGAGAAATGGTTGTGATGTTTCAACATTAATGAACCATCAACATGAACCCAGTCTCTTTTCCAAACATTGCATTATTAGGTCAAATCACCATGGTTCGTTCAATCTATCTTAGCTAACATCTTCAAGAAGTCATCACCCTCACATCCCTCACGCATGGCATACCAACCGAAACATGTGAAATGGTTGTGGTCCATAGACTCCACTTCCCTTCCTACTCATCTCTTCTTTTCTCCTTTCTTGTCCTCCTTTCTTCCTCCTATGCATGCCCAAACCTTTGCCACCATCTCTTTTTCTTCTTGACCTCCATTGTTCTAGCGTTTCAACAATCACTGCCACTGCTAGTTATAAAGGCCATTGATGATTCTGGTGGCAACCACCTGGCCATAGATCACAAACAATCCTCCTCTTCCTCTTATTGTATCCTCTTTGTCTTCTTCCCTCTCATCTAAAAAACCTAGCCACTTTTACCATGTTTTACCCATTCACCAACGACCAAGACAACAAGCACATTGTGCACAACTTTAATTGTCTATTGCTAAGCCTCTAATCTGCCTCCACCATCCTCCTCACCATCATCCAAGGAGCCATGAAAATGCACATTATGATCTACTCCACCACTGGTCATGGCCTAAAACATAGTGGGTAATCCTTCTCCATCTTCTTTGCATCTGCAAGAACCTCAATGGACCTTCTCATTCATCACCTTACTCCCCAACCGTTGTAGAGAAGATCCATCGCCACCACCAGGGCTTGTTCTAGAGATTATATCCTCCCTCCTCTTCACTACTCCTTCCTTCTCCTTTGTCATCTATTGGATTCCCACATAACAAGCTTCACCTATATGGAGACACCTCTGTAAGCATCCATGATGAACAAATACCTTCATGACCTACAGAACTAGCCACTGAGTAAGGCATCTGGAGACTAAGTAACAAGGCCAAACCACTACTATTTCTACCATAATTCTTCACTCCATGCCTCTACCTCTAGATCAGCTCCAGTTTCTCTACTCTTCTTCCTTCCTCCCCCTATCAGAGCCTATTACATGAAATGAATACAACAAGGGAAGAACACCATTGTTGTCTAGTTCACCATAGACACCAAGGTCCAAATGATAGGCAACAAGGTTGCAATCAACCTCATTCACTAAGGATTAACAATAACATACCAAGCCTTTGGTAAGCCAATAATGAGCGTCCTCTTTCTAAATTTGATAACTAGAATACACAAAAATGAATCTTATTATTGGGTATAGTCTAACTGATACGTACAATAACATAGTTAATTCATTAAGTGACTAGTCATACAACTATGTAAAATACTTACACATATACACTAGTGTATTGGTATCAATAATATATTAGTAAGTACTTATTTCGTAATATCTACTTATTTCATAATATCGGGTTAGTGAATGTCCATAAGATTAGATATTTGAGAATAATCTTTATGTAGCACACAAAGTAGGGTGATGAAGATAGTGTAAACTATTTATAATTAATTATATACATTAATTATGCATGTTAGTAAATAGCATGTTTTTGTAATTAAGTATAAATGTTTTGAAAGCATCTAGTAGCAATGTAATCCTTTTTAGACAATAAAAATCATAGATAGCATACAAGTAATTACACAATTGATGGTAATTATAATTACATATTTATGTAGGGAGTGTATTGAACTATAGTTGTTGATTATGAATTGAATAGTTAAGGACAAATATATATATATATATAACAACGCCTTTTTGTAAAGATATATGTCGATGACTATACATTTTGATAAGATTGATGCATAATGACATGTTAGTTAGACTGTATGTGAACGTATGATATATTCATATAGCCACATGGTAGATACTTATGTATATTAATTTCAAGGTATGAACATATGTCATAATAAGTCCTGGATATTCCTAATATAAGTATTTACATAAATAATATGTAATTTCTCTTCTCATGCTATATATAAGTATTTCTAAGATTTGAAAACCTTAAATCCTCATTATGTGAACAATACCATGTTTAGATATACTTTTAATTATATATGGGCAACTGTGAATTGATGTGAATAAATAACACTTCTAGGTGGAGTAGGACAAATAGGGAATTCCCTTAGACAATAGGTTTAGTCTTAAAGACCAAGCATTTTCATTGAGTTGGCCCTTAGTTGTGGATATTAGGTATGTGCAATCCCTATGTGATGTTAGGAATTTAATTTACTTTGATGTAAAATTTCCCATAATAAGGCATATGTTGTTATCCATACTCCCTAATTGAAATCACATATCCTTTCAATGGAAATTATCCTCATTTATTTTTCAATAATTCATATTATAGTATGTTTAAAACACCTGCTGACATGTTATTTACTTGTGATCATGTAATTGATGCTGATATGTCTTACTCTCTATTATTGCATGTTATACTGGACAAGAAAATTAAAGTAGATGCTTTCACATAACCATTACGGAGTGCATTTCTTCCCAGGTTGCATCTTTCTACCTCTTATATATATAGGGGTGCATCTTTCTTCCCAGGGTGCGTCTTTCCACCCATTTTACTTAGGCGTGTGACTTACTGGGGTCTTGTCCCTACCATAGTTAGTTCTAGTCTAATTTATCAATGTGCAACCATTTATTTTGTGATATTATGTATTGTGAAACTGTAAGACTATTTATATATTGGTCAAAAATTCATTTGCCTCATTCTCTTGACTTTCATTCTTTTGTTTATATGTTTTTCTACTCACCAATGTGTTATTAACCCTCTCTTGAATGAGAACCTCCTTTGTTGCACTCATCTGATCTACAATGCCTAAATATGTTCAGTATGCAATACTTGGATGTCTTCTGAGTCATACCTTTTGTTTCCTTTTTCTAGATGTCGATTCCATAACCTCCCAGGTCTAGGCGTGTGAGATGACACTGACTCAATATGATCTCTCTTAGGAAGAGGTTACTAGGATATCTTGGAATGGATGGGTTTCCCTCTATAGTTGGGCTCATGTACTATTAGTTTACCCATTTTGTTTATAGTATTACCTATATGATGAGGAACAATTGTATACGAATTATCATGTAACATTGTAATAGTTTTATTTCCACTGCCTTTTGTTACATGGATCTTTATTTCATACCATTGGAGTGGATCCCATATCAGGTCCTAGTCTTTTCACTTCTAATAATAACAAGCAATTTTCTAAGATTGTGAATACATTAGAGTGAACTACTAAAGGCATTACCAAAACTATAACCATTGATCCAAAAGTCCCTAGAATGTTGTTTCCCTACATGCTTCACAAGGCCCACCTTGAGAAATGATACATAAAATTTTTGGAAGAAGTAACAAAGATCCACATTGACATATAGTTCCCCGATTCCTTAGTACAGGTTCCTACATATGCCACATTCTTCAAGGGACTCTTCATCGGGAAGAGAAGGATGGGTGAAGTAGATATTACGAAGCTTGCAAAAATTCGAATGCATTCATTCAAACAAACTTGTTAACCAAATAGGAAGACCAAGGCTCTTTCACTCTCTCAATTTCATGTGGGAGACTATCTTCATGGGCATGGTCTAGCTACCTCAGGACAAGCATTATTGTAAAAACTCTCAAACTTAGGTACATATTCAATTTACCACTTTACCTTATGATCTTTTAATTTGGAACCATTTTCTTAAGGTAGATTATATTAGGATATTAGTAATCTATAATTAAGCTTTAAGAAATAAAACCATTTTTTAGGCTTTAATGTAAGAAATTTCTATAATAACCAATGTTTAGTCAAATTTGCAATTTTTCCATAGTAACAAGTTCTGATTTGAAATTTTTTCTACATTTTTGTATATATAGGTATGGGAAAGAAAGAATTATAATGGAAATTTAAGAAATATATAATAAAGGAATAAATAAATATATTAAAATGTTTACTTAGACTTTAGGTTAAAGTCTGATATGTATAGCAGTGCCAAATGATAATAATAATGGAAAATTTGAATTTCTCACTCCTTAATTAGCTAGCCTACCAAATAAATCTTAATAAAATATTAAGTGCACTCCCAATTTGATTAGAATAGAAAAGAACAATTAAATTTGATGTATCTTCAGTCCAACTCCCAATTTTTAAGCTTTTGGTAATAATTGCTTTACATGGCTACTTTATCTCCTTTCCTATTTTTTCTCTATGAGGGTCCCTCCAGTGGACCAGCAGGATGTTCCCAAGTCTTGCATTCACTAGAACAATGGGACAGGAACCACAACATCCCTGACTCCTTTGCTTTTTTAGGTAGTGTTGGAGCATGAAACTTTTGTGAGCAATCTATCTCCCTAAATAATAATTTGACATGAATCTTTTTCCATTATGTTCCTTTTCAAAATACACATCCATTGATATATCACTCCATCCATCAATCCTTGTGTTTGTGACCTATCCAATTTATCTTAAAAATCTTCTCGAAGCCACAAACACAAAAACCCTTACACCCATCCTACACATAGTTACTCCTACCTTGGTGTCCATCACACCTATTAAAATTGAACCCCAAAATCAATTGTGCTTTGAGTTATTCATTTTGCCACCTCTGAGGGTTTTTTATCCAAGAGAGTTTGGATCTTATCTTCTACTATTCCAACCACCATGAAGCAATTACTACCGAGGTAAGCATCTTCAGCTCTTGTTTTTAGTACTTTTTGTGTCTCAATTGTTGATCATCAACTTCATCTATTTACACCAATTCTTGACCAACATGTTTTTTGCCAAGATCATCGACGATGTGAGAAGGAAAAAGAAAGCATCCAACTGAGTTCCCCTACCACCCTAGGTTTTCATTTCTCTGATTTTTTCTGCCCAACAGTAAAATGGTCTTTTTACCATGTCCAAATGTTTCTACTATGGAAAATATTTATATGATATCACTCTTAATTAACCTAAGTATTGATAATAATACAAGCTACTTTAGTCTTTTGCATATCAGTTTCACTAGTAAATCAATAAATAGTATAAAACTTGTGTAGTTCATAACGTTTTACTGGAAACTCCAACAATTATGAAAAAATATGTTGTAGAATCATGAGATTTTTATGTATTTATTAATTTTGTTTTCATTGCCTGATCCCAATGTTTTAAAGGCATGATGTTTTGGGATTTATTCTCTTTTAATCCCCTATGAAAAATTTAGGAAAATTATAGAGAACAAAATTATGAAGAAATTAAGGATGAACTAGTTCTTGAATCAGAGACATATGACCCTCATAACTAGATCGATATCACTAATTAATCTAGGGTTTTTCCATGATTTATTTCTAGGGTTTCATGATATGTGACATAATTGAAACTTAAACTGAGTAACTAAGATATGTGTAGGTCTGAGGGAATTCTAGGCATGATAAGGGTATTATTTGGTCTGTAATCTAAACAACCAAGTCTATATGTGTGAATGTTTTTTATTTGTCTGAGCATAATATCATGACTTGTAAACTATTTTGGATGTGAGGCATCTCTTGAATACTCTTTGATTGACATTGCGTTCTCTTGAGAAACTTATTTTTTGGGATTATTTTTGTAATTTTAAAATGAATTCATGTGATTATATAAATGATGGTCCTCTGGCCTAATTGTTTTATTTATTTGGATGATCACGTCCCATCTACTTGAACTTAATTTATGCTGAATAAATAGATTTCTTACCTCTAGATTTTTGGCATTTAAATTTATTTAGAGTAACGATATCTTTATACAACCATAACATTTTGGTGCTCCTTTACACTAGAAGTGTGTCTTTCCACTCCTAATATATATATATATATATATATATATATATATATATATGTATATATCCATATATATACATATGTATATCCATATATAAATATGTATACATATATACATATATATATATACATATATATATACCCATATATATATATATATATATATATATATATATATATGTAGGTTGTTCATTCGTTACCCGCGTGGGTAGCCTGATTTTCGCTTCCCGTTAGAGTAACTCAGGGTCAAAAGAGTAACTATATGGTACACTGGAGTAACTCTTCTGAATCATAAGAGTAACTATATGGTATGTTGGAGTAACTCTGAGAGCAAAAGAGTAACTGTGCAGAAAATATACAGCCAGTAAATATATGGATGGGTTTTTAAATTTTGGGGGGGCAAATGATATTATTTTTGGATCAAATTTTTTGGGGAGCTAGATAAAATGCTCCTCTACAATTACGAAAAAAAATTAAAAAAATATCAGGAAGGGTGCATGGGTAGCTACCCACGCGGGTATTAAAGATAATCCCATATATATATATATATATATATCTTTATTTATTTATTTATTTATATATATATATGTATATATATGTATATATATATATATGTATATATATGTATACATATATATGTATAGATATATATATATGTATATATATATGTAT
The DNA here is from genome assembly GCA_963693085.1 of Alisma plantago-aquatica. Taxonomy (NCBI): domain Eukaryota; kingdom Viridiplantae; phylum Streptophyta; class Magnoliopsida; order Alismatales; family Alismataceae; genus Alisma; species Alisma plantago-aquatica. The sequence goes on along the minus strand of OY856410.1, from coordinate 504,290,990 downwards.
ATATGTATATATATGTATACATATATATGTATACATATATATATATACAGATATATATATACAGATATATATATATACATATATATACATATATATACATATATATACATATATATATGTATAAATATATATACATATATATATATATATATGTATACATACATATATATGTATACATACACATATATATGTATATATCTATATATATGTATATATATATATATATATATATATATATATATATATATATATATATATATATATATATATATATATATATATATATATATATATATATATATAAATTGGGCATGCCTTTCCGCGTAGGGTGTACCGTTCCACTAACTTAGTATTGAGATTTCTTGGGTCTCATCCCGACTTAAATAATGTTAGTCTGATTGTTTGACATGTAGTGATTATGATTAATGATATTGTTATGTTGTAATTATATGGAAAAAGTCTTTATGACACACATAACCTTGTTAATAAAACCCTCATTCTGTTGACATTTTAGTTCTCTTAAAACTTTTATCTTTTGAACATCCCATTTTTATAAAATCCTAAATTGATTTCTTATTGCTTAAGGTAATGGCTAGTTGATATATACTACACATATTCAATTTTTCTGACATCCTTTCCTTTGTTTGTTTTCACTTGTAGGTGTTTCTTCAACCCACCCAGAGGTTGAACAACATGAGGACAATGGAGTAGGAGTTCTTTCCTAAGACTAGTATCAGGAAGACATCTAATGTGGATAGGTTTCCCATTGAATTGATCTTGTTAAATTAGATTTATTAACTTGATAGATGCCCCTTTTGACCCATTTGTCAAATTTAAACAAAATTTTGCAATAGTTAGTTATATTTTTTTTCTTCTAAATTACTATGGTGTTTGCTAATATATTTGAGAAAATATTATGAACCCCTTTACTTGAGCACTTTTATTTCAATGATTGTTAATTCATAGGGTTGTATGCTTTATTTTCTTAAATTAAGCAAGGCGTGGATCCAATTTTGGGTCCCACTCCTTATAATTCATAATTTTTCTAATTTTTGACAAATGGTTGGTCCTTGTCAATATGGCGTAAACCTAGATGGTCATTCAGTTGGATGGTCAATTCTTCACAACAACAATTACAATGGTTGGAGATCTTTTGATTCAAATTAGAAGTTTATTTATTCCAAGTGATATGGTCATCATAGACATCATTAAAGATCCAAGATGCCCAATCCCCTTTACAAGGTCGGTCCTTGTATAATTAAGATCATTAATCAATGTCAATGAGGTAATTATAACTATATGAGTGCGAAAAAACTAGCTAGATTATAAAGCATTTGATTCAATGAGAAACCTGTCTAATATAGAAAATGTAAATGTTGTTGATTGTTGTGGTATTATAGGCAAGAAATGTCATTTTTGACCCGATTATGAGGACCTTGAAAAGTCAAACTATTGATGATGTAGAAGAATACATAGAAAATCTTGATGTTGAAGACTCTAGTGAATCAGATGAGAAAATCAATTTTGAATCTTATTAGAAACTCCAAACTAGGACAGTAAACTACATATTTGTGAAGAGGCTTGATATTAATGAAAATTCACCAAAGTCTCTATTGAAGGTGAAGCTACTTCCCATAGGGAATAAGTATGGATTTGTTGATGTGAAATCATATATCTAGTAATGTCAATTATATTTTGTCCAAAGAATATGTGGCACACCTTATTTTGAACTAAAGCTAAGAATACAAGCTATAGGCTATGACATGGATGATATCAAGGGATTGAGTATGGATGTGTGCATGCATCACATCCATTTACTTGATAATTCTATCATGAAACCCCAAAGACAAATATGACTAAATGAAAACCTATCATAGGTTGTCAAGAAAGGAGTAATCAATCAATTAGATATTGGAATTTTATATGCGGACCAAAAAATGATAATGGCATTAAATATCATATTAGTGATAGTTCCTTATTTGGTCAAATACAAGTTGTACCTGATAAAGGAAGCGTCACAGTAGTATAGAGGAATAAAGGAGAGTATCTAGCTTCTAAAACAATCATGTGATGGTGTATGTGCATGTGTTACAAGGACTTAATGTTGTGACAACAAAAAATCTATTTTTTCCCTACATCAACCAAATCTTAAAGAACCTAAAATATCAATCTTGCTTGTACAATCTTAATGGATAGACAATATTCTTCTATATCGACATCCACACCCACACTAGGAGATGATAACATCTACCTACTTATCAAAGATTTCAAATCCCTATTAAAACATCATAGTGAATGATAGAACCTCAAATTTTGTTGGAGTTTTGTAAATTCTTTTCCTCATTCTAAAGTGACACTTACTTCCACTCCAATCATACATAATTGTAATTGGATGCTAGCATTTAAACCCATGTGTGATGCCAAGGACTATAATCTTAGAATGTCTCTTTCCCAAACAAAAGATAATAAGAGATACATCATATACTATGAGAGAAACACTTTTTAGTAAGCACATATTAATTATTTATATCATTGAGAAGGAAATGTTGGTAGTGATCTATGTTTGTGAAAATTTTTGGATTTACTAAAAGGGGCTAAAGTATTAGTTTATACTAACAATACTTAAATCATGTATTTCATGACTAAGAAGGACACAATTCTCGACTACCAACATGGACTTATTATTGTAATAATTGAATAATAAAATTGTCGATAAAAATGGGAAATATCATTTAGTTATAGAATACGTGTATTGGATTTTCCATGTTGAAGATAATCTAATTCCTATAATTGACTCTTAGCCAAATGAATCCCTTACAATTATAAATTTTATTTTACAAACTATCCCCACATATGCATGTATTTGCAACTACCTGGCATGCTTACAACTTCCTCCTTTGATGACTTATCATGAAAAGAAAAAACTTTTATTTAAACTAGAGAGTTACTACTAGGATCATCTACTATTGTTTAATTGCTAGATGCATAAACAATCTATATAGAATATGAATCTCTTTGTTGAATATTCACTCATCCTCTTAAAATTTCACATAATTACATACCAATGGTGTGTTGGGGATGATGGGATAGCCATGAAGGTCATGAAATTAAATTTTGTTTAATTTATTTATTTATTGAATTGTATGCATACAATGAATTCTAAATGGGAAGAAACATCTCAACAATAAATCAAATTCCGATGGAATAATGGATGGAGGTAGAAGTATTTAATATATGGAACACAAAATACATGGGACCATTTTGATCTTCTTATGGAAATTGACTTCTAATTTTGGTGTATTATCTATCATTATGGGTATGGAAAATTATCTCCTACTTGTCACTCTTGTCAAGTGATGAAAATGTTCAACGAGATCATTTTCCCAAGTTTTGTACGCAAACTGTATTAAGAAATTGTGATTCCTGTATTGCATAAAGATATTTTGAAGCCCAATTGAAAAATGTATGGAATCAAACAAATAGGTAGTATACCATGCTACGAAAAATGTATCATCAAGTGGATGTTTTCAATTAACAGGTCCAATAAATCCTTGAATGGGTGTTAGGTAAATCTAGAAAGGTTTGGTTAGCTAATCTAGATAAAACTCCATAGACATATTAAACATCATGTAAGATGTTCATATGAACCATATCCTACTATTTTATTTCTGATAATGCTATACATCAAGGCATTAACATGGAAATTATGTTGGATGGTAAAAAAAGATTCCTCCACGAATAAGAACTTGAGGAACTTAGTTTAATCTGTATGATAATGTGAGAATCCATAATGAATGCACTAAACTAAGACACAACCACCATCAGTGGAGGAATTAGATCAGTAATGAGATTGCATTCTACACTTCAATTTGAATATTAAACTCTTCACATGTGAACACAGAACAAGGTGGTGCAGAGCATTTAGAGTTTCCACTAGTTACCAATCTGGAGCGATGGACATCCATAATAAAGCTCTATACACTTCATAGTTCATGGCCAAAGATTCAAGAGGTATTAAGAAGACAAATACTTTATAATCAGATCTTATCTACAACTCTTAGTCCCACTAGAAGCATAAAGATAATTGAAGGGTCAAGCTAGTGACCATAATTATTTCTTCTTGGGATCAAACCAAATTAATTCTGATATCCTTTTGAACTCTTTTTTTGGAATGATTTGATTTGATTTTGTTAATTGTGTCTTATTTCTAATCTAAATGAATCTTTTTGTCCTTATTTTTTGTATTCTTATACCCACAAATACCTTTCCAAGGTGTAGAACACCATTAATTATTCATTTATTTAGACTTTGATACATTTTTGTTGGTCAATAGATCACAACATGCCCCTGCATCACTGTTAGAAAGACCAATTGGGCTCATGGGGTCCTAAAGGACATTACATGCATCTTATCAGGCAATAACACTTTCATCTTCATGTTATTAGAGGTGATTTCCCTATAATACACACATTGAGTAACATACTTTTCCCAATCTCTTAGTAGAGAAGAGCATAAGGGGCATGTGATCATTTATAAACAGTAGGCATCAAATACCAATTATTTCCTGATCACATTAATTTAGGAAGGCCTAGCATGGATTAGGCAAGACAATGCTAGATCCATAAGGAAGTGTTTCTAAAGGGACACATCAATTCATAAATGCTACAAAGTAGTAATTTCTCTTTGCATTGAGCTTCAAAACCACTATCATCTTCCCCATCATTGAACCATCATATTAACTAAAGCTTCCTAACTACCATGAATTATCTAAATATCATCATCTTCCTACATAATCCATACATTTCTCCAATCCATCACTTAAAACCCTCTGAAATATGTCTTTGTTAGCTCTGTTAATGCTCTATTTTACCTACTGGAAAAAATGTGAAAACTAATCTCAGTAGTCGCTTGTAAAAATGACAAAAAAAAATAAAAAATAATGGTTTGGACTCACTCATAACACCAAATTTTGTGATATTTTAGACTGTTTTTCTGTTATCAAAACTGTCATTTTTAGCTATTTTCCTCTCTTTTGTATGCACTTTCGCAAAAATTGGCCAAGCAATGCTCTTAATCCAATTTTCCTATCTTTTGTAGAGTTTTCCTCGTTTTTGGGCAATAAGGCCGCTTCGGCCCATGAATAAGTCCCAAGCCTGTCTCAGCCTCCCTGACGCCCGATACAACCCCAGTCCGACAGGGTTTGGGCGGCACAAAGACGCTCTACGAAGAGGTGCCGCGCGAGAAGAAGCTGACGGACGACACACCTTCTACCCGACAGGGAGCCCGGCTCGCCCTGACGACCTAGTTTGTCGGGCGACACAACCACCCACCGGCAGGCGCGCCGCTCGTCACGTGACCGATAGCAGACACCTCCATGCCGAGCTATACATGTATCGGTCGTCCATCGACCGACGCTTAAGGGGGCCACGTGGCGCTTCAAGCACCATAACTCCTCCCGGCCAGCTGACTATAAATAGCAGCTATAGGGAGCCGAAAAAATAGTTCGGAGTTCGAAGTTTTAGAATTCGGATAGTTGGGAGTTGAGCTATCTTCTGAGGAGTCTGCGAGAGCATATGGGTCGTGCCCCAGTGCTTGTCTCGGGTGACACTAGGTGAGCTTCTCCTCATCCCGAGAGGGAGGGGCAGTTCACTTAGGACCGTCCCTGGCGACACTGCAGGCCGATATCGACCGACGTAGATGAGCGACACAAGTGCCCGACATCAACAATGCGTAGCTCTTAGCCCGACACGATATCAAACTGATACGCTTAGCTTGTCGAGCGTGCCACCCGACATGAGCGTATCGGCCAGGGTCCTTGAGTGATACGGTCGACAGTCGGTGCGTGCCGCCCGAGAGGGTGTGCCGCCCGACACCTCTGTATCGGGCTAGGCCTCTGACCGATATTGGGAAGGAGAGCTACAACACCCTGTCATCCTTCTACATCAAGGAGGTGACACCTATCTTTACTTTCTATCATTTAATTCCTTACTTATGCATTGTAATTAAGACCCTTTATTTGTCTATGGAAATAGAAGATGCTTATTTACTTGCTGCTCTGTGCTTGGTACAATCTGTTGGATGATTGCTATGTTTGATATTCGAACTCTAGCTTGCATGTTTGGATCGCGTTTCGCTTATCTAACAAATTGTGTTTTCCGGTCGCAACAACTTCGATAGTTGTGTTGTGGCTCTAGTGTTTGGTCCAATTCTGGAGTACGAGAGTGCCTGGAACGGAGTTGCTTTAGTGACCTTTCCACTCTAATTTTAGACTGGTGACCTCGAGAGGGGCGCTGATGCCTTGTTAGAGGTACCCGCTTCGAGAGGAGGGGTACATGACTGGTTCTACCACCGCTTGTCTTACTGGAGTTTTATCCTTCATACCTCACTTTAGCTCAAGCAATATCTTTCTGTTTCTGTTGCATGAAAACCCCTAAAAACCGCTAAATGACTAAAATCTTAAATCTTTCTAGTAGCTCCAGTTGGAGATAGTTTTCTTCATTTTATTTGTGACATCTTACTGCCTCCCTTTTTGGGAATTTATCTCTCTTTATACCTACCAGAGTGTAGCGTGTCGATTCCGTATTCTCAACACTACCCCCTTGTCCCTGTGTTTGACCTCTTATATCCACTTCGACCCCATAAACAAAGTTGCGGGGTCCTAGAAGGATTCAGGTTTATAAATGAAAAAGCTCGACTACCTCAAATCTGCCTCCAATTTTAGGACGCGCGATTTAGGTCGGTCAACTTTTTGGCGTCGTTGCCGGAGACAAGGAAAAAATAGTACTGTTGACGAATCTGAATCCACTAACTACACTCTTGTGCCTCAAGCTTAGCAATGAGCTTGACAACACTCATTTTCTTCTTTACTATTATTCTCTGTTTAAAATTAATAGATTTATCTTCTAAACTTGATTCCTCGTGACAATAATAGGTACTCAGAAGGACGGTGATCTGTTCCACTGAGCACCAACTCCAACCGTAATGCCACCTTGCATTGAACCACCCCATTCTGAAGGCGAACGCAAAGGAGGAGGCCTGATTCGCCCCTGCCTGAAGAAAATGACAGGTACGATGGTGAACATCAACAAGAAGATCCAGACTCAGGGGAGTACGAAGAGGGCCATCACCGACACAGACGTCGTCATCGTCAGAGGCAAAGAAGAAATCGGAACGATCAGGAAAAATGCCGTGGAGAGAGTGACAATGATGACTCGGAAGAGGAGGAAAAGACGCTTAGGGAGTTGGCATCCGCAAAAGCCAACAACTCCAGGTGTCCTGTCGTCACTCCGCAGTTCAATGCGGCCAACTTCGAGCTTAAGCCTTCTGTCATTTCTATCATCCAAAAGAAGAGTCTTAGAGGGAGCTCCAAGAATGAAAATCCCTATCATCACCTGGATGCTTTTAAGAATATATGTGACACGATTAATATGAGAGGTGTTCCCCAGGAGGTGATATATTACAAGGGCTTAATCTTTTCACTGGAAGACAAGGCACTGTCTTGGTACCTCGGGGTACCCCCCCAGTCTCTGAATGGGTGGGGAGTGTTAGCTGACGCGTTTGTGAATAAGTTCTACCCCACTGAAAGGACAGTCAGAAATTGGCAGAAGATAACATCCTTCATGCAAAAGCAGAATAAATGCCTCCATGACGCCTGGGAGCGATTCCAGGAGTACCTTAGAGATTGCCCCCATCACAACTACAAGAAGGGTTTCCTCGTCACCACCTTCTACAACGGCTTGACTCCCGAAGATAGGGTGTCGCTGAACGCAGCCGCAGGAAGTGACTTCCTGGAGAAGAAGGCGAAGAAGTCTTAAATGATTATCAAGAATATGGCCGAGTTGATGGCAGGTGCTGAGTTCGACCGGTCCGATAGAGGACAGATAAAGAAGGTAGGTGAAGGGTCCTCCCTTGAATCTAAGGCGCTGGAGGCAATCACCTCGCAGATCCAGAGGATTGCTACAGATGTAAAACAGTTGCGAGAAGTTGGTCGTAAGGGGAAGAAGCAGGTAGAAAAAGTAATGAAATGTGTAACATGCGGAGAAGGAGGCCATGGGGTAGATAACTGCATCTACACCCGGCCAGAAACATCAAGTGATACCGAGTCTGAGGCAGAAGAGACTGAAAATGTCTCTTTTGTAAACTTCAGAAAATCGGACCACCCTGGTTTCAGCTATGGGAACAAGGATGCAGCTGAGAATTCTCATCAGCTGCATAACTCCACTAAGCCACCCCAAGCTTTTGAAAAGAGGGGAGGAACCGGTCAGTATACTAGAAATGCCCCCTTCCAGTAGAACAAAGGTAATTTCCAAAGTCAAGGCAAGCACCAGGGATCAGCTAAAGAACAAGGACAGAACCAGGCTTCGAACCAAGCAGATGTGGTGGGACAGTTGTTTGATTTTTTGAAAAAGCAGGACACAATTAATAACCAGCTAGCGCAAAGTGCGCTATCAAATTTGGGTGTGTTGAACTCATTGCAGGTCCAGCTGGCGGATATGCAGACGCATCAACGCCAGATTGACCAACAATTAGCTCAAATGGCCGAATTGATGAAGAACCCCTCAGGAAAGATATCGTCAAACACCGAACCTACGAAAAGGCCAGGGCTATGACATATGGAAGGCTGAGATCAAGTTGTGGAAAAGGGATGATGCTGGCAGATAAGGAGTAAACTGGAGCCGTCAAGCTGGAGACGATAATTGCAGTGCTTCTCAGGAGGCAACCCGAGCTTTACTTTATTTCTTAGAATAGGATTGCAATTTACTTTCCTGCAGAACAAACATTACGAGCATTTGGTATGTAATAAGGCCCGAGGCAGTGCATGCGCCACATGTACTGACTCTTATGTTTTGTGGGCCACCGCCTTAGTTTTATTAACTGGGATGGGTAATACCATCTGAGGCCGGGAGCTTAGTCCTAGGCCAATGATGTTTTACTCATCAGCCACAATTTACCCCGTTTTGTTTTCACGATTCATGGGGGGGGGGGCAACCCAACCAGCACTTTGAGTCCCTTATCAGGCGGTGGGGCTTCGTGGAGCGCAACAGTCATGCCGACGGTTGGGCTTGCCGGCTTACGCGTTGGACTGACGGTCGACGCGCGTTCGGGTTTTACTGTTTAGTCACTATAAAAAGAGAGCGAGTTTTACCGTGTCTGGTTCCTTACCTTGCTGTTTTTACACTCCCGTGTCGAGCAAGAGAACTTGTGCTTCTGCTCCCTTGTCGCGCGAGACTGCAATTCTCTTATGTCGCCCGATAGCCCAGATCACAGCGAGGTATAGCCCGACAGATCGTGTCGGCCGACACGCTTCTTTTCTTGTTACAAGTAGTTTATTGGTCTCAAGTTTCCTTCACTAAGCAGTCGTGTCGCCCTCTATGGGTGTCGTGCGGGGTATCTTTGATTCACATTGCCTGATGCCCAATGTCGGGTGATAGCCGTGTCGCCCGATGTTGCATCGCATCGCCTGATTTTGTTATCGGCGACACGCTACTTTTCTTTAATATGAACGTATCGGGCACCTTTTCTTATCGCCCTCGTATCGCCCGTCACACCTTTCTTTTTTAGCGACAGACCTGACGTGCGTTCACCGCCTTTCCGACCTATCTCTATCACGTGATTGAATCTTTCGACGTATCAGGCGATACCAATCTCTTGTATCGGGCACAAGGCTTAGCTGATGAAACCAGTGTGTCGCCCGATACAGGGGTGTCAGACAATTTTTGTACAGGATAATACAGGGTCACACGTCTATTCTTTATTATATTTCTTCCAAAGGCCAACATGTTTAATCAAGATATTTCTTTTGTTGACTTACAGATATGGCCCGCATTAAGATGACCGTTGTCCCAGTCGATGAGCAAGGCAGGAGGGTCTACCCTGAGACTGCTGCTGAAGGGCAGGCTGCCAGACCTAAGCGCCCGAACCCAGGATAAGCTGGGACATCGGGGACAAAGAAGAAGGCAAGGGTTGGAGAAGTTGCGACTCCAGTACCAACACCAACACCACTTGCAGAAGCGCCAACACCTGCAGCAGAACTCCCAGAATCCTTTTTGGGGAGTTTCGAGCCAAGAGACGATGAGCATGCTCGCCGCTATGCTGGGCTGGTACCCAAGATGTACAAGCCAAGCAGGTTCTGCCATAGAGCCTCGTTTGATGAGTTTGAGATCATGAAGAGGCTGAAGAGCGTCCTTGCGGCGGCATGACTAAAGAAGATCTACTTCAGCCAGACTACTTCGTACACAAAGCTGACCATGGAGTTCATGTCCTCTCTCTACCGGGTGAGGAATTCAGCAGCAGAGAAACAAAAATTCGGCGGGCCAGACAGACTACAGGCCCGACTGTACAATTCAGAGCACGCCATCTCTGAGAACCTCTTAAATGAGATCTTCTCTTCCAGCGAGGAAGAGAAGAATCGGATGGACAACAGTGAGAGGATCACCGAGGAAGACGGGTTCAATCTCGTGGAGTTTTGAGGCAGGCTTACCGGCGAATCTTCATTTAAGCCGGGAGAAAAGGTCATGGCAGTGCACTCCTGCTTCTGGAGGATCGTGCACAAGCTGGTTGCATGCTTGCTGTTCAGCAAGAAAGAATCCAGCAACATCTACACGCAAGAGCTCCACGTCATGTGGCATATTATGGAGGGCCGGGTGATCAACCTCAATCGGTTCTTCCTGAACAGGTTGCATCCAATGAAGGAGGCCACTAAGGAGTACTGCATGGGCGGCATTATCAACCTCATCACAGCAGGACTCGGGTACCCGTTCGAGCCGCGCAGCCATACTAGAACGCAAGGCGATGAGGTGTTTGACATCAAATATCTGATGAGGACCAACATCATCAGGAAGGAGAGGAGAAGCTTCTTCTACAAGTTTTCAAGGACAGACATACTCCTTCCCCTTCCTCGCTACGCCAACTACGAAAAAGAGAAGTTGGTCTTCACCACCGCCGAGATCGAAGCTATAGATAATAACACGTCTACCGCCACCACGATCAGGGCCACAGAGAGGCCAGCCCCAGAACTGCCGGCGACAACTGTTGATCAAGCTGTCGTCGCTCCAACCATGCCAGCCACCGCACCAACAACGATAGTGGTGGCCGAGGAAGAGCCGGTGATTGTTGAGGTCACTGGGACGGAAACTTCGGGATCTGCCGCAGAAGAGACGGCCGCAATTCCCATCCGTGTTTCTAAAACTGCAGAGGCGGAAGAGAAGCTTCAGCGGGGCAACAACGTGATGTTCGACGAGATCATGAGGGAACTCGAAAGAACACCATCCCTGCCGCCGAAGTCCCCGCCTACAGCAGTCGAGGAGATCGTCGATAGTGCATAGGTGGAGCAAAGTCCACCCTCACCGCGGCCATCCCCAATCAGAAGAGAAGGCAAGGCGGCATCACCTGAAAAAGCACCGACTCCAAGCCTGGCGGCATCTGGTTCGCGAACGATTTTCATAGATTGTACCTCTCCAGGTGGACCTTCACACGGGCTAGATGTCGCGAGGACGGAAGGGAGATCCACCGGACCCCCTCCGTCACTCGGAAACATGCTCGGAAACGAACTCGATGATCTGCGGGAGGTAACAACCATCAACTCTGCTACTTGTACTTCCCTGACCCGCAAACTGGCATCTTTTCAAGATAAGCAGGACAACCACGAGATCAGGCTGAACAGCCAAGAGAGCGAGCTGCTGGCTCTAGCGAGCATATCCGGCGGACTAGAGGCCTTAAATGCAACAATGCAGCAAGTTCTCCAACGGCTTGACAGGCTCGAGGAGAGGATGGACAGAAGTGACGACCATCCATGCCGAAGGCAGCTGAGACGGTCACCGTCACCTCCCAGCCGGAGCCCTAGTCCCTCTTCTTCAGGTTCCCCCTTGGGAAGGGTGTCTCCATCCTACTCCTCTAGCGGGCAATCATCAACGCCCGAGGACGGGACACAACAAGGATCTGCCGAAGGGTCTCCCAGAAGACAGGAGAGCTCTTTGGGTTTGGGAGATGCTAACGTCTCCATTCCCCTGGATGAAGTCGAAGATGATGGCGCAGACATCAGCATCGGGGAAGACTCGTCTGATGAGTCTGAGGGAGAGGTGGGGGATGTCTACACGGTGAATAACAGACATCCACCCCAGGAAAGTGCTCGTTTGCGGACAAATTCTGCGAGCCGTCCAAGATACCCTCCTTCGAGATGGCCGACTTCGATAGAAGAGCCGTCGGGAACCTGACGATCAGAGACCAGAAGCTACTGAATAAGGTCTTGAGGTCGCAGGGAAATGAAGAAGACGTCGTCTGGAGCGACTGCTACCTCTCCCTATAACGGGGAGATCTTCCAAAGATGTTCCGCACGCCGGCTGTCGTCGGCAAACGAGTGTTCAGGGTCCTGGAGAACGCAATAATAGAGAAGATCGACAGCAGGACAGGTCGGAGACAAATATACACATCCACCCCGACCTTGGCAAGAAGGCTGATGAAGGGAGATCAAGACTCCCGTACGGTGGTCGACATGCTATGCTGCAATACGTTGAAGAGCATAGACCAAATCTGGTGTTGGCCCCGTACAAGCATCGCAACGTGTGGTTTCTCTGTGTTGCGGACATCAGAAACCGCGACGTCCAGCTGTTGTGTTGCAGCAATGATGAAATACCACGCTCCGGGGGTATTTTCTGCCGCCCGGAGGATGGACAGTTGAAATGCCTGCCAATATGCCTGCTACGAGCTTTAAAGCAAGGAATCCAACGTCTTCAAGGACCTTGGAACTACTTCTCTATCAGAGACCTCCCCGAACAGGCAGAAGAGGGAAGTGGAAACAGTGCTATCGCTGTCTTGGGTGCCATTGAAGCGCTCAACTCAATCGGAAACTTAGGAGTCCTCAGAGGCATGTCCTTTTATCAGCGCAGGGGCATCTACGCCATGCTTCTAATCAAGGACAAGTGCTATTTCCGGGACGCAGGTGTGCCGGAGCAGCTGCTGGACAGTGATGTAGAGGAAGATTCTTCTCGATCCAGCAGCCCAGAAGAAAAAGAAGAAGAGATAGCAACTGAAATTCATGGGGTGGGCAAGCAGCTAGCAATTCTGAAGAAAGTGCATGTTGAGGAAGACACTGCTTTGCTCAAAGCTTCTGAAGGGCATATCAAAAATTTTGACCGCTTTCCGTGTTCAACTCTCACACAGGAGCAGGTCAACATCATCCAGAAGAAGCTTGCTGACTCAACCCCATCAGATGTTGCTTTTCAGACAGGAGATGTCATAGTCCTGGCAGATGATCTAAAGGACATGGTGAAGGAAGGAGGGTGCTTGGCCATAACAGTTGCAGCCGCTTACATCCAATATATACAGCCAAAGCTAGAACATGCATATATAGCCCATCCTTTGCTTTTCAACGATATCTACCTCGCCGACGAAATAGGAGCGAAGAAGATGTTCCTGCAAGAATTGAAGGACGGTGTCTATCTTCCTGCCTATTGTGCATTACAATCATTGGACGCTCCTAGCGATGAATACTCGGCAACGAGTAGGCATTTTCTACAATAGCTCGGACAGCAACAAGAACCATCCCGTGTCGTGTACATCGGAACCTTTGACACCAGTCGAACGCTTAGTTCGAAAATATTACGACGAAGTGTCAAAGATGATTGAACCGTTCCTGGACATACAGGGAGGCAAATGGCACGAACTCCAATTCTGCCACCGCAGTCTGCAGCAAATTCCTTTATCCAATGACTACGACATCTTCGTCCTGGAATGGATGGCAAGTGAAGCAACGCCTGACCAGCTCCACCACACATGATATCACAGCAAACAAGGAGAATACGTGTGGGAACTCCTATCTAATGCAGGCGCAACCTCACTGGATTAAACATTACCTCACCTTACTTACTTCACAACTCTGGGGACAGAGTGTGGAGTAAGTTTGGGGGGGGGGTACCATGTACCAGTGAGGGAGGTACAAAAATCTTCTGATCTCTCTGACTTAAATTCCTTATTCTTTTGTTCTTTATCCTTTTTTTCTTTCCTATATCATGTGTACATATATATGTTTATACCAAAATCTTTGAAAATTTTGAAAATTTTGCTTATTTTGTTCCCATGCATATGTACAAAGTTGCTATATTAGTAAAAACCTGTTGCGACTTCTTGCAAAGTTTGTTTTCTTTGTACTTAATGAGATACACGTTTTGTTATATCTTTTTGATAATGCAGCTTCAAACGAACAAAAGAATATGTTTTGTAATGTCAAAAATTTTGAAAAATACAATAATCTCGCAAACAGTTATGAGACGAGTATGGAGAAGGAAAAAGCTGCCCAAACAGCAGGAATCTCTTTGTTCCCCCTTACCCAACAAAAATCCCAAAAGAGAGAGAAGCCTTATGAGCATGAATAAAAGCATGAGAGTTGTGCCCAATAAAAGAAAAAGAAATATATATATTTATATATATACACCACTTGTTTTCCAAAAGTACCCATCTTTAGGCATGGTAGATCCGGGGCAGTGGTACGTAGGATGTGAAATCACTGCTCTAAAGCCAACTGGCTTGGACTGCAGGGACCACTTGCCCGCTAACGGACCCTTACCTGGATGGACTGATGGGAGACAAGAATGAAAAACCCAAAAAGTATTAGCATACCCTATACACAACTTGCTGCCCCAAAAATAAAGTTGTTTGGTGTGTAATCTAACTTCGGAATCGTACAACAAAGTCTCGCCGAAGCTGTAGAGAAAAATCTTACTTAAACATTAAGGCAGGAAAAACTAAATCTTTTGTTCGTATTGAGACATCATTATCTTTAAGGCATTACGATCCTTGTTTCACTTTTTGAACAAAAAGCTTTCCCGAGCAAGAAGAAGCATCACAAAATATAGTTTAAATATTGATTGAGGACAATCAAAATGCTAAGTTTGGGGGAGTTGATAACACCAAATTTTGTGATATTTTAGACTGTTTTTCTGTTATCAAAACTGCCATTTTTAGCTATTTCCTCTCTTTTGTATGCACTTTTGCAATAATTGGCCAAGCAATGCTCTTAATCCAATTTTCCTATCTTTTGCAGAGTTTTCCTCATTTTTGGGCAATAAGGCCGCTCCGGACCATGAATAAGTCCCAAGCCTATCTCGGCCTCCCTGACGCCCGATACAACCCCTGCCCGACAGGGTTTGGGCGGCACAAAGACGCTCGACGAAGAGGTGTCGCGTGAGAAGAAGCTGACAGACGACACACCTTCTACCCGACAGGGAGACCGGCTCGCCCCGGTGACTCAGTTTGTCGGGCGACACAATCACCCACCGGTAGGCGCGCCGCCCGTCACGTGACCGATAGAAGACACCTCCGTGCCGAGCTATACCTGTATCGGTCGTCCATCGACCGGCGCTTTAGGGGGCCACGTGGCGCTTCAAGCACCATAACTCCTTCCAGCCAGCTGACTATAAATAGCAGCTACAGGGAGCCGAAAAGACAGTTCGGAGTTCAAAGTTTTAGAATTCAGACAGTTGGGAGTTGAACTATTTTCCGAGGAGTCTGCGAGAGCATATGTGTCGTGCCCCAGTACTTGTCTCGGGCGACACTAGGTGAGCTTCTCCTCATCCCGAGAGGGAGGGGGCGGTTCACTTAGGACCATCCCGGGCGACACTGCGGGCCGATATCGGCCGACGTAGATGAGAGACACAAGTTCCCGACATCAACAATGCGTAGCTCTTAGCCCGACATGATATCAAACTGATACGCTTAGCTTGTCGAGTGTGCCGCCCGACATGAGCGTATCGGCCAGGGTCCTTGAGCGATACGGTCGAAACTCGGTGTGTGCCTCCTGAGAGGGTGTGCCCCCCGACACCTCTGTATCGGGCTAGGCCTCTGACTGATATCGGGAAAGAGAGCTATAGCACCCTGTCGTCCTTCTACATCAAGGAGGTGACACATATCTTTATTTTCTGTCATTTAATTCCTTACTTATGCATTATAATTAAGACCCTTTATTTGTCTATGGAAATAGAAGATGCTTATTTACTTGCTGCTCTGTGCTTCGTACAATCTGTTGGATGATTGCTATGTTTGATATCTGAACTCTAGCTTGCATGTTTGGATCGCATTTCTCTTAGCTAACGAATTGTGTTTTCCCGTCGCAACAACTTCGAGAGTTGTGTTGTGGCTCTAGTGTTTGGTCCAATTCTGGAGTATGAAAGTGCCTGGAACGGAGTTGCTTTAGTGACCTTTCCACTCTAATTTTAGTCTGGTGACCTCGAGAGGGGTGTTGATGCCTTGTTAGAGGTACTCGCTTCGAGAGGAGGGGAACAAGACTAGTTCTACCGCCGCTTATCTTACTGGATTTTTATCCTTCGTACCTTGCTTTAGCTCGAGCAATATCTTTCTGTTTCTGTTGCATGAAAACCCCTAAAAACCGCTAAATGACTAAAATCTTAAATCTTTCTAGTAGCTCCAGTTGGAGGTAGTTTTCTTCGTTTTATTTGTGACATCTTACTGCCTCCCTTTTTGGGAATTTACCTCTCTTTATACCTACCGGAGTGTAGCGTGTCGATTCCGTATTCTCAACACTACCCCCTTGTCCCTGTGTTCGACCCCGTATATCTACTTCGACCCCGTAAACAAAGTTGTGGGGGCCTAGAAGGATTCGGGTTTATAAATGAAAAAGCTCGACTACCTCAAATCTGCCTCCAATTTTAGGACGCGCGATTTAGGCCGGTCACTCACCACCATATAATAGTATACAAAAAAGGAAAATTGCATACATGTGTTTAATTTAGCAAAAATGCAAAAAGTCCAAAAAATAAATCCATTATAGTGTAGATAATGGATGGAAAGCAAGACAAAGGACCAATATAAGAATAAGAATATTATTACACTAGGGACAATGTTAGGCACTTCCATGTCATTCAATATTGAAATTGTACTTGCAAAACTGAAGTTTGTAATAAGGCTTTTATTTGGGTTTGATTAAGAAAAAAATAAGAAATAATAGAAGGAAAAAACATTATTAGGGTGTGTGAGTATTTTAAGATTCAAGGTTGGTGAATTTTGTTTCATCCCCAAAATTCTAGTTTTTGGTGGGGTATCCCAATTGCATCAGGATCTCCCATTGTGGAAATCCATCCAAGGTAAATGGGATGAGATGTGCGAAGAAGCAAAGAGAAAAATAAGATATAGATTTGATATGAGAAAGATCTACTTATATGCATTTGATTAAGGAAAGAATGTATAAGATGACGAGAATTACATGGTGAAGAGCTAGTTAATAAATTTGTGATTGAATAGTGATTAGATTAGGAAGGCAAAATATTTTTTATTTAAGCATTGAATTTGTCATTGAAAGAAAACATTTTAACTGAAAGAACGATTGATCTAGTTGGACCATTTAAAGAATTTTTTTATGATTAAGAAATTTAAAGAGTAGTTAAAGAATTTATGAACAAGTTGAGATCAATATAGGTAAAGAATAACCAAATTTGATGAGAATGTCACCTTTTTACCCATTATAAATATTTTCACCAAAGTTGAGTTGATATGCTAGAAGGAGTAGATTTATAATTGTGATGCAGAGTCTTACACAAAGGAATATAATATCAATATGGAGTTATTAGAGTCAATTATTTTTGGGGTGTAAAATATATCCTTTCTAGAGATTTCCTTGTCTCATATTCAACGGGGAATCACTCTAGCTTTTAGTCAATTTGTGCACAATTCTTTCAGTGATCTGTGTCCCAATTAGGGAAAGGTGAAAGAAGAAGGAAATAGGGGGGCCTCTTTCAAGGATCACTAAATGCCAAAAAGTTGAGTCTCATAATGGGATATCTTGTCAGATCATAAGTCTCTCATTGTTAAATATCTATGAGAGTTCTTGATTTTCAAGGTATTTGTTCTTCTATTTATCATGCGATTAGGTTTAGGTCAATCATGGTAACCTGATGGATGAACTCAACTACAAATGAATTTATAGACCTGTGATTGTGAATGTAGGGAGTAAACTATGGACGATAAGGATGTCTGACATGAAAGGTTCCTACTAAGGTAGGGCATGAAATAAAACATATGATTTGTAATATATATAGCGATATAAATGGTAATGAGGTTCCTACTATATGTAGGCTTTCAAAGAAAGAGATTATTTTGAGGGTCCAACTCATGATGGGAATTAAATTCAAAGATTAGTTACCTACCAATTATAGGATTTAAATGAAAAGTGGATTATCTATTCTAGATAGGAATTAAACTTATATTCATTTCCCATCTCATGTAGGGATTGGATGCAAAAAGAAAACATGATGTTTTCTTAATCATGATTGGGCTTGAATGATGCATGAAAACTATGGTTTTGTTGGCTCAAGGTAGGGATTAGATGTTAAAGGAAAATGTATTGCCTACTTAAGGTAACGATTACTAGATAGAGATTGAATAATTAATGGTCATTTTCAAAGACTTGAATCAAGTAACCAATGTTATGTAGGGTTTCAAAATTTTAAGGTGAATGGCGTGAATTATGTGGTCCATTTTATGACCTTGTTTCAACAACCAACTAAAGGTTCGTAGCATATGTAGGATTTTGGAATATGGAATGTCTATTTAGGATAGGTTTTTAAACTCAATTTTGATTCTTCCTAATTTTGTTTCCTAATGAGTAAAACACCATGACAAATGTAACAACAATGAATATTAAATAAACAAGTATAGAAATGTGATCTAACACCAAAGTCACAACAAATTTGGCAATGAATTATGTTTATAATCATAAGAACCAAAATTTGACTAGAATTAGGGATATCAATATGAATGTATAGTATCCACTAGTAACGTGCATGATGGTTGTCATCATAAAAAAAAGATATTGATGTGCAAAATATAAAATATTCAACCAGATCATATGAATTTTGATTAGGTTCATCAACAAATGTCAAAGTGTGATTTGATGACCAATTTAAGTGAAAGTAACCAATTGAATTAAGATCATATGACATTGTATCTCTCATGGTTACTGGAAATTTTTTGTACATTTGTATTTCAATTTCCCTTCATGAAAAGGTCAGTGACTAGGATTAACACCCATTTCATGAACGTTTTAGCTTGGGTTTCCTTGTTGGGTTTTCTTGTTGCTTGTTGTCAATAGGGTCCCAACTTGAGATTGTACTTATCTTATGTGATAAAGTGAATTTTCCCCTATTTTTGTTCAACTCCAATTTTGACCCCATTATGTTCACTCATGAACTCAAACTGATTTTCCATGTCTACTTGATCAATATTAATACACAAATTCGATATATAGTGCTCAATGTGAATTTTTTATACCTTATGACACCACAAATTATGTTAAATTATCACTCTACTCACAGAAATATATTTTCCCATTAAACTTTATCCTTTGGTTATTAAACTTTTTCTAAAAGTTTCTATACATTTTTGTGAACCTAAGGTCCAAATTTCACAACAATTGGACATTACTACTATTTTCTATGAATTCTTGAAGTTAATGTGTAAAAACCCCTTTATTTGTTGTTTTATTTGACTTACCCAAGTTAGCATTCCATGGCAAGGGATCAGGGGCGAGTCTTACCCTTTAGATATGTTTCCCATAGATCAAGTTATGATTATATGGCCACTAACTTGTCTCCAACCTCCCACTGATTGTGGGAAGGAGTTATTGAGACCAAAATGTACAATCGATCGTTTATGACTGTGATTCGAAATTCTAAGTGAGAAAAATTCTTTGTCTCACAATTTCGCACTCCACCATACCCATTTTGACCGGAATTAATGATATATTTCACCATCAAAGCCATTCCCCCAAATTCTCCTTCTCATTCTCGTGACCTTGGTTTGCAACCAAGTACCGATTCAGCACAAACCCTAGCCCCAACACTATAAAATCGCTCCCCCATGCTCACGACCACAACAACTAGATAGGAACCTCATCCTTTCTCTCTCTCTCTCAGCCTCAAGCATCCCTAATTTTCCCACCAATCTTCTTCTTCACCGCTTCCTGGCCCGATTTGGGCATCTTTCCCTTACACCATCATCCTACCATCTTCGACCACCCGCAACCTCGCAAGGTCGCGATGAGCTTGGACGTCATTTTTGATGCCTTCATTGGCCCCTCCTGATCTTAAGCACTCCATACACTGGCACACCCCTGCACCACATTTCATTGCTTGTGAAGCAGTATGTGCAATGAGGAAAGCAACCAAGAACTGTTTGTCCAATGGAGGTTCGACCCAGTTCAAAGGAAAATCAAATCGCCCATCGAATTGCATTGAACCGGTCAAATTGAGGATTTAGATTGGGTCCTTACTCATTTAATCTCCCCATCACTAGATCTCCTATGTGGACAAATCTCGGCCATCCATTATGAATAAAACAACCTTCCTTTTTCCTTTTAAGGTATTTTTATCTCCTCTCTGCACAGGAAATCCAATGAATAATCAAATTTTGCAAAAAATGGTATCTTTTGATTCCTAACTCCAAAAATTATGAATAAAAAGCCAATTTTGATCAGAAAAATCCAAAGAATCATTTAAATTTCTTGGGAAGCCTAATTTTAGATTTTTCTAACTGATATCACTAAAAGTTCAATCTCTTTCTTATACTTTTGTCTAAATGACTCATTAATCATGATTAATCTCTCGAAACCCTAATATTTAACTCTGATAAATATCTTGAAATAGCAATGTAGAGCTAACATTTTTGTCTTATCTACTCGTGAATATAAATCATGTACTCTGAAACAATGGTTAATCTTGACGATGTCATCTTATTATTATCATTGTTCTAAATCTTGTGAAATCCTTGATCATTAGACCTAATGTCTAACCCATGACTTTACTTTTACATCAATTATAACTTAATCTAATATTTAACACCAATCCATCTTGATGATAATCTAGAAACTTGATCGTGATTGGAACAATGATGGTTATAATTATTATTAACATATGTTCCTGAAATATCTAAGTGGGTCACTCATACTTGAAATATTCTTGACACTTAAATAATGTTAGACATCTTGAAATTGGTTGATCATCAGTGAATGACCTAACCCCACAGTTAAATAGGAATGAGTAACCCTAATCTTAGAAATTGAAACAAAGATCTTCAAATATCATGATCTTGACTCCTGATCCAAATCTTTTTGATCTAGGATCTGACTCGAGGGGTTGACCAATTACTTGTTGAAATGTTGTACTCTATTCTTCGGTGAAAGGTCCATTATTATATATCCTCCTTGAATAAACTAATAGTATTGATGATACATTTTATGTACCTCTTGATTTGCATACTTTTCTATGTACTTGTTTGAGATATTGTTCCCTACTGATTAGTCTTCTAATTTTCCTATATTATATTTGAGACAAACCTGAAAACATAAATGATATTGCCCATTATGACTGCCTGAATTATGATGATGATAATATTTATACTGAGTACAATCGACCTCCTCATTCGGAGGGTGGAAATTGTAAATGTTAGTTGATCTCCTACCTCATATGGAGAGAAGGAACCCGATGACCTCCCCCATCTCATTGGGGTGATGGAACCACAGAATATAAGCATGCTTCTTGATATTCACGTAATGGGAAACTCGTAATAAAATTTTATCGAACAAATATTGTTTTGGAAAATCACATGTTATACATTTTGAATACAAGTCATGCCAAGTATATTATTTTGATATAAAATATTTTACTTATTTTTGATAGTGTACCATGTAATTGCATTGATTGTGTCTTGATTTTTGATTTTTGGCAAACCAAATGGATCATTATGAAAATTTGACTAGATCGCTTCTGCTAATGACAAACTTTGATGATATGGACAAAATCTCATATTTGGGTTGGTTATTTCTTTAAATCTCTTGTTTTATGAGTTATTATTTTTTATTTTATATGTCAATGTGTGAGATCCTTTTGAGCCACTCAGAGACAGGCTCTTCAATCCCTTTACCACTGTCTAGGAAGTGGGATTGGCATTGGGGAAAGAATGGTTCTATGACAATATTGTTCACTAAATATATGAATGCATCCCAAGACTACATCCTTTGGGTGAAAACCACATGAAAACATTGAACCAAACTAAAACTCAAGACAAAGGGAATTTATAGAACACACACTTTCACTTTACTTGGACCTATAAAAGTGTGACAAAGTCTGACCAGAAAGTACCCAAAATGCAAGGCACACATAAAACACAAGACCTCTTTATTTCACCTCTTTGTATACCACTTAACTTCTTTTCATCAACTAAACCCCCTAGAAATACCAAATGGATCCATCCCCGCTCTTGTTGGTATGAGTACATCCCTATTGTCATGGATTATTTTTTAAAATGGGTTGAATCAATCCCCACTACTGAAAGCGACTTCAAGCATGTTATGAAGCTCTTTAAAGGCATTACTTTCCCTAGGTTTTGGGTACCACTCACGGTTTTCTCTGATGAAGAGTCACATTTCCTAGAAAAGAACTTTAATCTTCTGTTGAAGAAGTGTGGCGTACATCACTGAGTGACCACACATCACACCACCCTCAAAATGTCAGCTATGTATAACTATCTGATTAATAGATCAAAGGCTATGCTAGAGAAAACAATTGGAAGAACAAGGAGGGATTGGGCACTTAATTTCAATGATGCCTTGTGGGAACATTGGAATGCTTTCAACACCCCTCTAGGTACTATATTTTTTCAGTTGTTCTACAGAAAGTCTTATCATTCCTGATTGAAATGGAACATAAAGACAAATGGGTCATCCAATTTCTGAGCTATGACTTCTCCCTCACTGAATAGAAGTGATTCTGATGCGATGATTTTGAGTCGCATTTATAGACTTATTTTACTTGTGTTTTATGCATTTATTGGTCATTTTGGTGGTTAATATTGCATAATTCATTTACTACAGTCTATGATCTTTCTCAGTGTCAAATATCCCTTATTTTATTGTTTTGAGCATAAATGATTACAATAATATGTTTTATTTCGGCTTATGTGGTTTTGTGTTGCAATTTTAGGAAAAATGAATATATGTTGTTGTCGATACCATCGAAAGTGGTCGATACCATCGACACAACCACAGGTTGCCAGCCACAAGGAGCAGCACAGAGTCGATACCATCGACGGAGAAGTTGATGGTAGTGACTTACCATCAGGTTGCTGGCGAGAAGACAGTCGATACTATCGACCTAGAAGTCGATACTATCGACACATGGAGCTTCAGCAATGGAAAAGGACAAAAGAGACGCCTAAGAGAGTCGATACCATCAACCCTCGTCGATGGTATCGAGTCAGCATCAGTCGTGACGAAGAAAAGAAAAGAAGACCAGCTGATATCGCGCAGGGTGGATACCATCGACTCGCGTCGATGGTATCGACACCGTCAGATACAAGTTTGTTTTAGATTGATCTAAATCTGATGGCTGTGATATTTTTGCAACCTAACTCGGTGATTATACCTAATGATGGCGTCCAAGAGCAATCTATCACGCCATTAGCCGCTGCACACGTCCCGAGAAGGTGGGGAGAGAAGAACGGAGCCCAGAAGCATGCCCCAGCCGTTCCATAAGCCGAAGAAGACATTTTCCACCGCCGAAAGGTTGTAGATCGCGCATTCTACACCAATGAACGCTTGGATCTTCTCCGTTCAAGGGGTTTCATATCTTATTCACGTTTTTCTCCGTGTTTCCCCTTTTATCAACCATGTTTTTCTCTGAGATGAACATGTGGGGCTAATTCCCTTCGTCTTTAGGACCGGGAGTAGCCCGGGGAAGCATTGTATGACATTTTTATCATAGTAATTCATCATTTATCTCTTAAATCCATGGTATGATTTCGTTTTCTCAATTATATTGTTTGCTCGATCACCATAATGATAATCTAATGCCCTTAATTACTTTGAAAGAAGAATTAACAGTTGAAAAGAGACGAAATTCACATTAATCAACAAATCCCTTGAACAAGGCGATGTACGGTTAATGGTGGACACCCAGAGGTCAATTCTAATGCAGCTAGTTTAGGGTATAGGTTACTACGACGGTGGAACCGACCTAGACATGGGTAGTGAATTGTACCACGACAGTGGGCAATTCTGACTATAGGCCACTACCCAGATTGAGAGATGAAGCTGAATTATTATATAGAAATTCATACAATGAAAACCCGCGGTGAAATCGTAATCCTAAAGATCGTCACCTGAATTGATTAGATTAAACCTTTAATTGATTGCTTTGCTTTATTTTATTTTCTTTTATTTTACAACAACTCTCAAACTCTTTTAATCGGTCTAGCTAATCACAAACAGTCAGTAGTAGTCTACGGATAGTTCAGTGTCCCTGAGTTCGACTCAAGCCTCACAAGGCCTATACTACATTGACGCGTACGCTTGCGTTCTACGCACGGTAAAAGTGTGTCAAGGTTTTGGCGTCGTTGTCGGGGACACGGCAATTTTCGGCACTACGAGTGCTGCAAGCGGCCACTCTAGGCCACATTTTTTTATTTTAATATTTTATATTCATTTTTGAAATTCATAGCTTATCGTTCTCATTTTATAGTTGTCTAGCACGGTACTAAACTCAAATTACTATTTTGCAGGTACCAGTGCATGGTGCAGACGTGTAGCACCGACTACACGCAATAGGCACCAGAGGTTCCACTTCCGGGATCTAACGATGAGGAGGATTACAATCAAGACCACTTGGAAGAAATAGATTCCGAATCCGAACAAGAAGAAATGGCAGAGGAACAAACGATATGGGAGAAGATAAAGGCTTCTTCTTCATCTGCTTCAAAGGGGCAAATCAAGAAGCAAGCGATCAACATTCTGACCTACAAAATTGATCCTGCTTTAATCAACTTTGTCAAGCCAAATGCATTCCATGGGCTAAAGAATGAAGATCCGGTGACTCATATAAGCCAATTCGTGGAGAATTGTGACATGATTAAAATTGACAGATTTCCACAAGAGACGCTCTACCTAAAACTGTTCCTGAGTTCTCTGGCAAGAAATGCATGAGAATGGTTGCCCAATTTTGACGATGAATATGTGGAATCATGGAACCACATGGTGGAAGTATTCTTTGAAAGGTTCTTTCCGCCCGAGAAGACGAATGACATGATCAGGAAAATACATAATTTCACCCAGATGGCAGGAGAGACTTAATCTGAGACATGGGAAAGGTATCAGATCATGCTTAGGAGGTGCCCGCATCACAGGTTTGACAAGGAGACACATGTCAAAATCTTCTATTTTGCTCTCTTCGAGCATGATAGAAGTAACCTAGATTCCGCAGGTTAAGGGTTCTTTTTGAACAACACGGACACAAGGTGTTGGGAAATTCTGAAAAACATGGTCAAGAAGCAATCCTGGGGTGACAGAGACACCGTACAGCACGTTCGAGTTGTGGGGGAGTAAAAGGCCATCAAAGAGCTGAATGAGAAGATGGACCTCCTAGCCAAGAAACTACTTGCAAAAGAAGATACTGAATCCGAGGATGAAGCTCAAGTCAAATTCATGTGCCAGCAGCAGGGGTACAGAAACAATGATTACTCATGGAGGAAGGACAAGAAATTTTCCTGGAAAGATCTGAATAACTTCTTGCAGGACCCCGATGCAAAACCCCATCCGGCGACGAAGGATAAGAGCACAGAGTTGCTCAACCAAGTGATAAAGCAGAACCAAGAATTAATGAAAACTTTTGGCCAACAGATCAAGCAACATGGGGAATTCATGAATTAGTTTGGGCAGACATTGCAGAGCCATGGGGCTCATATGAGGATGATAGAGACGTCTATGGCACAAATGGCAGCTGAGATAGCCAATCTGAAGAAGCCAGCGCAACAAGGCTTTCTGGGTAACACAAACATTCCAAGAGGAAACCAACATGCGAAGGCAATCTTGCTAAGGAGTGGCAAGAAGATTTTAAACCCCAGGGCCGATGAACCAAGCAAACCCCAGTCAGAAACCAAAGGTGAGGCCACTGAGGAAGTGCCAATTTCAGTCACAGAGCCAGTTGAGGATATAGTTGAGGATGTCACCGCAGACCCCGTAGTTGTTGAGGAGGAGACACAGAAAAGGACACCATATGTGCTGCCACATCAAAGGGCACAGGATGTTCCGGTCCCATATCCTAATAGTGTGAAAGCAAAGAAAGTGGACGCCCAGTTCAAGAAGTTTCTGGACAGTTCAGAAAGCTCTTTGTCAACATTCCATTATTAGAGGCAATAGAACAAATTCCCTCCTACGGGAAGTTCTTGAAAGACGTCATCACTAAGAAGAGGAAGATCCCTGATACAGAGGTTGTAGTTCTCAAGGAGCAGGTGAGTGCCTTCATCATGGGCACATTGCCACCTAAGAGGCAGGATCCGGGCTGCTTCAATATTTCATGTTACATTGGTAAGGTGAAATTTGGTGAAGCACTGTGTGATTCAGGGGCAAGCATAAATCTGATGCCTCTCTCTACGTTCAAGAAATTGGGATTAAAAGAATCAAGGCCGAGCAATATGACAATACAGTTGGCGGATAATTCAGTGGTGAAGCCCTATGGTATTTGTGAAGATGTGTTGGTGAAAGTAGATCGGTTTGTATTTCCAGCAGACTTTGTTGTAATGGAGATGCAAGATGAACATGGTAATGCGTTACTTCTTGGACGACCCTTTCAATCTACCGCTGACATGATATTTGAGATGGGGAGAGGTCGTTTGACCTTGGGTATCGCTGATGATCGGTTTGAGATGGTCATGCCTTCTACCACCACACAATCTAAAGTTAAGGAGCAATGCTGCATGGCCAAGAACTTTGATCAAAATATCTCTCTCTATCTAGGGAAGCCATTTCTAGATATGGCTCATGTGATGACTAGAGTATAAAAAGGGACACTAGATGTAGACATCATGGAGCAGACTAAGGTTGTGTCCCTTAGCAAAGTTGTGGGTTTCCCTAATGATGAAGAAGAGGACATCCCGCCTTCTACTGAAAATGAGGCAATAGCAAGTTTTGTTTTCGATGCATATCCAGAATTACCACTTGAAGCATGCCTAGTTAATATAACACATTATTGGATGAGAAGCAAGTCACTGCAAGAGTGTGCCAAGATGCTTCAGGTGCTTCCATGCTTTTATGCTAGGTACTATGAAGCCCTTGGAGAACTCCCACCACCGCTTCAGTCATCCTTAATCAGGCCGCCAGATTTGGAATTGAAGCCATTGCCAACGCACTTGAAATATGCATTTCTAGCTCAGGATGAAAACCTGCCTGTGATTATTTCGGCATATCTGAGTGCCGAGGAGGAAGATCAGCTGCTGATTGTGTTGAAGAACCACTGAGGTGCATTCGGGTGGTCAGTCACAGACATTAAGGGGATCTCCCCTACATTGTGCCAGCACAAGATCCGGCTCGTGGAGGGAGCCAAGCCGGTGATCCAGCCACAGCGTCGACTAAATCCTAGCATGATGGAGGTCGTCAAGAAGGTGGTGATCAAGCTCCTTTCTGCAGGTATCATCTATGCTATATCCGACTCGACGTGGGTGAGTCCGACACAGGTAGTCCCTAAAAAGGGGGGAATTAATGTTACACATGATTTGTTAAATGAACCTGTCACAACCGGCTTAGTAACTGGGTGGCGAGTTTGTATAGAATACCGTGGATTGAATGCTGCTACGCTTAAGGATCATTTCCCACTCCCATTCATTGATCAAAATTTAGAGCGATTAGCGGGTCGATCTCATTTTTGTTTTCTCGATGGTTATTCGGGGTACAATCAGATTTCCATTGATCCTAAGGACCAAGAGAAGTCCACCTTCACTTGTCCTTATGGAACATTTGCATACCGCCATATGCCATTTGGTCTGTGTAATGCACCGGCAACCTTTCAGCATTGCATGCTTGCCATTTTCTATGATATGGTTGAACGCTGTTTGGAGGTTTTTATGGACGATTTCTCCATCTATGGTGCGTCCTTTGATTAATGTTTATATAATTTGGACAAGGTTTTGCAACGCTGTGAGGACACGCATTTGGTCCTCAATTGGTAGAAATGCCACATGATGGTCAGTGAAGGGATTGTGTTGGGACATAAAGTGTCTAGCAAAGGGGTGGAGGTAGACCCGGTGAAGATCGAAGTGATTTCCAAATTGCCCCCACCAAATTCGGTTAAAGGGGTATGGAGTTTTCTAGGTCACGTCGGTTTCTATCGCCGCTTTATAAAAGATTTCTCAAAAATCGCCAAACCATTATTTGAGTTGTTGGAAAAGGATGATGTATTTAATTTTAACAAAAAATGTTTACATGCTTTTAATGTGCTTAAAGAGAAATTGAGTTCAGCCCCGGTTGTGCAAACACCGGATTGGACAAAGCCATTCGAATTGATGTGTGATGCGTCAGATTTCACAGTTGGGGCTATTTTGGGACAACGGGTGGACAATAAACCCGGTGTGATTTTCTATGTGTCCAAAACTTTAAATGACGCATAACTGAATTACATGACAACCGAAAAAGAACTTCTCGCCATTGTTTTTGCTTTTGAAAAATTCCGGCAATATCTTATAGGATCTAAAGTCGAGGTATGAACGGACCACGCCGCCATTAAGTACTTGATGGAGAAAAAGGATGCCAAACCTAGACTGATTAGGTGGATCTTACTGTTACAAGAATTTGATATTGAAATCAAAGATAAGCTGGGAATAGAAAATGTGGTTGTGGACCATCTTTCTAGGTTGGAAAGGGTAGATGAGAAGGACGTGCATATACCCATTACTGAGACATTTCATGATGAACAACTCTTATCTCTGAAATCTAAAGATCCTTGGTTTTCTTACATTGTTAATTATCTTGCCTGCAAAATTATCCCGGATGATTGGACATACCAAGAGAAAAAGAAAATTTTCCATTCTTTGTGGTATTATTTTTGGGATGACCCTATTCTGTTGAAGCAATGCAGGGATGGTGTGTTGCACAGGTGTGTACCGGAGGTGGAATACGAAAGTGTCCTTCGTCATTGCCATACTCTACCGACAGGTGGCCACCATGCAAGTTCTAGAACTGCAGCCAAGGTACTTGAGAGTGGTCTCTACTGGCCTACTTTGTTCATGGATGCATATGACTATGTGAGGAAATGCGATTCCTGTCAACGGGTAGGTAACATTTCAAAAAGACAGGAGATGCCCCTCAATGTATTTCAAGAAGTTGAGGTATTTGACCTGTGGGGTATTGATTTTATGGAACCCTTTGTGTCCTCCAATTCTAACTTATACATTCTATTAGTTGTTGACTATGTGTCGAAGTGGGTAGAGGCAATACCCACTAGGACTAATGATGTCGTTGTAGTGTGCAGGTTTGTCAAAGAATACATTTTCTGTAGGTTTGGTGTACCAAGAATGATCATTAGTGATGAAGGTACGCATTTCCGGAATTAGAAGTTCGCGGCATTGTTGAGAAAGTATGGGGTAAAGCACAACATTGGTACCCCGTACCACCCACAGATACAGGGACAAATGGAAGTCTCCAATCGGGAAATTAAGAAGATCTTGGAGCGCACTGTGGCTTCCATGAGAAAGAACTGGAGCATCTTGCTACCGGACGCTCTGTGGGCGTACAGGATGGCGTTTAAGACACCTATAGGCACTACGCCTTTTAGGTTGGCTTACGGTCGGTCCTGTCATTTGCCGGTGGAATTGGAGCATAAGGCGTACTGGGCGCTTAGGAAGTTGAATTTGAGCTATGATGAAGTAGGAAAAAAATGGTTGTTAGAGCTAAATGAACTTGATGAGCTGAGGATGAATGCATATGAAAGCTCGCGGATCTACAAGGAGCGAACAAAGCTGATTCATGATCGACATATTCAGATGCTCATTTTCAAGAAGGGAGATCGTGTACTCTTGTTCAACTCCAGGCTGAAGATGCATCCCAGGAAATTGAAATCCCGATGGAGTGGACCGTTCACTGTAGAGGAGGTCAGGCAACATGGCGCAATCATGGTGCGTGATGGCGAGACAACATTCTTGGTTAATGGAAAATGATTGAAATTGTATTTCGGTGAAGATTACATAAGGAAAGTGAATGAGGTCAAACTCCTTGCACTTCTGGATGCATGAGGAACTTGAATTCGTCTAGCCTAAGACGTTAAATAAGGGCGCTTGTTGGGAGGCAACCCAACCATTGGTACTTTCATTTAGTTTCTTTCACATTTGTAGGTTAGTTTGTTTTGATTTTGTTTTTAGTGTAAAAATGGTACTTTGATCGTTTGTTCGATGTGCATTACTGAGGCAGAGTCGATACCATCGACCCTTGTGTCGATGGTATCGAGACGGGTATAGGTTAGCGGCTGCAAAAATTTCCCTGCGTCGATGGTATCGACGGCCTCGTCGATAGTATCGACACACCCACAGGCTGATCGCAAAAATGAGGTCGATAGTATCGACATGCATGTCGATACTATCGAGATCTCTGGAGATATTCAGACGAAAATTGTCTTAGTGAAGTCGATACCATCGATAGGATCGTTGATGGTATTGACCCGGCTAAAGGAAGAAGGCGGCGGCCGAGCCTCGCGAGGGTGTTGCCCTAAGCAGAAGTCGATACTATCGACTTGAGTCGATAGTATCGACGCGATATGTCACTGATCCACGAGAGGAAATCAACGGAGATCGTTGCACCAAGAGAGTCGATCCGTGGGATGGGTCGATACCATCGACACCTGTCGATGGTATCGACGCGTCATCGATCCGGGCCCCCAAATTAGGCTATCAACAACCGTCGATACTAGCGGAAGACAGATTGTGCTACAGGAGTCGATACTATTGACTCGCGTCGATGGTATCGACGGTCATACAACAGTGTCGGCCACGGTTATAAAAGGGATGGTTTGTCATCATATGCCGTCAAACCTTCAGAGCTTTCTTCCTTCACTTGTGTCGAGCGTCTTGTTGAGCCATCGAAGCCCGGTTACGAGCATCCAAGGAGCGTGTTCTTCACCGAGCCTTCACCGGGTGGAAAATGTCTTCTCCGACCTTCACCAAGCTCTGTCTTCTATCCCTTCTTCTTCGACAATGGTGCATACTGTCGGCGCATCTTCTTCACGTGCGACACCAATGGAGATCCCAGAGTTCATTCCTCCACCGACTGCATCTATTCCACGACTGCAAATTGTCCATCCTTCCGCAGAGGTCAAGAAGGTTTATGAGGAATTGATGAAGAGAAAGATAGAGTCGACCTGCTACGTCGATCGGGACATGATCCGCAATCTTGGGTTTGAGGCTATCTTGCCTACGTTCTAAAGGGACATGCAAGGCATACGGGCAGGAGGCCCGATGAGATGGAATTCCACACCGACGGACAGCCATTCTTCAGTGAATGGCCCACATACAAAGAGCTAGTGGCGGAGTTTATGGCATCGCTGGATATATGCATCATGCCAAACGACATCATCGCCACTGATCGGGAATGGATAAAAGGTTGTGTTTCTTTCCGGCTGTACAACAATGATTACACTCTTACCCTCAAACAGTTCAACTCCATCTACAACTGGAATCATGGGTGAGATCAGTACCGGCGGCCAGACAACAGGACAGACTACACTGCCATTTTCGCTGAGTTAGTGATTGTGCCTCCGGGCAAATCTGTGAGCTACCACAACGCGGCGGTGGCCGATTATGAGCATCCGTTCGTGTGGATTCTTCACTGCATGCTATGCACCACCCTATTTGCTCGTGGTGATCTGTCTCTCAGTAAGTTTCAAGAGACAGATTTGTTTTTCCTGCACAAGTTGCTAAAGCGGGAAGAGTGTAATTGGGGTGCGTTCTTCTTAATGCGCGTGTTGGCTGTAAAGAGGAGTACGTGGAAGGCTCCAATCCATTTTGGAGGGCTCATCACACCGCTGGCCCACTATCATGGGTTGAATTTCTCCTAACTTACTCCCCTCTCCAACAGGAGAAAGGTCAACTTGCATCATCTGCATCGCTCCAACCTCATCCTTCTTTGTGATGGTTTGGCATATGCACTTTGCCATGATAATCACGCCTATCAAGAGTGTTCACTTCCAGACCCCGTCTTCCACATCACGAGTTCTCAGCATTTGTGATGGCCCATCATAACCATTGCTGACTCAGATGAAGATGGCGGCAACGACGACAACGACAATGACGGAGATGAGCATGAAGAGGAAGAGGAGGCTTTCACTCCACTTCGGGCACGAGTGGCACCTACGAAGCGTCCCCACATGCATCCAGGTGCATCTTCTTCTTCGCAGCCTCCGCCACCACATACCTCACAGCAAAGCGAGGATGTCTACTCCGTGCAAGGGATGTATGCAATGTTGCAGGATATTCATCAGACGCAACAGCATCATACAACTTCATATGCCGATATTTAGGATACAACGAACCGGCTGCTAGATAACCAGAGAGCAATTTTCAAAAATGAGCGTCGATTCCTCGACAACCAACTACACATCCGCGACAGGTTACATAGGATGGAGATGCAGCAGCAGCCCTTCTACGATCATTAATGGAGCCAGAATTACTTTCGGTGGTATCCACAACCTCCACCCATGCCCCAGTATGATCTGAGCTTTTAGGGGAAGTACCCGTCTTGGGACCCCACGGCCCTGCAGTACCCGCCTCCTCCGGAAGAATGATCGGTATCTCTATTCCACCTTTTAAGGTTGTTTTTGACTATGAGGCCATAGTCGAATTCAAGCTTAGGGGGGGGGAGTTGGAACAACTCTATCCTTTAGTTTTTAGTTTTTATTGTTTTGTCTTTTGTTATTTATTTCTTGTAGTTTTTAGTTTTTTTGTAGGATCCACATTCTATCTAGTGTATTTGTGGATGTCTTAAGTCATGTGTCATCTCGTTTTCTTGTACATGGGAATTAGGGGAAAATTAAAAAAAAATTAGTGCTTTGCAAGCTTGTGTTGTTCAACTTTGAGCACATAACTTAAGAAAATGATTGGGTTTGTAAACTCTAAAATAGGAAATCACAACTGTGCATGCCTTTGATTCATGAAAAGTAGACGAAATTGGTTGTTTGAGCCTAAACTGACCAAATGATAATGAGACCTTAATTTGAAATAAGAGAGAGAAACCTCTTAATTACCACACAGGTCAATAAGGAGGGACACATAATAATTTTCAAAGGTTCAGTCAATTAGTCTTGTGATCTAGCCACCTCATTGTTTTTCATACTCCACCTTAAGAATGGGAAGTACATTACGGTTTTAATTTCTTTGATTGCATTCCATGTAGATAGGTCTTGCATTGCAGCTATTTTCACATAATTTGCATAAAAAAACAATTATAAATCAGTTTTACATGCACATCATCCTTAGGTTTGTGTCATTTAGTTGCATAATCATCATTTTGTAGATGCATTCACATTTTTGTGCATAGAGGACATCATGCGTCTTATATCTTCTAAACAATAAGGGTGATTAACTTGTTCCATACCTTCTGGATGCTTCAGGTGTGTAATCTATGCAGCAATAAGTGAGCCCGACAAACAATTCGTTGTCAGTTGTGAAAATAAGGGCTTAAAAAAGGAAAAAAAATTAAAGAAAAAAAAGAGAATTGAGTAGTAAGTAGTAATGAGAGGGAGAAAGGAACATGTTCTCACCTACATATTAAGAAGAATGGGTACATGCTGTAGTTCTTTTAGATATTCCATCTCACCTTGAGACAGAATGATAGTGCATGCATCATTCCACCCTAAAGTAGACATTAGGGCATTTACACTTGCATATGCACCATTTATGTCATTTTTGCTTTGCCCATGTTAGAATTGTATAATGCTTCCATTTCTTCCATGAGCCACCCATTTCATCCACCCATTGCTCGAATTGGTAGGCCACCGTGATTTTCTCCTCACTTGTTAATATTAGGAGAGCTGCTTCCATGTAGATGGTAGTTAGGGCGAGCAATGTAAAATAGGAGATCACAAGATGCACCGATCCTGAACCAGAGAATTTTATTATGTTAATTGCCTTATATGATAGTGTTCATCAATTTTGAGGTAGATATCTTTTATGGATGATTAATGTCGCCTTTAGGATAATTACCATTTTGTGGTTAGTGAGGGCCGGAGTGTGAACGTCAGACGGGGATCATATGGTGATGTTTGTTGTGATGACCTGTTATTTAGTTGACCCTTGCAATTCTATTCTAAGGTTTTGTTGTTTGAGGCCGAGCAATGTTTAAGCTTAGGGGAGTTTGATGCGATGATTTTGAGTCGCATTTATAAACTTGTTTTACTTGTGTTTTATGCATTTATTGGTCATTTTGGTGGTTAATATTTCATAATTCATTTACTTCAGTCTATGATCTTTCTCAGTGTCAAATCTCCCTTATTTTATTGTTTTGACCATAAATGATTACAATAATATGTTTTATTTCGGCTTATGTGGTTTTGTGTTGCAATTTCAGGAAAAATGAATATCTGTTGTTGTCGATACCATCGATAGTGGTCGATACCATTGACACAACCACATGTTTCCAGCCGCAAGGAGCAGCACAGAGTCGATACCATCGATGGAGAAGTCGATGGTAGCGACTTACCATCAGGTTTCTGGCAAGAAGACATTCGATACTATTGACCTAGAAGTCGATACTATCGACACATGGAGCTTCAGCGATGGAAAAGGACAAAAGCGACGCCTAAGAGAGTGTCAGCATCAGTCGCGATGAAGAAAAGAAAAGAATACCAGCCGATATCATGCAAGGTCGATACCATCGACTCGCGTCGATGGTATCGACACCGTCAGATACAAGTTTGTTTTAGATTGATCTAAATCTGATGGATGTGATATTTTTGCAACCTAACTCGGTGATTATACCTAATGACGGCGGCCAAGAGCAATCTATCACGTCATTAGCCGCTGCACACGCCCCGAGAAGGTGGGGAGAGAAGAACGGAGCCAAGAAGCACGCCCCATCCATTCGGGAAGCCGAAGAAGATATTTTCCACCGTCGAAAGGTTGTAGATCACACATTCTATGTCGAGGAATGCTTGGATCTTCTCCGTTCAAGGGGTTTCATATCTTATTCACATTTTTCTCCATTTTTCCCCTATTCTCAACCATGTTTTTCTCTGAGATGAACATGCGGGGCTAATCCCCTTCGTCTTTAGGACTAGGAGTAGCCCGAGGAAGCATTGTATGACATTTTTATCATAGTAATTCATCATTTATCTCTTAAATCTGTGGTATGATTTTGTTTTCTCAATTATATTGTTATGCTTGATCACCATAATGATAATCTAATGCCCTTAATTACTTTGAAAGAATAATTAACGGTTGAAAAGAGATGAAGTTCGCATTAATTAACAAATCCCTTGAACAAGGCAATGTACGGTTAATGGTGGACACCCAGAGGTCGATTCTAATGCACCTATTTTAGGGTATAGGTTACTACGAAGGTGGAACCGACCTAGACATAGGTAGTGAATTGTACCACGAGAGTGGGCAATTCTGACTACAGGCCACTACCCGGATTGAGAGATGAACATTTATTATTATATGGAAATTCATTCAATGAAAACTCGTGGTGAAACCACAATCCTAAAGATCTTCACCTGAACTGATTAGATTAAACCTTTAATCGATTGCTTTGTTTTATTTTATTTTCTTTTATTTTACAACAACTCTCAAACTCTTTTAATCGGTCTAGTTGATCGCAAACAGTCAGTAGTAGTCTACCGATAGTTCAGTGTCCCTGAGTTCAACTCGGGCCTCACAAGGCCTATACTACATTGACGCATACACTTGCCTTCTACACATGATAAAAGTGTGTTAGATTCCTTTAGATGCATGAGTGGGAGGAACTATGCATGTTTGTGTATTAAAAGTTGTCTATCTACAAGTAGAGCAGATGAAGATGTGGCACAAAGACCACCTCAAGCAAAGGACATTGTCACAAAATCATTTATTACCCCAAATCCATATTTCTAATGGCACGAAGACCACCTCTACAATGGATCAAATAGAATATGTATGAATAAGACCAAAAATAACAACATAAGGAAATACGGTAAAAACAACATTGCATAAAAGAAACTAAATGAGTACCTCACATAAGAACTTAAACCCCTATATCAACTCGTGTAGGAATTATTTGCATGTCATCTTATATCAATAGAGTGAGTGTAGAATATTATCATATAACAGTAGAAGCAATGATCATAGTACGAAAGTCATAATGTACTTGTTACCTAAAATCATAAAATGGATCCACATAATCATGATTGTGTTGAGTACATTATAAAAAATAAACTCATAGGTTTAAGAGAACATTTATTCTTCAAAAAACATAATGTTACAGTAATAAATAAAGTAATAACTTTAAATACTTTGTTATTAACATGCAATGTATTTTAGGTGTGTTGCCATCGAACTTAAAAACATTACATGGCCATTTAGCAACATCCCAGAAGAAGGGTCCATGAGGGACGTATGATACTCAAAGCCTGTATGTCACATTGTTTCTATGTGAGGGACCTAAAACCCAATTTCAATGAGCTAATCCTATTTCAACATATCTTGTGCCCTACCCCAAAAATACATGTCGGTACACTAGGTTTATATAATGGACAAGTTCAATTATGGTCCACGATTGTTCAACATATAAGAAAAATGAAAGTACTAATATTAGGTAACAAGTATCTCAAACAAGTATATAAATTCAATAAGTTTAAGCATACATACATACAAGCAATTTCAATACCATTAATATAGATAATAGGAGGACAAAGTGTACCTTGACTGCAATACACGATGAACCATTTGATTTAAAAAGCCATAGTTAGCAACTTTAGTAGATCGTAGGAATTGAGTCAACGAATTGATCTTCAGATTACAAATAAGTGCAATTGGATTAAGATTAGCAAGATTTGGTCCATAAATCATAAACTTGGGGGTTTAATGTGTCACCTATGTCCAGGTACTAATTTGCTTCAACATAACTTTTAACATCTCAATTTGTCATGCAAATTCATTATCAAGTTATACCGTACATCATAGATTCATCTAGAACTTAGGGTGACACTTGACAACAACGACTAGGTGTCATTAGGTTAGAGTTGTAAGATCTTAGATGGAGCATTCATACAATCAAAGCAAGATTATTCAACATGAGCATCAACATAGTAAAAATAGTCATTTTTAGTCATTATCATGCAAGATTTTCATCATTAGAGTATAGATGGGTTCAACTAGAGTTAAGTGTCACTAACATAACCAAGCAACTGATTTGAGATGATAATGTAACATGGATGATCATTAGGGAAAGATATGTATAAGATTGGACGCTCAATTATAATCATGCATACTAGATCACATTTCAAGTCAAGGTTAGGTAAATTAGTCACACTAGGGCACATGAATTATTGATAAGGAATTTAGGGGTATAAGGTATGAGAGATTACTATTTTCAAGGACACATAAACATCATTGAGTATATTTTTATCAATAAAAGTATAAACTTTTAACATTCATCACATAAGTCCATATTAAGATATATCAGGTGTCACAAGAACATCATTACGTTTCAAGAAATATCATGATAGAAAATTATTGGATTTTATGGTGAAATCTAATATTTTACACCATTCATAGACATTTGAAGAACACTAGAACAATTTATAACATTACAGAAGGGATCTCGTACATATAGGTCCATATTAGGAAATTTAGACAATATTAGACCATTCTAGCATTCATAGGTAAACACAGTTTGAATCTTGGAATAGGAAGTTGATCAACCTACTGATATAAGTCAAACATCCATTTTTTAGTCATAAAGGAGCAAGGTTGAGCATTATACGGCATAAAACATGTACGAAGAGTCAAAAGGTATCATATTTAGAATACTAGTGAAATTTAGAAAATAATTAGGAAATGAAACCAGTCTGATTGAATATTTCTCTTTCTCGAGATATAAATTTATATATTACGTGACCAAAATGGCCCAAGGGATGATGTGATATGACATTTGCAAGTCTAAGCACGAATCTAAATGAAAATGAAGGTGGATACCTGACATAGGGATGATCAGGGATGATCTTGCTACTTATTTTTACATTAGTGGCTTGAAAATTGACTACACGGGCCAAGAGAGGGAGACAGTGGAGAGGGAGTGTCTCTACAATTGGCACCCCATGGATGGCTTTCTGGTGCCCATTGATCATGGTCAAACAAGGGAGGCATGCTAAGGGAGAGGGGAGTGCAGGCCACATGCTCTCGTTGACGTATGCTCATATGCCATTGGATTAGCCCAACTTCAGTTGTCTAGAACCTATGTCTACACACACCTTTGTCCTCTAGGCTACTCCTTGCACATAGCAACAACAACCAACCTTGCGGTCAAGCTTGTTGTCATTGCTCGGGTTGTGAGAAATGGGATTTTGCCATCACAACAAGGATGTCGCCCAAACCTTCTAATGCCTCATAGACATGTTGGCATCCTTGGATGGGTGCAAGGCAGGTTGGGGTGGAATGCCCCAAAGCCATGCCAAGGTGGTGATGCCATGGTTGGTCAAAAATAGAAAAGAGAAATCATCAAGACAGGGTTTGCGAGAAGCAAAGGAAGAAGAGAGGAAAACAAGGAATAAGAAAAGAAGGAAGTTGGGGGTTCACATGGAAATAAAATATGGTGAAAAGGGGGTTTAGGTAAGCTTCAGCGCCATGGCTGCTGAACATGGCATACAAAAATGGAGGATGATGCTCCAACAATTAGATTGGGGTTGAATAAGAGGTGACATGATCAAATGTTTGGAAAAGCATGTCCCACACAATGTGCCCTTCCATTGGATGATGACGCATGATCCAGATTGCTATGAGATAGATGAAGAAGTGATTGGGTTGTGCGAGCGCCCACAATTGGGCCCAAATAATCGACCCAAAGGTAAAATAAGAGATTAAAGATTGTAGTTAGGTCTTCAACACAAGGATTTTCAAACATGAATATTTTTGTCTCCTGAGCTTTGAATTGAACAAAATTTGATGCATTAGAAACTTTAGAGGGTCCTCTAACCAAGTAAAATAAGTTGAGGGCATGAAAATACACATATAATGTATCAAGAGGGGTTGAGAGAGGGTGGTATGTACATTATCTGAACACAAACATTTAAGCTATATTGAGTGTCTCCACAAGACACAAGTACATAAGATAATCCAATCAAGAATAAAAATGCATTCAACCTTAAAATCTAAGTCACGATTAAGGAAAGGATCAAAGATAAAGTCGATAGTACATACATGAGGAGAGAGAGGAAAGTCCAGGTTATCACATCCTCTCCACCTTAAAGGAACTTTGAGCATTCATTCAAGATTCTGACATTCATATATATAATCTTCTTATTGCTCCTTCAACATAAATATTATTTCAAAATTGAGCAATCACACATCATGATTAGAACAATATCACATAGATCATCAAATTGGTAATATCTTCACATGAGTCACAAATTTGAATAGATTATCCTATAGATCACCATTCTAGAGATATCACATTTAGGTCAAAAAAATAGATTCTTTGAATCAAGAGTAAAGTATGACTTTCATTCCCATTATTTAGGGTTCGAGCTTATAAATTGGTCTAGGTGTGGTTATACATGGATCATATTTATATCGTGACTTTTTGCTCAAAATCAATTGAAGGTCCCACCCTATTTCACATGAGAGATCATCCCTAATTCATAAATGGAATGAATCAACATAATAATCATTTCAAATTTTGGAGATCTGGGAACATGAAAGTTATAAATCATATATTAAGGGTTGTCTCAAGATCCAAAGAGGGTGATCATTGGAGTCAAATCAATATTAAGATCATATTCATGGGTCAAGATTTCATTAATCAATATTGATAATCAAAGTTTGGGCATCACAGTCATAAGTCCAAACATTTTGAACCAGGGCTTTAGATTCTACCTAGACCATAGGTGTGACCATTCATCGGTATACAACTATCAAGCAACGATAGAGCAATATTAGATAAATATTTTAACAAAATTTTGAGATCGAAATAATTATCATGATATTTAAGGTTGATGAATGATCTAGACCTTGGTTATTCTAAGAACTTAACCAAATCTATAATCAAAATCATCATATTCCAAGTCATCATAAAATAGAGATTCTAAGATCAAGTATTAATATAATCATGGATTTGACTTCTTAGAGGCTTAGGTAAAGAAATCAAAATGATGTGGAAGGGGTTACATTTTCAAGAACGAAATAATCAATAGTTGAACATCTAGAGGAAGTTAATATAGGGATGAAACCTAAATTAGGGAAGTCATTAGTCAAGTACTACCCTAATCTAAAACATTAGTCTACATTAGAGATGAGTGATCAAGTACCTTCAAATAGGGAGACTATCAATTATCGTATCGAACTTCATGGAGTCACAATATCAAAGATCAAGATCATAATAGGGAAACAATTTATTGATATCTTGCAGGATCAAAGTCATAATA
Organism: Alisma plantago-aquatica; assembly: GCA_963693085.1. Taxonomy (NCBI): domain Eukaryota; kingdom Viridiplantae; phylum Streptophyta; class Magnoliopsida; order Alismatales; family Alismataceae; genus Alisma; species Alisma plantago-aquatica. Next base: position 504,250,566 of record OY856410.1, on the reverse strand, counting down.
TCATTCCCTTCCTTTTAAGATCCAAGTAAGGGTATACTTTGGAAAACAAGAAGTCAAATTGGGCACTCTAAGATTATAGCATAATAGGGCAAGATTTAGATATGTGTCCAGCATATTATTCAAAAGTTGAGTACACAAAGAGGCATAGAAATAAACAGATAAAAATGCCTCTTATATCAAAGTCTTTCATCATGATTTTGAGATCCACAAGCATAGTCATTTCATGACATGATCATGATACAAATAAAAATAGGGGGAAATTATTTTATCATGTTTGAATTTTGGTCAAAAATAGGGAAACATGGACTTGATCAAATAGGGACATCATCAACCATGAGATATAATGTACAAATCCTCCTTATCTTAGCATATGAAGACTATTATCATTTTACCTCAAAGATAGAAAGCATATAGTCTAGATTTTGTAAAGTTGATTTTACATGATCTAATGAGTCATTCAAGAGTAATTAGAAAACTCTCTAGGATATGTATTATTGGGTTATTAAACATGCACAGAGGTATGTGATTATTTATACTATTTGTCATAGAAGCATTTATTACCCTAAATCCACACTCCTAATAACTACATAGCCAAAGGCAAGTGAACCTCGACGTCCGTCCCTGGAATGGTTCACATAGAATATGCATGAATAAAACCACAAAAGACACATAATGAACTAAGGTATGAAACAACATTACATAGAAGAAACTAAACTAATACCTGACATAAGATCTTAAACCCATATATCAACCCATATGAGAACTATTTACATGTTATTTGATACCAACAGCGTAAGAGAAATAGTTTATCATATAACAACAGAAGAAATTACCATCTTAGTATAATTGTTTCCTAAAATCATAAAATGGGTACACATCAGCAAAAATATATTAAGTATGCTATAAAATACATAAACTGGAAGGATTGAGAGAACATAATGTAATAGCAAGAAAGAAAGTATTGACATTAATAACTTTTATTTTAATTTGCAATTTGTTTTGAGTGTGCTTCCATTATTCTTAACAACATGTCATTGCCATTGAACAACTTCCCATGGGGAGGATTCATGAGGGGCGTATGAGGCTCAAAACCTAAATGGAATCCTATTGCTACGTGAGGGGCCTCAAAACTAATGTCAATGAGATAACCTTGTTTCAACATGCCTTGTGTGTTTTCTAAGAATACAAGAAGGTTTACTAGTTTTGTATAATAGAAAAGTTCAATTATGTTCAAGGTTTGTTTAACATATTTCAAGGAAATGAATGTGCTAATCACACATTTAAGCAAATTCATTAACACTAGTTTGTCCTATAGGGGGATAAAGTGTACCTTGGTTAGGACAAGATTCAGTATCGATTTAGAAAACCAAAGTTAGCAACTTGAGTAAATCTTGGCAATCAAGTCAACGAATTAATATTAAAAAAGAAAATAAGTGTATTGGATTAACATCAGTAAGATTTGGTCCAGTAATCATTAACTTGGGGGTTGAATATGTCACCTATGTCTAGGTACTCAATTCCTTCAACATAGGTTTTAACATCTTGACTAGCCATGCAAGTTCATTATCAAGTTACATCATACATCATTGATTCATATATAACTTAGGGTGATACATCAAAACTAAGATCAGGGATCATAAGATTAGGGTTATATGATCTTAGATGGAGCTATCATAAGATCAAACCATGATTATTCAACATGAGCATCAACATGGTAAAACTAGTCATTTTGGGTCATAATAATTAAAGATTGTCATCATTAGAGTATAGATAGGGTCTACTAATGACCATGATACTTAATTGAGATAATTATGTAGAATGGATGATCATTAGAACATGATTTGTCTCATAAACATAACCATGCTACTTATTCAATATAATTATGTAAAATGGATCATCATTAGGGCAAGATATGCATAAGATTGAACCTTAAATTATCACCATGCATACTAGATCACATTTCAAGTCAAGATTAGATCAATTAGTCCCATTAGGACGCATGATTCATAAGGAAATTAATTAGGGTTATAAGGCATGTCAGGTTACTAATTTCAAGGCCACATAAACATCATTCATTAGTGTTAGATCAATAACATAATAAGATTTAACATTCATTACATAACTCCATATTAAGATACATTTAGTGTCACAAGATCATCATTAGGGCCCAAGAAAAGTCATCAGAGGAAATTATTTGATTTGATGGTGAAAGCTACAGATTTAGAGAATTCATAGACATTTCAATCAAAACTAGAACAAGTTATAACATTAGAGAAGGGATCTTGTATATAAGGTCCATATTAGGCCATTTACACAACATTGGACAATTTTTGGGTTCAAAGATAAACAAGGTTTGAGTTCTGGAACAACAAGTTTCTCAAGTTACTGCTATAAATATAACATTAAGTTTTGAGGCAAAAAGGAACAATATTGAGCATTAGATGGCATAAAACATGTACAAAAATTCAAAAGCCATCATATTTAGTATATTAGTGGATTTCAAATAGAATTAGGCTGTGAAACTAGTCTATTTGATCTCATTCTCTAGATACTAATTTATATATTATATGACCAAAATGGCCCAAGGGAGGATGAGATATGATATTTGCAATTATAAGAATGAATTTAAAATGATAAGGAAGGAGGATACCTTACACATGGATGACCTAGATCGATCATGTCCCTTCTTTTTTGACCAAGCTGCCTAAAAAGCACTCATATGGGCAAAGAGAGGGACATAGGGGAGAGGGGGAATCCAGTCACTTTGCACCCCATGACTGGCCTTCTGGGGCCATTCAACACGTTAAATGAGGGAGAGAAGCTACAAGAGAAGGAAGTGAAGGCTACATGCTCTCATTGACCGTGCTCGCACGCCATTAGATTGACCCAAGTTCAACTGATTGGATCATATAGATGCATGAACCTTCATCCTCTAGGCATCTTCTCACTCACAGCGGCAACATGACATAGCGGTTCAGCTTAGTGGTGTTGCTTAGGTTGTGAGGAATTGGTTTGGCGACACAACAAGGATGTCGCTCAAACCCTCTATGACCTTGTGGGTGTAGTATCATCCTTAGATGGGTGAAAAGTGGGTTAGGGTGGAAAGCCCCAATATCATGCCAATGTGGATTCGTCATGGCCAGTCAAAAATGGAGAAGAGAAAACATCAAGCTAGGGTTTACGATAAGCCAAGGAAGAAGATGGGAAAACAAGAAAAAGAAGAAAAGAAGCGAGATAAAGGTTCATATGGGCATAAAATAGGGTGAAAAGAGGTGTTCGGTATGTTTTGGCGCAATGTCTGTTGGACATGGCATAAGGAGGTGAGGATGATGTTCTGACCATTGGTTGGGCTTGAATCTGAGGTGATAGGATCAAACGGCCAAAAATCATGGCCCACTACAACATGGATTGCCATTGCCTGATAACACATGAGATGGACCGTTCGGGTATACAAGAGAGGAGTGATTGGGCCTTGTGTGGATAGGCACCCATAATTGGGCCCAAAATGGCTGAACCGAAGGTAAAATAAGAGATCAAATATTAGAATTTAGGTCTTTAACACAATGATTTGAAACATGCATATTTCTCTCTCCCAAGATTTGAATTGAAAAGAATTTGGTGCATTAGACACCTTATTGTGTCCTCTACCAAACTAAAATAGGGTTTCGGTAAGGAAATACACTATCACAGAACCATTTTTACCCCAATCCCAATCTCACTGCCTAGAAAGTGGTAAAGGGATTGAAGCGCCCGTCCCTGAGTGGCCCGATAGGATCTATCACACTGACATATACAATAAGAAATAATAACTCAAAAACTAGATATTTAAAGAATAACTAACCCAATATAGAGATTTTTGTAATATATCCTTGTCATCAGAGTATGTAGAGTGTGGAAGCGATCTTATTCAGTTTGCCATTTGTATTGCCTAAAATCAAGAAAATTGAGACACAATCTTGCAATTGCATGGTACGCTATCAAAATCAAGTAAAGTTGTTTATAAAAAAATAATATACATTACAGGACTTATATTCAAAAGAATAACAAATGATTTCCAAAACGAATATCATTCGACAAAATGTTTGTTATTCAACTATTCAATTTTTATTACGAGTTCCCATTATGCTATAATCAAATAAGCATGCTTATATATTTTGTGTGACTCTATTACCCCAACGTGATGGGGAAGGTCACTAGGCTCCTTCTCATCATAGGAAATAGGAGGCCAATGTACAAGTCCCACCTACAAATGAGGGGGTTGTTGCACTCAATATCAACATTATCAACATTATCAATATCACCATCATTATCAATATACGGGTAGTCATAATGGGCATGCAATTTATGTTTTCATGTTTTTCAAAATATAGTATAGAAAAATAGAAGACTAATCATAGGGAACAATAGCTCATCCAAGTAAGTAGCCAAGTATACAGTCAAGAGATACATAAAAGTATCTTCAATATAATCAAGGAGGAGTTATATAATAGCGTACCTTTCACCAAGATTTTGAGTATAGATCCACTAGTAATAGGTCGACCCTTTGAGTCAGATCCTAAAACACAATGTTTGGATCAAGGGCCAAGATCAAGATATTTGGATAACATGTTTCAATATTTGGGATTAGGGTTACATTTTTCCTATGTCAACCTTAGGGTTTGGTCATTCACTTATAATCAACCAATATTTCAATATGTCCAACATTATTTCAATTGTATAATATATTTGAGTGTGAATGGCTTACCTAGGTTTTCTAGGATCATATGTGTTAACGCTAATTTATAATTATTATCCAAGTCATCATCACATTTCAAGATCATCATCATGATACTTAGAATAATTAGAATTCAAGATTAGATCAAGTTTCAATTAATATAATGAGTAAATCAAAGATCAAGTTTTAGGTCAATAGATCAAAATATGCCATAAGATTTAGGCCAAACATAATATTAAGATGTCATCAGCATATTCAAGGTTGAATCAAGTCAACAAAAATGTATCTAGATCACTAATAGGTCAAGTATGCTTTTAGAGTCTCAATATGAACATCAGAGTCAAATATTAGGGTTTCTAGTATTTAGTCAAGATTAACCACAAATAGAGTCATTTAGACCAAAGTATAAGCAAAGGTTCAATATTTAGGGATATCAATGAGAAATGTCTAGAATCAGACTTTAAAATCATTTTTAATGGGTTCATTGGATTTTCCTGATCAAAATTGACTATTTACTTGAATTATTTGGAGTCAAGATGCATTTTCAACGATTTAAATGAGATCTAAGTATTTAAATGAATATCTAAGCAGAGGGACAACAAAATACCTTATATGGAAAAGAGGTGATCATTGGATCACTAGATCGGGTGGCTGACTTTTTGCTAATCCGGTTAGATCTCGGTTCGGGGCGGTTCACTCCTCTGATTAGCTAGTTCAAATGGGTTTGCTGGTCTTTTGGGCTGGTTTGGTTTCCTTATCTGAACCCAGCGGTTCATGAGTTCATTCTCTCTGTTCTAACTCCTTGCACACTAGCATGCAAACAGGGTGGACCATCTCACCGGAGCTAGTGGAGAAGGGAGCAGGGGCTCCACATTTGGTAGTCAAAGGTGCCGCTCAGAATCCTCATGGTCTCGCGAATCGGAAGGAGGTGGTAGATTGCGGCAAGGTGGCAAGGAGGAGGAACACCCCAATCGGGTTGTGCAGTGGAGTCACACAAGAAATATACAAACAACGATGGAAAAATGGGCGCTTGAGGACAAGGGAGAGAAAGGCCAAGTGTCGTTCGCGATTGTAGTAGCAAAATGAAGGTGTGGGTGGGGTTTTTATAGGTAATTGGGGCTAGATTTAGGGTTTTCCTATGGACACGACATCCATGGCGGCAACCGTGAGAGGAAGCTCTTAGTTTCTCTTGAAACTGGATGATTTGAGGGGAAAAAGGGATGGCGACATTCAGATTTTTGGGGGAATCATCCTCATTTTATTTGATTTTCAAAATAGAGTCCAAACGAACCAAAAGCACTTGGATCTTTCGGTCCCTCCCTTCTTTGCTGATTGTGGGAGGTAGGGGATAACCTCCTGACCATAGGATCAGGGTTATGATCTGTGGCTGGCTGATCCAAGGGCCAAGGTCCATCCCTTGCCTTAGGCCGTGGATTGCTGACCTAGAAAAGGTTAGAAAAGGAAAATAAAAAGGGATTTTGTGCACAGAACTTCCAAAATTCATAGAAAATTGTAGGAATAAAATTTGAACCATTGGTTCAAAATAATATGGAGAATATCTAGAAAACGTTTGACAACTAAATGATGAAGTTTGATTGACTAATTTTCTTCTTTGGACAAAGTGATCAATTAATCAAATTTAAGGTGTTGTAATGTGTATAAAGTCTGCATCGATCACCATATTTCGATTTGAGTATCAATATTGATTATGAAGCCAAGAAAAATAATTTGGGACCATGAGTGAGTATAATGACGGCAAAAGTGTAATTACTTCATTATAATGGAGGGAAAAAGTGTAATTACTTCATTATAATACAAAAATTCACTTTGTCACATCCTTCCCACCTTAAATAGGAATTTTGTCCCCAAAATTCAAAAAGTCCTCAAAATTGGGATTATAAAAAGCCAGATCATATCCTAAAATACTGGAGTATCGTCATATATATAATCAAAATCATGTCCTTAAAATTCAAGTAGTCCAAAAATTATAATTGGGATTCCATGTTTGACCGGCCTAAATTGCACATCCTAAAATTGGAGGCGGTTTTGAGGTAGTCGAGCTTTTACATTTATAACCTGAATCCTTCTAGGCCCCGGCAACTTTGTTTACGGGTTCGAAGTAGATATACGGGGTCAAACATAGGGACATGGGTGGTAGTGTTGAGAACTCAGAATCGACACTCTACACTCCGGTAGGTACAAAGAGATATTAAATTCCCCAAGGTGAAACAACAAGATGTCACAAACAAAACGAAGAAAACTATCTCCAACTGGAGTTACAAGCAGGATTTAAGGTTTTAGTCATTTAGCAGTTTTTAGGGGTTTTCATGCAACAGAAACAGAAAGATAAAACTAGAGCTAAAGCGAGGTGTGAAGGATAAACTTTGGTAAAACAAGCTGCAGCAGGAACATCATGTACCCCTCCTCTCGGAGCGGATACCTCTAACCAAGCATCAACACCCCTCTCGAGGTTGCTGGTCTTTAAGTTAGAGTGGAATGCTACTGAAGAAACTCCGTTCCAAGCACTCTCGTATTCTAGAATCAGACCAAACACTAGAGCCACAACACATATCTCGAAGTTGTTGCGACGGGAAAACACGATTCGGTAGCTAAGCGAAACGCGATTCAAACATGCAAGCTAGAGTTCAGATGTTGAACATAGCAGTCATCCAACAATTACACCAAGCATAGAGAAGCAAGTGATTAAGCTTTTCCATTTCCATAAACATTAAAGGTCTTAATTACAGTGCATAAGTAAAGAATTAAATAACAGAAATACAGATAGTTGTCGCCTTCTTGATGTAGAAGGACGACAGTCCACTATATCTCTCCAGCCCGATACCAGTCAGGGGCCTAGCCCGATACAGTAGTGTCGGGCGGCACACCGTGATGGCCGACTGTATCGCTCAAGGACCCTGTCTGATACGCTCATGTCGGGCGGCGCACCCTCTCGGGTGGCATGCTATGACGGGTGAGGCGTATCGAGTTCGATATTGTGTCTAGCATGGAGCAATGCAACTACTGTCGGGCACTTGTGTCGCTCATCAACGTTGGTCGATATCGGCCTACAGTGTTGCCCGGGACGGTTCTAAGTGAACCATCCCCTCCCTCTCAGGATGAGGGAGAGCTCACTTAGAGTTTCTCGGTACGAGCACTGAGGCATGATACTCTTGCTCTCACAATTTTCCTTCGAAGATCGCTCAAAGTTCCCAACTGTGTGAACCGTATTTTCAGCTTCCTATAGCTGCTATTTATAGGCAGCGGTTGGGGGAAGTTATGGTGCTCGAAGCGCCATGTGTCATCCTTATTCGCGGGTCGGTGAACGACTGATACTGGTATCACTCGGCACAGGGGTGTCGGCTGTCGGTTACGTGACAGGTGGTGCCTGCCGGTGGGTGGCATGTGTCGTGCGACAAGCTTGGGTTGTCGTGGCGAGCTCGACTCCCTGTTGGGTAAAAGACGTTTCGTCCGTCAGTTTCTTTTTGCCAGAATCCCCATATTGCACCATTGTGTCGCGCTACCCTGTCGGGCAGTGCTTGTATCGGGCGTCAGGAAGGCCGAAAGCAAGTGGAGCTTATTTGTGGGCCGGGACGGCCTTATTGACGATAAACATACCAAAATGAGGAAAAACTCTACAAAAGAATGGAAATATTGGATTAAGAGTGTGGTTTGGCCAATTATTGCAAAAGTACTTATAAAAGAGAGGAAAATAGTTTAAAAGGGCAGTTTTGACAATAGAAAAATAGTCTAAAATATCACAAAATTTGGTGTTATCAACTCTTCCAAACTTAGTGTTTTGATTGTCCTCAATCAATATTTAAACTTTATTTAGTGATGCTTCTTCTTGCTCGGTGCAGATTTCAGTTCAAAAGGTGAAACAAGAATCGCGGTGCCTTAGAGGTAATGTTGTCTCACTACGAACAAAAGACTGTGTTTCCTTGCTTTATTATTTCAGTAAAATTCTTCTCTACATCTTCAGTGAGACTTTTGTTGTATGATTCTGAAGTTAGCTTACACACCAAACAACTTTATTTTTGGGGCGGAAAGTTGTGTATAGGGTAGGCTAAGGCTTTTTGGGGTATTTCTCCTTTCCCATCAGTCCATCCAGGTAAGGGTCCGTTAGCAGGCAAGTAGTCCCTACAGTCCAAGCCAGTTGGATTTAGAGTAGTGATTTCACATCCTACGTACCACTGTCCCGGATCTACCATGCCTAAAGATGGGTACTTTTGGAAAACAAGTGTGTATATATATTTTTTTCTTTTCTTTTATTGGGCACAACTCTCATGCTTTTATTCACACTCATAAGGCTTCTTTCTTTTTTTGGGATTTTCGTTGGGTGAGGGGAAACAAAGAGATTTCTATTGTTTGGGTAGCTTTTTCCTTCTCCATACTTGTCTCTTACCTGTTTGTGAGATTATTATATTTTTTTCGAAATTTTTGGCATGGAAAAACATAATATTTTGTTGTTTGAGGAAGCATTATCAGAAAGATATAACAAAACTTGCATCTCGTTAAGCATAAAGAAAACAAACTTGGCAAGGAGTTGCATCAGGTTTTTACTAATATAGCGACTTTGTACATATGTAGGGGAACAAGATAAGAAATGTTTTTCAAAATTTTTGATGTATATTTTGTTGTGTGAGCAAACATATGTATATGTACACATGATATAGGAAAGAACTAAAGAATAAAGAATTTGAGTCAGAAAAATCAGAAAATTTTCAAAAATTTTGTACCTCCCTCACTGGTACATGGTACCCCCCCAAACATACTCCACACTCTATCTCAGAGTTGTGAGGTAGATAAGGTGAGGTAATGTTACTCCAGTGAGGTTAGCTGATGAGCGCACCTACGTCAGATAAAAGCTCCGACAAATATTCTACTCTTTTGCTGTGATAATCAATGTGGTGGAGCTGGTCAGGCGTTGCTTTATTTGCTATCCATTCCAGGACAAAGATGCCACAGTCGTTAGATAGGGGAAGCTGTTGCGGACTGCGGTGGCAGAACTGGAGTTCGTGCCATTTGCTTACTTGCGTGTCCAGAAATAGTTGGATCATCTTTGACACCTCGTCGTAGAATTTTCAAGATAAGCGTTCGACGGATGTCAACGGTTCTGATGTACACAACACTGGATGGTTTTTGTTGCTGTCCGAGCTGTTGTAAAAGATTCCTGCTCGTTTCTGAGTGTACATTGTCAGGAGCGTCCAATGATTATAATGCAGGATGGGCAGAAAAATTTGGCTAGGGACCCCGCTCTTCAACTCTGCCAAAAAATGCTGCTTTGCTCCTATTTCATCGGCGAGGCAGACGTCGTTCAACAACATAGGATGAGATATGCATGCGTGTTCGAACCTTGGCTGTAATATTTGGATGCAAGCCGCCGCCACAGATACAACTAAGCACCCTCCTTCTTTTACCATGTCCCTTAGATCATCTACCGGGACTACGACATCGCATGCCTTGTAAACGACATATGACGGGGTGGAATCTGTTAGCTTTAGAAGGATTTCATTTACCTGCTCTTGTGTGAGTGTAGTGCACGAGAAGTAGTCGAAATTTTTGATCATCTCTTCTGAAGCTTCAGGAGAAGCAGTGTCTTCCGTCCTGTGCACTTTCTACACGGTCTCCAACTTCTTGCCTACCCCGTAGGTGTCAACTTCCATCTCCACTTCTCTCTCTAGGGAGCTACTGGATCGTGAAGATTCGTCTTCTTATTCACTGTCCAGCAGCCTATCAGTTACCCCTACATCTCGGAAATAGAATCCGTCTTTAATCAACATCATGGCGTATGTGCCCCTACGGCGATAGAAACATGTGCCCCTAAGGGCCCCCAAGTTTCCAATTGTGTTGAGCACCTCTATGGAACTTAAGACGATGAGGGCACGATTTCCTCTTCCCTCTTCAGCCTGGATGGGGAAGTCGTGGATATAATAGAAGTTGCAAATGCCGCAGTGACCTTTGGCTCCTTGCTTGATAGCTCGTAGAAGACGTAGCACTAGAAGCCTCAAATTTTTGTCCTCCGGGCGGCTGAAAGCATTCTCGGAGTGTGACACCTCGTTGCAGTTGCAGTTCATCAACCAGACATCGTGGTTCCTTAGGTCTGCCATGCAGAGGAACCATATGTTGCGGTGCTTGTACGGTGCCTACACGAGGTTAGGGTTATGCTCGTCAATGTGCTGCAGCATGTTGGCCACCGCAGTGGAGTCTTGTTCTCCCCACATCAACCTTCTTGCCAAGATCGGGGTGGCATTATATATTGTCTTCTGACCTGTCCTGCTGTCGATGTTTTCTATTATCACATTTTCAAGGACCCGAAACAGTCTTTTGCCGACGACGGCAGGCGAGCGGAACATCTTGCGGAGCACTCCCCATTGTACGGAAAAGTAGTCCTCACTCCAGACAACGTCTTCTTCATCTTCCTGCGATCTTAAGACCTTGTTTAGCAGTTTCTGGTCTCTGATCGTCAGGCAGCCGATGGCCCTTCTGTCGAAGTCTGCCATTTCAAAGGAGGGTATCTCGGATGGCTCACGGAACCTGTCTTCCATCGAGCGTCTTCCTCAGGGGAGGTGTCTTTCATTAGCTGCATAGACGTCCCCCTTTTCTCCCTCTGATTCATTAGAAGAGTCCACCCCGATGCTGATATCTCTGTTATCATCTTCAATTTCATTCAGGGGGTCTGAGGGATTTTCTTCTTCCGAGCCTAGGGAGCTCTCCTGTCCTGTTGGAGCTCCTTCGGCTGACCTTTGTTGCGTCCCCTCCTCAGGCGTTGAGGATCGCCCACTGGAGGAGGAGGAGGATGCTGTTCCTGAGGGGGAAACTGATGAAGAAGGAGGAGAGCCACGACTAGGGGGTGACAGGGACCTTCTCAGCTGTCTTCGTCGTGGATGGTCATCACTCCTGTCCAGTCTCTCTTCGATCATGTCGAGGCATTGGAGAACTTGCTGAAGCATCAAATTCAAGGCCTCTAGTCCGCTGGGAAGGCGAGCCAAAGTCATCAGCTCTCGTTCTTGGCTATTCAGTCTATTTTGGAAAGATGCAAACTTGCGGGTTAGAGAAATACAAATAGTTGAGTTGATATTCGTTACCTCCCGCAAGTAGTCGAACTCGTGCTCGAGCATCTTTCCGAGCGACGGAGGAGTTTCAGTGGGTATCCCTTTCATCCTCGCGACATATTGCTCGCGCGATGGTCTACCAGGCAAGGTAGAATCTATCAGAATCGTTCGCGACCCAGCTGCTGCCAGGCGAGGCGATGGCGCTTTTTCAGTTGCCACCGCCCTGCCTTCTCATCGGGGTGGAGATGGCCATGGTGAGGGCGGACTATGCTCCACCTATGCACTGTCGGTGATCTCCTCAATTGTTGTAGGTGGGGACTTCGGTGGCAGTGTCGGTGTTCCTCCAAGTTCCCTTCTCACGATCTCGTCAAACACCCCGTTGTTGTCATCTTGTTGATGTTCCTTTTCTGCCTCTGTAGGCATTGAAGCAAATATGGGGGTTGCGGTCGTCTCTCCCGCGGCAAATCCCTTAGTGTCTGTCTCAGTGACCTCAACGATCACCAAGTCTTTTTCAGCCACCACCGTCCTTGTTGTGGTGGTGGATGATATAATTGGAGCTACGACAACTCTATTAGCAGTTGTCATTGGTAGATCTCGAACTGCCCTCTCCTGGGCCCTGGTGGTGGTGGTGTAAGCTGCATCATTCACTACAGCTTCAATTTCAGTGGCGGTGAAGACCATTTTTTTTGCGTCGTAGGCGGCGCAACGAGGGAGTGGGAGGGTTGTGTTTGTTCTTGAAAACTTGTAGAAGTATTCTCTCCCCTCCTTTATGATATTGGTCCTCATCAGGTACTTTGTGTCGATCACCTCATCGCCTTGCATCCTTGAAAGGCTACGAGGCTCTTTCGGGTACCCAAGCCCTACCGCGATTAAGTTGACGATGCCGCCCATGCAGTACTCTTTGGTGGCTTCCTTCATCGGGTGCAGTCTGTTCAGCAAGAACCGCCCGAGGTTGATCACTCGACCCTCCATCATGTGCTACATGACGTGGAGTTCTTCTGTATAGATGTTGTTGGACTCATTCTTACTGAACAGCAAGCATGCCACCAATTTGTACACTATCCTCCAAAAGCAGGAATGCACTGCGACCACCTTTCTTCCCGACTTGAATGACGATTTGCCGGTTAGCCTGTTCTAGAGCTCCACGGGATTGAACCTATCTCCCTCAGTGATTCTCTCACCGTTGTCCATTAGATTTTTCTCCTCCTCGATGGAAGAGAAGATCTTGTTCAACAGTTTCTCGGAGATGGCGTGCTCCGAGTTGTAAAGGCAGGCCTGAAGTCTATCTGCTCTGCCGAATTCTTTCCTTTCTGCAGCAGAATTCTTCACCCAGCAGAGAGAAGACATGAACTCCCTCATGAGCCCAGTATAGGAGGAAGATCGACTAAAGTAGATCTTTCTCAGCCCTACCCCAGCGAGGACCCTTTCCAGCCTCTCAAGGATTCCCAGCTCAGCAAACGAAGCTTCATGGCAGAATCTGCTCGGCCTGTACACCTTGGTCACTATCTCATCATAACGGTGACCGTGCTCGTCGTCTCTTGGCACGAACCTCCCAGGCGAGGATAGAGGTTCTACCACTGCTGTCGGTGTTGGAGTTGGAGTTGGAGCCTGACTTCTCCAACCCTAGCCCTCTTTTCTGCTGTTGACGCCCCAGCTGCTCCTGGATTCGGGCGTTTAGGCTTGCAGTATGTCCTTCAGCTGTAGTCTCATGGTAGATCCTCCTGCCTTGTGCGTCAACCGAGACTGTAGTTTGCTTGATGCGGGCCATTCTGTTAATTAACAAACGAAATCCTTGGTCAATTTGATGTGTCGATGTTTTGAAGATGTTAAACTGAATGCTCGATAAGGTATGTCTTGATATAGAAATGATCCACACGACGTATCGGGCGATACGAGGTTTTCAGCTTGAGCCCGACACAAGATGTGGGCATCGCTTGGCACGTTAGAATATCAAACATGCGATAATAACAAGGCGATATTGCGATAAACACACTTCAGGTTAGTCATTCGGTACACGTGTGTCGGGCGACAGGGTGGCGACAGGATAAGATACCCGGTAAGGTTTTCTTGAAAGCAAAGCAGTGTATCGCTCGACAACAAAACAGGCGAGGCGGTGCAAAGATGGGTACCGCGGCTATCGCCCGACATGGCGTATCGGGCAATCGTGAATAAAAGGTACGTTGTGCGACATCCATGTCGGGCAATACAAAGCTGCTCAGCTCACGAACTATAAGACTGATAAGTTACTCGTTTATCGTGTCGGGCGGCACGGTCTGTCAGGCGATAAGGTATGTCAGGCTATACCTTGTTCTGTTCTCAACTTTCACGTGATACGGGAGCAGGGAGGTCTTGCATGACACGGGAGAAAATGCACAAGATCTTAGCACGATACGGGAGAGTAAAAATAGTAAGGCAAGTAGCCCGATACGGTAAAACTTGACCCTTTATATAGCAATCTCAACTGGGGGTGAAACTTGGTAAATCCAGAGCGCGCGTCGGCCGTTGGGGTAACTCATTCCAACTACTCGATACGAGTGCACGCCGCCCAGGCATGCTAATTGGCATGACCCTTGCGATCCCCGAGATTCCACTACCCAATACAACTTGAAAACATAGCGGTTAAAAGCGGATGATGAGTAAAACATCATTGGCCAAATACTAAGATCCTGGCCTCAGATGGTATTACCCATCCCGGTCAATAAAACTAAAGCGGTGACCCATAAAACAGAGGAGTCAGCGCATGCGACGCATGCACTGACTCGGGCCTTATTACAGTCCATAATGTTTATAGTGTTTTTCATGCAGAAAAGTAAACACGTCCTATTCTAGGAATTTAAAAGGCAGCTCGGGTTGCCTCCCGAGAAGCGCTGCGTTTTCCGTCTTTAGCTGGACACATTCAGCTTCTTTTTCTTACATCTTCATCTTTGCCTCTACGGTCACAGACCTGCCTTCTTGGCAGTCTCGGTATTCGATGGTATCTTCCCTGACGGGTTCTTCACGATCTCGGCCAACTGATCCAGCTGCTGGTCAATTTGGCGTTGGTGTGTTTGAATGTCCGCCAATTGTACCTGTAAAGAGTTCAACACGCCAGAATTTGAAAGCGCACTTTGCGCCAGTTGATTATTGATTGTATCCTCTTCTTAACAAAATCAAATAACTAGCCTATCACGTCTGCTTGGCCCGTGACCTTGTCTTGTTCTCAGTTCGACCCTTGATACTTTCCCTGCACTTGGAAGTTTCCTTTCGCCGATTGGAAATGGTTGTTCTTGGTGTATTGACCAGGTCCCCCTCTCTTCTCAAAAGCTTGTGTCGGCTTGGACGAGTTATGTAGCTAATGAGAGTTTTCAGCTGCATCCTTGTTGCCGTAGTTAAAGCCGGGGTGGTCTGGCCTTTTGTAGTTCACGAAAGAGACATTTTCAGTCCTTTCGTCTTCCGAGTAAGAATCACTGTCAGTGTCCGGTCGGGTGTAGATGCAATTTTCTACCCCATGTCCTCCTTCACCACATGTTATGCATGTCATCACCTTCTCAATTGGCTTCTTGCCTTTCCCGCCATCTTCCCGCAGTTGCTTAACATCAGTGGTGATTCTTTGTATCTGTGAGGTAATGGACTCCAGTGCTTTGGACTCAAGAGAGGGCCCTTCACTGACCTTCTTGACCCGTCCTCTGTCAGATCTATTGTAATCAGTGTCAGCTAGCAGCTCGGCCATGTTTTTGATGATCTTTTCAGACTTGCTTGGTTTTGTCCAAAGGAAGTCACTGCCTGCTGCCACATTTAGTGACACCCTTTCATCTGGAGTCAGGCCATTGTAAAAGGTGGTGACGAGGAAGACTTTCTTATAATTATGATGTGGGCAATCCCTCTGGTATTCCTGGAATCGCTCCCAGGCGTCATGGAGGCTTTCATTCGGCTTTTGCATAAAAGAGGTTATTTTCTGCCTGTTTCTGACGGTTCTTTCAGTGGGGTAGAATTTGTTCACAAATGCGTCAGCCAGTGCTCCCCATCCGTTTAGAGATTGGTGAGGTAACCCAAGATACCATGACATAGCTTTGTCCTCCAGGGAGAAAATAAAGCCCTTGCAGTATATGACCTCTTGGGGGACCCCCCTCATTTTTATGGTATCACATATATTTTTGAAAGCGTCCAGATGGTGGTACGAGTTGTCATTCTTAGAACTTCCCCTAAAGCTCTTATTCTGGATCATTGAGATAACTGACGACTTGAGCTCAAAATTTGCCGCGTTGAAACGGG
This sequence comes from Alisma plantago-aquatica, assembly GCA_963693085.1. Taxonomy (NCBI): domain Eukaryota; kingdom Viridiplantae; phylum Streptophyta; class Magnoliopsida; order Alismatales; family Alismataceae; genus Alisma; species Alisma plantago-aquatica. Next base: position 504,234,549 of record OY856410.1, on the reverse strand, counting down.
GGACAATGACCAGGCATCAGGATTTGTTGGCCTTCGTGGACGCTAACTCCCTCAGCATTTTCTCTTCTTCCTCTGAGTCGTCAGTGTCGCTGGCATCATGTCGTCGTTCCTGATTGTCGTGATTCCTTCTGTGTCTCCGGTGGCGATTTTGTCTATCGCGGCGATGTCTTTCCTTGAAATGCTCTGTTTCTGGATCTTCGAGGTTATCATCGCCGTCATAGTGATTGTTGAATTCTGGTGGAGGCGAATGAGGTCGAGCTCGCCTTGGGCGTTCTTCTTCAGACTGGGGTGACTCGAAGTGGGGCGGCATGGTATCAGCGGTCGGTAGAACATGTCACTATTCTTTGGGGTTCCTGAAATGACACGAGAAATCAAGTTTAGAAAATAGAATTATTTATTTCGTGCAAAGGAAAATGATAATAAAATAGCAAAGAGTGTTGTCAAGCTCATTTCTAAGCTTGAGGCACGAGAGTGTAGTTAGTGGATTCGGATTCATCAACAGTGTCGTTTTGCCTTGTCCCCAGCAACGGCACCAAAAAGTTGACCGACCTAAATCGCGCGTCCTAAAATTGGAGGTGGATTTGAGGTAGTCAAGCTTTTACATTTATAACCCGAATCCTTCTAGGCCCCCGCAACTTTTTTTGCGGGGTCAAAGTAGATATACGGGGTCGAACACAGGGACAAGGGTGGTAGTGTTGAGAACTCAGAATCGACACGCTACACTCCGGCAGGTACAAAGAGATATTAAATTCCCCAAGGGGAAACAACAAGATGTCACGAAGAAAACAAAGAAAACTATCTCCAACTGGAGTTACAAGCAGGATTTAAGGTTTTAGTCATTTAGCGGTTTTTAGGGGTTTTCATGCAACAGAAACAAAAAGATAAAACTAGAGCTAAAGCGAGGTGCGAAGGATAAACTTTGGTAAAACAAGCTGCGCAGCAGGAACATCCTGTACCCCTCCTCTCGGAGCGGATACCTCTAACCAAGCGTCAACACCCACTTGAGGTTGCTGGTCTTTAAGTTAGAGTGGAATGCTACCAAAGCAACTCCGTTCCAAGCACTCTCGTACTACAGAATCGGACCAAACACTAGAGCCACAACACATCTCTTAAAGTTGTTGCGACGGGAAAACAAGATTTGATAGCTAAGAAAAATGCGATCCAAACATGCAAGCTAGAGTTCAGATGTTGAACATAGCAGTAATCCAACAATTACACCAAGCATAGAGCAGTAAGTGATTAAGGTTTTCCATTTCCATAAACATTAAAGGTCTTAATTATAGTGCATAAGTAAAGAATTAAATAACAGAAATAAAGATAGTTGTCGCCTTCTTGATGTAGAAGGATGACAGTCCACTGCAGCTCTCCAGCCTGATATCGGTCAGGGGTCTAGCCCGATACAACAGTGTCGGGCAGCACACTATGACGGCCGACTGTATCGCTCAAGGACCCTAGCTGATACACTCATGTCGGGTGGCGCACCCTCTCGGGTGGCATGCTATGATGGGTGAGGCGTATCGGGTTCGATATCATGTTTGGCATGGAGCGATGCAACTACTATTGGGTACTTGTGTCGCTCATAAACGTTGGCCGATATCAGCCTACAGTGTCACCCGGGACGGTCCTAAGTGAACCATCCCCTCCCTCTTGGGATGAGGGAGAGCTCACCTAGAGTTTCCCGGTATGAGCACTGAGGCACGATACTCTTGCTCTCGCAGTTTTCCTTCGAAGATCGCTCAAAGTTCCCAACTGTGCGAACCATCTTTTCGGCTTCCTGTAGCTGCTATTTATAGCCAGCGGTTGGGGGAATTTATGGTGCTCGAAGCGCCACGTGTCCTCCTTATTCGCGGGTCGGTGGACGGCCGATACTGGTATCACTCGGCACAGGGGTGTTGGTTGTCGGTTACGTGACGGGCGGTGCCTGCCGGTGGGTGGCCTGTGTCATGCGACAAGCTTGGGTTGTCGTGGCAAGCTCGACTCCATGTCAGGTAAAAGACCTGTCGTCTATCAGTTTCTTTTTGTGCGGCATCCCCATATCGCGTTGTTGTGTCGCGCTACCCTGTCGGGCAGTGCTTGTATCGAGCGTCAGGAAGGCCGAAAGTAGGTGGAGCTTATTTGTGGGCCGGGATGGCCTTATTGACGATAAACGTACCAAAATGAGGAAAAACTCTGCAAAATAATAGAAATATTAGATTAAGAGTGTGGTTTGGCCAATTATTGCAAAAGTACTTATAAAAGAGAGGAAAATAGTTTAAAAGGGCAGTTTTGATAATAGAAAAACAGTCTAAAATATCACAAAATTTGGTGTTATCAATGTTCCATATCATTACTAATTTGGTACCAACATCGTTTCATCATCGAGAAATTGAGTATCAAGGTCAATGCATATATTGTTCAAAGTCATCATATGAGTCACAATTATGGATAGCATGTGATGGAGTGAACTTTTGAGATTCTTGGTTACTCAATTGTTTGACTCAATTATGAGATGGAGATTGAAATGATCAAATGAGGTTGACATCAAATTTGATAAGAATGTAATTTGAGTTGAGTAAAACATTGGAAATTTCTAGAAGTTATTTAAGCTTGAAAGTGATCAAATAAGTGATGCATTATGAAACTAAACTAAGGTGTATGTTATTCAAACTGTGTTGTGGCTTGAACTAGTATCATGTGCCCCACAAGATGGGAATTAACATCGTGGCAGACTAGTTATTGTTCAATTTCTTGTGTTGGATGGTTAGATAGTAGTCTCATAGATCAGATATAGGTGACCGAAAGCACCAAGCCATCTCTTGCCCCACGTCCCTGAACGTGGTCTCAGACATGTGTTTGGTCGACTATGCAGTTCAATCTTGAGAAGAAAAGTTGATCCCTTATAAGCAAGGGGAGGTTCTCTATACTGGAGGTTATCGATACTTCTTCGTACTCCTCTCCTTTGGAAGTTGTAGCAGATAACAAGAAAACTGAGAAGGGAGACGGGGAGAGAACCCCAGTTCTCAAAGGAGGAGGTCCTCACAAGAAGCAGCAAGGATGATCATGACAAACTCATGGAGGGAAGATGCTACAGACAGAGGTGTCAAAACCTTCGGCGGTCAATGCATTGATATATAATGCAAAATGAGCTTAAAATATGTGTTCATTTTTGTTAATGAATATATTTGTGCAAGTATACACTTTTTCTTATATTTCTTTATAACTGCCAAGTATTAGTTTTATCTTATTGCCAAGATATGATGAGAGGTATATAAAAGACATGTAGGCATACTCAATACAATATTCTTTAATATTGTGCTGACGTGTACCAAATGTAATCTTTTGTTTAGGTTTGTGGACATATGCTCTTGAAGATCCAGGATAGTTGAGAGTTGTGTGGCAAGTTGATGTACAGGTGGACATGTTGTCTTAAGATCATGTTTCTTAGTGGTAGTACATGTATATGTAGAGTTTGCTGTTCAATATGTAATATCAAATATTGTAACAATTTATGTTGTAATTATATGTTGAATGGTGAACATGTGTTGTATGGTTTTATTATTGTTCATATGCATGTGCTACTTATTGTTTCCTTCTGACTTCCTCTGATTTTCTTCTTATTATCCTAGTGTGTGGTGCTCAAATTGGGATTCTCACTAAGGTGAGGGTTTCAATTTTGACGTCACACATCATTTTAAGTTTTAGAAAATCTGGGGACTTCACAGGTGGTATCAGAGCATGAACAACAACAAAGCCTGACATTTTCTGATTATGCAACTCAAAACCAAATAAGATTGAACTTAATAATGTTTAGGGTTAGATTAGTCGTCTTTTAGAGACTAGATCTGACCTAGATGCTAGGTTATCACCTAGATGTCTATGAACCAGGTCTAGAATGGTGCTTGTTGTATAGCAAGTCCTTAGATGTCATTCTTTCCTTGTAGTGCACTAGTATGGGATGTTGCACTATTTGGAAATGATGTAAATCAAGGGAAGAGAAACCCTAGACATATGGCGCTCATTGTCTAGAGTAGCTAAACTAGTCTACACCATGTTCTCACCCTTTTCATTAGTTTTCATGGCATTGTACTCTCAACTATGCGTGGGACACTCATTTTCTGGATTTGGTTTTTGATTCCAATCAGATCGAACCTCGATAGTTTTTTCTGATGCATATTTTATCGAAGAAAAACTATATCATATTTTATTATATATGTTAGTATTACAAAAATTGTGTCCCCACACATGCACGAGTAGGAGGTGGTCATGCAACCTAAGTGAAAGTGAATGATATCAGTCTAGAAGAGAGAGTAGTTCTAGATTAGATGTCTAGAGCATTGTTGGAATATTTGATCGATGGAATAGATGAAATAAGCTTTGAGGATATGATATAAGTCTTATATAGATGATCTAGGATCATTATGATGACTTATGTTTTTCTTTGAGGATTAAGGTTCAGTTTTTAGGATTTGAGATAAGTCTTGATGATGTAAGTACGTGTGCTTTTCTAAGTTAAGATAAGCTAAGTTGAGATAAGATATGTTAAGTTAAGATAAGGTTGTGAGTCAGCATGAGCCTCAAGCTCTTTTACAAAGGAGGACCTCTAGTGTTAGGTCCAGTTTCAGGGTTAACTCCAGAGAGAGTGAGACCTAGAGGGAGAAGGTCAGAGAACCTAAACTCCAAGATATGAGAATTATGAGAAATTTGGGTGATGATATGTCCTAAACTAGAATATTCCTGAGTGATTGAGTTGAGTCACTTTATGCATGATCCTTAACACTTTGTTGAATCCTAGATGTCCTTGGGAGGACCAAACCCTATAGTTGGAGAGAGGCTGGTTATATAAGCATATGTGAATGAGGAATATGAGAACCTACCATCTTGGTGAGGGAGAGAGAGTCCCAAGACCCTGGAGGAGGTAAAACTGTGCTAGTTTTTGTGAAGCCTCATACTCGGGTTGGTCGTCTCCCACATAGGAATCTAGTGGTGATCTAAGAGAGTTTTGGGTAAGCATGTTTCTTGGGTAGAGACCTATGAAGAGAACATCATACCATGTTTTGGTTTGTGCTATGTGGCTAAATCTGGTGTAGATATTCACTAGTGCCAATGAGGTAGACCTAATAACCCTAGATCAGAGAGGAAAAATAAAGTATATGCATGTAAGATAATCATAAGGATGAGTTAGCTTAGAGGGACTAAGCATGACACTACGCTCATGGTAAGGGTTAGGACCTTGATTGGGCTAGATAAAGCTTTGCGATATGTTTGATAAGCCATTCACATAAGCTTGTATAGCACAACCATGATATAATATATGTAAATCTGATCATAATATGTGATCCAATCTTGAGATATGATAGTGGATATGACATGATGAAAAACCTAGATATGGTTTAGTAGTTCCTATGTACAGATATTTAATCATATACATGATTAATGATGACATAATATGGTTAGAATCTAGTGAAGAAATCACTAATAAAGTTTGTAACCTAATATGAGTAGTGAAATGAGATCCTAGTAATGAAACATGTCACATGAGGTGTTAATCATAGTGCTTAATAAAGATGAAAAATATAGATTGACAATTTGCACAACATCATGATTATAATACCTTGATATGATCTAGATGGATAAAGTGAGTTAACTTTAATAACTCCCTCCTAAAGGCATGTATTAGTGTTGAACATGGTCTAACAATTAACTCAATAAAATAATGATGGCACCTTGTTATGACCTTAAAAAAAATGTAATTTGGAATCTTGATGCATGGGTAAAGATAAGGATGCAACCCTAACATATGAGATATGTCATAAAATAATTAGCTAGAGTTTCTAAACTCTTGTTTCAATCTTTATGAAGGGGTGCTTCACCTTAGATGTTTTAAAACCTCCTAATAGTGGTTTGGATATGATAATGGAGCTTTGTTTGTGGATATGTTGCACCTAGACTAGTGCCCCACATGTAGGTGAAAATCTTTTGGTTTTCCTTGGACTATGCGAATGGCTTAATTTCGAGGACGAAATTTCTTTTAAGGTATGTAGGATGTGATGGAGTGAACTTTTGAGTTTCTTGGTTACTCAATTCTTTAACTCAATTATGAGATGGAGATTGGAATTATCAAATGAGGTTGACATCAAATTTGATAAGAATGTAATTTGAGTTGAGTAAAACAATGGAAATTTCTAGAAGTTATTTAAGCTTGAAAGTGATCAAATAAGTGATGCATTAGGAAACTAAACTAAGGTGTATGTTATTCAAACTGTGTTGTGGCTTGAACTAGTATCACGTGCCCCACAAGATGGGAATTAACATCGTGGAAGACTAGTTATTGTTCGATGTCTTGTGTTGGATGGTTAGATAGTAGTCTCGTAGATCAGAGACGGGTGACCAGAAGCGCCAAGCCACCTCTTGCCCCACGTCCCTGAACATGGACTCGGACGTGTGTTTGGTCGTGTATGCAGTTCAGCCTCGAGAAGAAGAGTTGATCCCTCATAAGAAAGGGGAGGTTCTCTATACTGGAGGTTATCGATACTTCTTCGTACTCCTCTCCTATGGAAGTTGTAGCAGATAACAAGTAAACTGTGACGGGGGATGGCGAGAGAACCCCAGTTCTCGCAGGAGGAGGTCCTCACTGGAAGCAGCAAGGATGACCGTGACAAACTCGTGGAGGGTAGATGCTACAGACAGAGGCGTCAAGCGACAAGTCGACGAACCTCAGTCCACCGGAAGAGGAGAACTCCCTTTTTCCCTTTCTCACTATCAGCAATGTCAGTGGAGTCGGAAGGAGATCTTGAACCTAATGGAGGCTAAAGAAGTGAATGATCATAGACGGTGCAGCACTAGTTCTCACTGGCGTTGGTCTGGGCGGTGGCACACCAGAAACTGAGTCATGTAGATTTGTGCGTCGGTGTTAGGTGAGGAGAGGTGTGTAAGCTCGAGGTGCTCGCGAGGAGATCTGCGACTGCACATTTTGTTCCTCACCGGAGATCCAAGCCACGATGGTGGGTTGAAGCCAGATCGTAGGCTTGTGGCTGGGATTGAAGTATCACATGGCGGCAGTTAGCAGACGGAGGACCCTTGGCGGAGAGCTTGAGGGCGTAGCGTCGAAGAACAAGGGAGGGCCTCACAAAGATGGACACAGGTGGGTGTCGTTTGGCAAGAAGTAAGAACTCACCACCCATCGCAATCCGGAGCAGAGCCCCAGGCGGCGACGACTACGTCGCAGAAGCAGAGAGCCGCTGCGGACTCGATGTGAGAGAGGAAGAAAAAGGAATGGGTCGGTCCAGTTAAACCAGCCATAAATTGGCCAATCCATCTTGCTGAACCGGGTCCGCTAGTTGTAAACTGACTGAATACCAGGTCAAACCAGTCTGCTCAGCGCGAGCCGCGAGTAAGGATCTGGGGCTTTCGTGGACACGTGGCGCAATTCAATTGGCTAGAAAGGTAAATTAACATTTTAAATCCCATATCTTATATAATTCACAAAAAATAGCCCACTTATCAGAAAAATACAAATAATATACAAAAATTCTCAGAAAAATGCTTAGAATAACCGGAAAGCATCATATCAGTCTTTTTATGCTTAAATCACAGTGATATCATGTAGGATGTTTTATGCTTGTTCATGGATAATAAATATCAAATGAAGACCTAAAATTATGAGAATGCATTAGTTACTCTTAAATGTATTTTAGAATCCATGTGACATCAGATATGATCATGTTATGATACACAATCATGTAATTTTCTTAGAATGACTATCTGGTGCTAATAACCCTAAATAAAATGCAATAAATACATAGATGCTCAATAAACGAAGGAATTTATGGAACACCCTAATATCAGTAACTGGAAGCTAATGTGTAAATTTGATATCAATTAAATGCACGAAATTCATGGTATATGAAGATGACACTTATTACATGTTATGAAACTCTAATTTAGGTTAATGTTGTAGCCTAGGGTTAATATGCACATGAAATACTATGGAAGCTAATGTTCAGATGATGAACCCTAATCTATAAAATAATAAGGAATAGGAAATCAGTAAGATAATTCCATGATGACAAGACAAGTAATAACGAGATAAGCTAACCCTAATATGAACACAATTAGGGTTAAGATAAGATTTTAGATGATGAGAACCTGATGATAATATGTGGCCTTTTCTTAATCAGGGTTAACCAGGATGTAGATGATATTAGGAATATGATGGTTATGTTATCTTGATCTAAGGTACGCCATTACCTCTTACTTAGCTTATTATACAATATGCTTGTGTTATATGTGTAGTAAATACTTGGCATATGATATTGGATGAAATGATTGTTCTTGCATGTTGCTTGACTTTCCATACTTATGTCTATGAACACATGAAACATAATATATCTATTCCATTATATGAAAGCACTAAACTCTTTGGTAGTACAGTGCTTGGAAGTGACCTAACTCTTTGGTAGTCAGTCACATTGTACATATGATCTAACTCTTTGGTAGTCGATCATAAAGGCCTTAATCTTGAGCTCCTTGAGAGTCAAGATAATGCACCAAAATATTCAGCGGTCAATGCATGGATATATAATGTAAAATGAGCTTAAAATATGTGTTCATTTTTGTTAATGAATATCTTTGTGCAAGTATACACTTTTTTTTATATTTCTTTATAACTACCAAGTATTAGTTTTATCTTATTGCCAATATATGATAAGAGGTTTATAAAAGACACATAGTCGTAATCAGTACAATATTCTTGAATATTGTGTTGACGTGTACCACATGTAATCTTTTGTTTAGGTTTGTGGACATATGATCTTGAAGATCCAGGATAGTTGAGAGTTGTGTGGCGAGCTGATGTATAGGTGGACCTGTTGTCCTAAGATCATGTTGCTTAGTGGTAGTACATGTATATGTAGAGTTTGTTGTTCAATATGTAATATCAAATGTTGTAACAATTCATGTTGTAATTATATGTTGAATGGTGAACATGTGTTGTGTGGTTTTATTATTGTTCATGTGCATGTGCTACTGATTGTTTACTTATGACTCCCTCTAATTTTCTTCTTCTTAGCCTAGTGTGTGGTGCTCAAATTGGGATTCTCGCTGAGGTGAGGGTTTCAATTTTGACATCACGCATCAGTTTAAGTTTTAGAAAATTCGGGGACGTCACATAGCATTATATTGATCACAATTTGGAAAGATCATATTTTAGGTCAAACAAATAAAGTCTTTGAATCAAGTGTACACGGTGACTTTCAATCCCAAAATCTCAGGGTCCTAAACTCTACATTGGCTTAGGTGGGGTTATACACCCATGATTTGATATTTCATATTTCAACAATTTTGAGAAAACATCATACTTTCAATATCATGATTTTTGAGCTCAAAATTAATGGGAGGTCCCATCCTAGTACTAATGAGAGCTAAACCCTAACTCATAAATCGAGATAGTCAAAATATTCATCATTTCAAAATTTTCAAGATTTGGGATTTTGAAGTCATTAGTCATATACCTGGGGTGATCTCAAGGTCCAAAAAGTGTGAACATAGAATTTGAATCATTATTGAGATTGATAGTCGTGAGTCACAATTCTATAATTAATATCAAGAATCAAGATTTTTTGACATCAAAAGTCATAGTTCCAAAATTTTGAAGCTAGGGTTTAGATTCCTATTTAAAACTTAGGGGAGATCACTCATAGATATTCAATTTCAAGCAACAATATTCAATCAATATTCAAGCAACATATCAAGATTTCATTATCAGGGTATCCATCTTTGATGAATGATCTTGACCTAGGTCTATCTAGGAAGTCAACCACAAGCTATAGTCAATATTATCATATATCAAGGTCATTATTAATCAATATTCAAGATTGAGTATCAACCATGGGTTTAACCTATTAAACATAGGTCAACAGATCCAAATAGGGTGAAAGGGAATACCTTTCCAAACTCTAAATAATCAAGAAAGCAAAAATTTAGAGGTAGTCATAATAGGGATGTGACCTAGGTTAGGGTAGTCATGAGTCAAGTACCACCCTAATCTTTAATATTACCAACATTAATCATTATCCATTGTGCTTATTCAGATAGGGAGAGTATCAATGATCAAAGAATGTTTTAAATGGTCATAACATCAAAATTCAAGATCATAATAGGGCAATTATGTCAAGATTTTACAAATTCAACTTAATATTTGCATTCATTTCCTTTAATGATCAAGGTAGTGATATAATTTGGAAATTGAGGATTTGAATTGGGCATTTCAACGAATCAAAGTTTAATAACACATGATTTCAGTCCAGTTCTAGATAAATTGAGGCTAGGTAGAGCGGGGGATCTCAACCACCATGAAGATGGATATGAGAAATTATGCTAGGACCTCGAGCCTAGACACCTCAATTTTCACCATTATGGACTTTAGGGTTTCTTTGGTGTAAGAGACTTGAGAAATCATGTACTTTAAGTATATGGGAGTCTGTAAGATCTGATACCAACAGTCACAGAACCATTTTTACCCCAATCCCAATCTCACTACTTAGATAGTGGTAAAGGGATTGAAGCACCCATCCCTGAGTGGCCCGATTGGATCTAACACACCAACATATACAATAAGAAATAATAACTCAAAAACTGGATATTTAAATAACTACTAACCCAATATGGAGATTTTTCCAATATATCCTTGTCATCAAAGTATGTAGAGTGTAGAAGTGATCTTATTCAGTATTCCATTTGTATTTCCTAAAATCAAGAAAATCGAGACACAATCATGCAATTGCACGGTACACTATCAAAATCAAGTAAAGTGATTTATAACAAAACAATATACTTGGCATGACTTATATTCAAAATATTAACAAATGATTTCCAAAACTAATATCATTTGACAAAATGTTTGTTATTCAACGATTCAATTTTTATTATGAGTTCCCATTATGTTGTAATCAAATAATCATGCTTATATATTTTGTGTGGCTCTATTACCCCAACACGATGGGGAAGGTCACTAGGCTCCTTCTCACCATTGGAAATAGGAGGTCAATGTACAAGTCCCACTTCCAAATGAGGGGGTTGTTGCACTCAATATCAACATTATCAACATTATCAATATCATCATCATTATCAATATACGGACAATCATAATGGGCATGCAATTTATGTTTTCATGTTTTTCAAAATATAGTATAGAAAAATAGAAGACTAATCATAGGGAACAATAGCTCATCCAAGTATGTAGCCAAGTATACAGTCAAGAGATACATAAAAGTATCTTCAATACAATCAAGGAGGAGTTATATAATAGTGTACCTTTCACCGAGATTTCAAGTACAGATCCACTAGTAATCGGTCGACCTTTTATGTCAGATCCTAAAACACAATGTTTGGATCAAGGGTCAAGATCAAGATATTTGGATAACAAGTTTCAATATTTGGGATTAGGGTTACACTTTTCCTATGTCAACCTTAGGGTTGGGTCATTCACTTATAATCAAACAATATTTCAATATGTCCAACATTATTTCAAGTGTACAATATATTCCAGTGTGAATGACTTACCTAGGTTTTCTAGGATCATATGTGTTATCCATAATTTATGATCATTATCCAAGCATCATCACATTTCTAGATCATCATCATGATACTTAGCATAATTAGAATTCAATATTAGATCAAGTTTCAATTAATATAATGAGTAAATCAAATATCAAGTTTTAGGTCAATAGATCAAAATATGCCATAAGATTTAGGCCAAACATAATATTAAGATGTCATCATCATATTCAATGTTGAATCAAGTCAACAAGTATGTATCTAGATCACTAATAGGTCAACTATGCTTTTAGAGTCTCAATATGAACATCAGAGTCAAATATTAGGGTTTCCAATGTTTAGTCAAGATTAACCACAAATAGAGTCATTTATACCAAAGTATAAGCAAAGGATCAATATTTAGTGATATCAGTGAGAAATGTCTAGAATCAGACTTCAAAATCATTTTTAATGGGTTCATTGGATTTTCCTAATCAAAATCGACTATTTACTTGAATTATTTGGAGCTAGGATGCATTTTCTACGATTTAAACAAGATCTAAGTATTTAAATGAATATCTGAGTAGAGGGATAGTAAAATACCTTATATGGAAAAGAGGTGATCATTGGATCACTAGATCGGGTGGATGAGTTTGAGCCACATAGGCACGTGACTTTCTCACTTGCTAATCCAGCTTGATCTCGGTTCGGGGCGGTTCACTCCTCTGATTAGCTAGTTCAAACGAGTTTGCTGGTCTTTTGGGCCGATTTGGTTTCCTTCTCTGAACCCAGTGGTTCATGAGTTTGTTCTCTCTATTCTAGCTCCTCGCCTGCTAGCATGCAAACACAATGGACCATCTCGCTAGAGCTAGGGGAGAAGGCAACAGGGGCTCTGTAGTTGGTAGTCAAAGGTTACGCTAAGAATCCTCATGGTCTCGTGAATCGAAAGGAGGTGGTAGATTGCGGCAAGGTGGCCAGGAGGAGGAACGCCCGAATTGGGTTGTGCAGTGGCGTCACACAAGCATTATACAAATGATGAGCGAAAAGTGGGTGTTTGAGTCCAAGGGAGAGAAAGGCTAGGTGACGTTTGTGATTGTGGTAGAAAAACGAAGGTGAGGGTGGGGTTTTTATAGGTGACCGAGTCTAGATTTAGGGTTTTCCTATGGACACAACATCCATGGCAGCAGCCACAAGAGCAAGCTCTCAATTTCTCTTGAATCTAGCTGATTCGAGTGGGAAAAAGGGATGGATTCATTCAGATTTGTGGGGGAATCATCCTCGTTTGATTTGATTTTCAAAATAGAGTCCAGACGAGCCAAAAGCACTTGGATCTTTCGGTCCCCCCCCTTCTCTGTTGATTGCGGGAGGTACGAGATGACCTCCTGACCACAGGATTAGGGCCACGATCTGTTGCTGGCTGATCCAAGGGACGAGGTCCATCCCTTTCCTTAGGCCGTAGATTGCTGACCTGGAAAAGGTTAGAAAAGGAAAATAAAAAGGTATTTTGTGCACGTAACTTCCAAAATTCATAGAAAATTGTAGCAATGTCCAAATAGGATGAAATTAGAATCATAGGTTCAAAATAATATGGAGAGTATCTAGAAAACGTTTGAGAACCAAATGATGAAGTTTGAGTGACTAATTTTTTTCTTTGGACAAAGTGATCAATTAATCCAATTTAAGGTGTTATAATGTGTATAAAGACTGTATTGATCACCATATTTCGATTTTGAGTTTCAATATTGATTATGAAGCCAAGAAAAATAATTTGGGACCATGAGTGAGTATAATGAGGGAAAAAGTGTAATTACTTCATTCTAATGTGAAAATTCATTTTTTCATATACACATAGAAGGTATCAAGAGGAGATGAGAGAGGATGATTTGTATAATAGTTGAAAATAAGATTTTAAGCTAGATTGACTGTCACAACAAGACACAAGTACCTAAGATAATAAAATAAAGCATTATAATACATTCAATATTAAAATTGAAGTTAATATTGAGGAAAACATCAAAGACAAAGTACATATTACACTCCTGAGGAGAGAGAGGAATTTCCAGGCTTTCACTAAAACTTATTTGGGTGACAAAGTCCTCCTCCTAAATTCTCACATGAGATTGTTCCTTCGAAATAAGATATCTTTATGGCATGGGCCTTATCTCATAAAGAAGATCAAAGAACACAGTGCTTTTGTGTTTTCGGACAAAATAAAGGGTGAATGTTTTGCAAATGTCCATCGACTAACACGATACATCACTAGAGAAGATCTCACGACAAATCAAGCTTCCCCCTTCCTCTTGCTATATAGAAACAATTTGAGGAACCAAGCGGAAGGCCATGAAGTTAACTACAGTTCTTGTTGTGAGGAAACCCAATAGTTATCTATATGAATTTTAAATTTTTTGATGTATTTAGCTTTCATTCATGTCTCCTTCATTTTTTCCTAAAATTAGTTTGAATATTATTGATCTAGTTTTTGTTTTCAATTTTGATTGCATGTTCTTTACTCTTAATAGAACCCCTACTGACCCGTTGATCGCCTGACCAGACTATATAATCAACCGACATGATGTCCTTTTTGCCCAACCACTTTTCTTCTAGTTGATATCTAGACTGGCCCCTCTAGTTGGTTGATCTTCCTATTGAAAGTATTTTCTTCGGCAATGTAGATCGTTGGATCTCTTTAATGGATCGACCTACCAATGAAACTAGGAAAATGACAGTAAATACTAGGCTGGAAATATATGCCTTGCTTGGCTGACTGAGTAAGTGGATTTCCCAAATATTGTGTTTCCGAAATTCATCAGTGACCACTAGAATTATTCATCCACTTATATCGGGCATTCCCGATCACTTATACATTTTCTACCTCTAGTGTCAAGTTTTTTAATGTTAGTTTCAAAAGAAAGCCAACATTACAAGCCTATAACATTGGTTGGTAAATCATAATCATCACCATTGGTCAAGTCTTGCCTTAAGAATAAACACTTGTACCACTTTTATTATAACTTTGGTTTCTTGGGGTAGAACCCATGTCACATACAATCGCAAAATTCAAATTTTTAGGAGAAAAAAATTGATATAGAAGTTCAAGGTCATTTATTTAGAATCCTACCACACAACCCTTCCCATGGAATAAAGTTTGCCTCCAAAAATACTCTTTTGTCAATTTGTCTCTAATAAACCAACGCCATAGGTCATGTCTGCCATGAAAAAATGTTACTTCCAAAAAGCTTATGGTGTATGTTTCCCGTTTCATCCGCCCAAGCATAGTGATCTGCTAACCTACCTATAGAAACTCCAAGAACAAATCCCTTATGATCGGATGATCCTCACTGAAGTGAGACTAATCTATGTCTTGACTTCCGCAACTTGAAGACCATAAGCACCCAATCGGGGTTACCCAGATCGCTCGATCACAGTGGTCATGCCATTATAAATGGGATCACGGGAAAGGGATTTTGCATTACCACTAGTACAGAAATTATCTATGTTTTCATTTATTATAAACCAACGAGTAAGTGGGAGATACTAAGTCTCAAGAAGTACGTCGTTGGTTCTTTTGACAAAAATAAACTGACAACACACATATATATCCTCAGTTCCATGTTACAGTCAAATCGATGACATAACATGCAACGTGGAATGAAAATGTGGTTTGCCTTGGCAATTTGTCATCAGTTAAATGAAGAAGAGCCGACGTGGTATTTTGTATATTTGGCGTTAGATTTTGAAATAATTGATGAGGTATCAGTTAATCAACAATGAAAAAATAAGGGATTTGGAATTGGTTGATATTTAACCACCCATGTAATGCTCCATTATGTAGTCAATTTTGTTCAAATAACTTAAGAGGTGTCAATGAATCAACATTGGTAAGGGAATTTGCTATCGGTTTCATTTAAGAATACAACATAGTATGTATATGTAGTCAATTTCTTATGAAATAATTAATGACATTGTAGTTGTTGTTTTATAAAGGTCTACAAACTTACTGTCTGACTGCTAGCCTATCTAGATCCTATAGTTCATCAAAATTGCAGGCCTCTGCAAGCATGGAAGTTTAACAACATGCCATCAAACCTGTAAGAATAAAGATATATACAAAAAATACACATATGCATTTGATACATATTGTGACACCTCGTCAAGCTAAATGAGATTACTCAAAACACAAAACACGATCAACTACTAATTAATCACATAGTCAAAATTGGAGAATAATTAAAACCAATTCCAACAATGTAAATAAAGTTTAGAACATTTACATAAAGGTCCATCATTCCATTCTCATATATTGTAACAAGTATTCACATATGGGTCCAAAGACCTCAGTCACATCCTGCATACAAAACAAATTTGACATGTACATGCCATACATTTACAAGCATTGGTATACTACCAAAATATCATGTCGATATGAGTATATCATCTAGAAAATGCATTCCGTACCCAGACCTGAGAGTATAGGGATGACACTAGGACTCTACTACTAACATTTATAACTGACCAAACTTCTGAATCTATTGATCACCAGGTTGGTTCCCTTCCATAGAGTGACCTCGACCTTGTTTCTTGCAACCACCGAAAAAAATGTGGTGACCCACATGTGAGACCCAGTCCCAGCGAGAGATATAACTCTCTCCAACATATAATGATTATAACATATTAATTAATAGTAAATGCATTGAGTAATTAGGGTATTGAATAAGAAATATGAATAGATTGAATAGTTTAAACATACTAAGCAGTTAAGAAAATAAGTTGTAGCATCAAGTAGAATTACTCACTTTTCATAAGTCTACATCATGTAACAACTATGCAGTGTAAAGACAAGACAAGAGTTAATCAACCAATGTGATACATATTGAACCCTAGAAATTATACTACACGGCTGGTATTATATCTTTTATTATTATGCCCTGGGGAGTTTGAGTCGTACCACTCAAAGTCCAACTGCCACTGCGAAGTGCTATTCAGTTCCATATAAGATCTAGGAGTGTTGGTATACTAAGATCTCTTCCCCTTAATCAGTATGAGTAAACTGTAGTGACATACTAGTCAAACTACCAACAGTGACATATAATCAACTGATAACAACTAGTCTGTACTTGGTACAAGTTATAACACTAGAAATCAGGGTACACAAAATCATGTAATCTGAGGTACAACCGTATCTGTCCGCAATCACAACAAATGTCTGAGGCATGACCATAGCCATCCTCCATAACCTGCATTTTTTGATGGCAAGGATATGTCCTCAACTTGCCACCCTCACATACTCTATAGTATGCACTCCAAATTTCCCTGGGGAATACTCATTTCACCATCTAGCATGTTCTAACACTGAAGATTGTTCTACGACACAGGGTTCTACATGATTAAGGTTACACTTGAGTAATTACTGCCAATTGAATGCATACAAGTGGACATTCAAACCCTAATTATTTTCTAACAAATGTATATGTATAACAACTTCAAAAGATATAAAACATTTGAGATATAAATCTTAATCACATTACCACATGCTATCATTCCTTGCAAATTAATGGACCACACTTATCATCATACTATTACATGATACCAATATCTTATCACAAGTTCCAGGGTCTTAACCCTTATTGGAACATGAAGAGGATTTCACCTCAATCATGGCTTTAAATATGCCCAAAGGTCGTTAAGTCCATCACATTATTCATAGTAAGGTTATAATCATCATTCCATGCCTTAAACAAGGCTCAAAAGATCATTAACACATGTGTCCATAGGTATTATCATGGCAAGGCACTATGATATTCAAATAGTACTGCATTGTGGTTTCAACACAAGAAGAGTGTAATACATTGTCACATTAATTATTCGAGAGGTATGATTATAACCAATCAACATCATATAATTACATTAAGGTTAGGTATAACAAACTATATCACATGGAAGTTACGCATCCACTTATTATAGTGATTTATCAAATATAACTATATGATGGCAAAGGTAAGACTACAAAGTAATGGTATCAAACCATCAAATTATCATCACTAGGACCCACATATAATACCATGGTATTCATTATAATCCATTAGATGTTGAAGCATCCAATATTATTCATTGGATCAGGTTCATTGTTCAAGGTTATCAATTGAATTATAAGTCTAACCATTAGATCAATTGAACCAAGGAACCATTGGTTTAAGGTTTAGTCAAATCTACAATTGCATTCTTAACTCATCATATATGGTGATGACCTGATCCACCATTAATTGTGATCATTAGGTTACCATTGGTTGTTAGATCAGCAATACATTCATTTAACACCATCAAATATTAAGCTAATGCCATCATGGATTGATATCATCATTAGAATACTTAGTGGATGGTAATTGAATGTCTAATTGAGCCAAACCTGACCTAAGGGGATGACCATAAAATTGGTTGTCACCATAAAATTTTACACCCTTGATCATGAACATCAATTTCTAAGATAGCAACACCATTCGTTGTTGAATGGTATGACCATCAGTTGTGTGATAGGGAAGGAAATAGCTTGAAAACTGTAATTTGAACCATTGATTGTTTTGTACTAAGAACCATAGGTTGTTTCTATCAACCTGTCCCAGATTAAATTATACCTTAGAAAGGTCTTACACATGTTTAAAAGTTCATACAAAATTGGAACAGAATAGGGAACACCATAAAAAATTTGTAACTCTAAACAATCATCGTTTCTTTATACTTAGACCATCACATTAAAGCATAAACATGAACTAACAAGCTTCTAGCAAGAAACATAAGTGAATAATGTCATATAACTCACCTCTATGGAGTAGGTCAGATCCCAAATAGAAAGAATCTCAAGAAAATAAGGCAATAAAATCGTAGATTCAGATATGAACTTGGCCAAGTAGGCACTTCTCTCCACAAAGAAGCAAAACCCTAGAAGTAGAATCAAGAAGGATATATTTTTGAGTTCTAGAGCCACTTTCACCATGGAACAACAAGGTTCTGACCTAGAGAAATATAGGAGGAAGAAGATAAAATAAATAAATGGAGTAAATAAGGTAATACTTACACTTTTAGGTCAAGATCACTAAGAAGGAGCTTTAGGAACCCCTAAAGAAAGTCAATTGCAACCTTAGATTCTTTTCCAAGAAGATCCCCACTTTCTTCTTCCTTGGACAGGAAATTTGTAGTAGCACATAGGGAGAGCAAGTCTTACAGAAGGAGGAAAGTGGTGGAGAGTAAATGGTTCGTTTGGGTGCTTACGGATAAGTATATGAAACTTTAAGATAAAGAAAAAGAAAAAGTTGAAGCTCTAGTATCTTTCCAAGTGTCCATGGCCTTAAACTATTAAAAATATACAAGAACACACACAAGTAGCTCACCCACCATCCATATAGACCTTCTTAGATATCCTTTATCGAATTTCAAAGCCAATCAAATAATTCTTTAGTTGATAGCTACTAGAGGTAGCTCATCCATAAAGGGGTAAACCCTAAAATACCCTTGAGGAAAAGACCTTCACACCATGGATCAACTAGGAGCCCCATGCCTCAAAATACTCACGAATGATAAGATAACATATAAGGAACATAATGTATGTGAAAAATTGCAAACAAAACCCCTCAATTGGGTAAATTGTAGTAAAGTCCAAAATGTACATAAAATTGCATAACTTGCTCAAACACCGTCCAAATTGGACAAAATTTGAAAGTTAAGCTTTTCTTATGATTAAAAAGAATATGAAAAGGTTATATTAGAGTTATAACCATTCAATTATTGCAATTAAGCTTATTCAACTCATTAAGCAAGTTCAGCGACCTTACAACTATAAACCCCTAACAAGGATTTCGCCCCGAAATCCTATGCAAAAAGAGATGGGTTTTTATATGCATATAATTCTCTAGTTACCATGTGGCTTCCTCTATGCCATGGTGATGCCACAAAACTTTCACTAGTATTATATCTTTTTTCTTCAGCTTTTTCACTCTTCTATCTAGGATCAACACAGGACCCTCAACATAGGAGATATCCTCATCTAACTCAACCTCTACTGGTTGGATTGTCTGCTCAGTATCTGGATGGAATTTCCTCAACATAGAAATGTGAAAGACATTATGCAATCTATGTAGCTCTGGTGGTAGCTCCAACTTGTATGCTACCTTTACAACACGAGCTAGGATAGGGTATGGTCCCATAAATCTAGGAGCCAACTTACCCTTTACAAACTCCAGTACACCTTTCCAAGGAGAAACTGTAAGATGTACTCTATCTCCCACTTGGAACTCAAGTGGTCTGCTTCGGTTATCTGTATAAGATTTCTTCCTGTCCTGGGCTACTTTTCAACTATTATTGTATCACTTTAATCTTTTTTGTAATTTGTTGTACTAGCTCAGGACCCAAAAGTTGATATTAACCTGTCTCATACCGGCAAAGAGGAGACTGACATCGTCTCCCATACAGAGCCTCATAAGGAGCCATATCTATGCTTGTTGATAGCTATTGATGTACACAAACTCTATCAGAGTCAGATGTACATCCCAACTACCAAGAAATTGTAGCACACATGCCCTCAAGAGATCCTCTAAAGTCTGAATAGTGCTTTCAGACTGGCCATTAGTTTGTAGATGAAAAGATGTGCTGAATCTCAGCTGTGTTCCCATTACTGAATGTAGACACTCCCAAAAACAACTTGTAAATTGTGGACCTCTGTCAAAAACTATAGTCACTGGAATGCCATGCAGACAGACTATCTCATCAACATATATTTGTGCCAATTTCTCTGTTGTAAATGCCGTCTTGAATGGTAGAAAATGAGCTGACTTAGTCAATCTGTCTACTATCACTCATATGGAATCATGACCCTTGGTTGTCCTAGGAAGACCAACCAAAAAGTCCATAGTGATATGATCCCATTTCCATTGTTTTTTTGGGAAGGGTTGTAATGTCCCTGTAGTCTTCTGGTGCTCGACCTTCACCTACTGAAAAACTGGACATTTGACAATGAACTTTGCCACATCATGCTTTAGACCTAGCCAACAATACATGTCTTTCAAGGTTTGGTACATCTTGGTACTTCCTGGATGCATGGCATACATGGAGAGTGAGCCTCCTCAAGTACCATCTTCCTCAACCCATGAACATCAAGAACTACTATCCTATTGTGGTAAGAAACTATACCATCATCTGCCTCATGAAAGACATCATACTTTTCACTACAAATCCCTGGTCAGATATTTGATATCATAGTATCATTCTATTGTGCATCATGAATCTATTGTCTCAAGGTAGGTTTAACTTGTAACTATGACAACAATCTTTCCAACAAGGAAACTTCTAGTTGTACATTCATCTGGAAAAGAGACACTAGCATAACTCTCTTATGGCACATTAAGTAATTTAATTTTGCATTATCTACCATTGATAATGAAGATGAATTTCTACTCAATGCATTAGCTACCACATTTGCTTTCCCTGGATGGTAGTCTATTGTGCAATCATAGTCCTTAATCAGTTCCATCCATCTCCTTTGCCTCATATTCAACTCCTGTTTTGAGAAGATATATTGTAGATTCTTGTAGTTAGTGAAGATCTAAAACTTTTCTCCATAAAGATAGTGTCTCCAGATCTTTAACGCATGGAGAACCACTGCAAGCTCTAGATCATGTGTTAAGTAATTCTCCTCATGTTTCTTAAGTTGTCATCAAGCAAAAGAAATTACATTTTTATCCTGCATCAACATGCATCCCAACCCATTCTTTGAAGCATCACAAAGGACAATATAGCCTTTCCCTTGCTCTGGTAGTACTAACACCAGTGCACTAGTCAACCTTTCTTTCAACAAATGTAAAGAACATTGAAACTTGTCATTCCAAGCAAAAGGGACATCCTACCTTGTTAACCTAGTTAGGGGTAATGCTATAGAACTGAAGTCTTTGATGAACCTCCTATAGTAACCTGCCAGATCTAGGAAACTATAGATCTCTATCGGTGTCTTTGGTTATTCCCATTCTAGTACATATTCCAATTTTTTTGGATCAACTTAATCACCTTTTGTAGATATAACATGGCCCAGAAAAGACACTTCAGATAACTAGAATTCACACTTGCTAAACTTAGCATATAGTTTATGTTGCCTCAACAAAGTCAATGTTTGGCGAAGGTGTTGCTCATACTGTTAACTATCCTTGGAGTATATTAGGATATCATCTATGAACACGACCACACACTGATCAAGATAAGGTCGAAACACCCTATTCATCAGATCCATGAAAGCTACAGGTGCATTAATTAGCCCAAACGGCATAACCACAAACTCATAATGACCATACCTAGTCCTAAAAGGTAACTTGGTTCTGTCATCATCCTTAATTCTCAATTGATGATAACTTGACCTCAAGTCTATCTTTGAAAACATAGTGGCACCTCTCAACTGATCAAAAATATCTCAATCCTCGGTAAAGGATACTTATTATTTATTGTCACCTTGTTCAAGTGTTTGTAGTCTATACACAACCTCATTGTACCATCCTTCTTTTTAACAAACAACACGAGAGCACCCCAGGGGGAAGTGATCGGCCTTATAAAACCCTTATCTAATAGTTCTTGTAACTGTTTCTTTAACTCTTGCATCTCTGCTGGTGTCATTCTATATGGTGAATGTGCTATGGGTTGTGTTACAGGAATAAGACTGATCTCAAACTCAATCTCTCTAGGATGATAAATGCAAGGAAATATCTCAGGAAAGACATCCTCAAATTCTAGCAGCCCCGATACCTCGTGGATACTAGGACCTCTTGCCTTGGTATCCACAACATGAGATAATAAAGCCTCACATCCTTGTCTCATCAATCACTCAGTTGTCATAGCTGGCATCAAACATGTAGGAAGAATCTTCCTATCACCCTAATAAATCCATTGTACATCTCCATCATGGAACATCACCACCTTAGTACTACAGTCCAATACTTCCTTGTATTTTTTCATGGTATCCATTCCTAGGATTACATCAAAACCATGCATGTCAAGTGCCAAAAGATCCACTTGAATGTTGTGTCTAGAAAAAGAAAGAACGCAAGAAGGGCACACTTCCCGCAACTCGGCGGAAGCAACTAAAGGAGTCTCTAGCCGCAGGCTATCATATCTAAGAATAACATGTAGATAATAGCTACCTATCACCTCTCTAGTGATAAAAGAGTAAGTCACACCTGAGTCTACTAAGACAGATATGAAGTAAGAAGTAGACAATCAAAATAAAATAACTCCATCTGACCTGTCACAACTTGTGGATTGATCACTGCTTCTGGCTGGCTCATGGTATAAAACCTAGTTGTCGGGTGTTGTCATCCATGTCCTCTGCTTTCTTGTCTAGAGGATCCTACCTAGAACGCCTAACCACGTCCTCTTCCACTGCTACTACTAAACTGTTGTTGTTGTGGACCTTGTTGACTTTGCCTTGCCTTGTCTACTGAGAACCTCTTCATCTTTCATAGGTCAATAAGGTTTTCTTTGCCCCTCTTACCCACACTTGTAACATATTCTGGTGTCCTGATATGGCCTAAAAGACCCTTTCATTGAAATTGATGAGGTATTATGGGCTCTCGTCGGTGGAAAACTATGACCTCTACCCTGACTCGGGGTCCACTTTGATGGTGCATGTGATCTTGGTTTAGTGAAGGTTGACCTTGGTTGCGACTGTGGTGGAAAAAAAATTAGCTTCTTAAAGCCTGCAGATGATTTCCATTGAAACTACATAGGTCGCTTCTTAGCATTAGCTTCACACTTCTCTATGGAAGACCTCTCAATCATCCTGACAGATTCCACAAAGGTGGAAAACCTCTCCCAATTTTTTAGGGTTGATGTTGTTGTAGTCAACTTAGTATTTAGGCCCTTTTCAAACCTACTGATCCTTTCTTTGTCAATGGCTGCCATGTGCGAGCAGAATCTCAAAAGATCCATAATATTTGACTCATACTCATTAATAGTCATAGACCCCTGACGAATCTTCTCAAACTGAGATATCTTCTCATCTAGATAGGTCTCTAGAAAATATTGGCTAACGAATTCCCACTGAAACTCCTCCCATCCTATCACAAATCCTGGCATTTTCTCCTCTTCTATGGCCCACCAGTGGCTGGTACTACCCTTCAACAAGTATATCACATGCTTAACTTTGTCTGCTTGAACGATGTTTAGGATTTTGAACGCCTTTTCCAACTCAGTCAACCACATGTCAACATTTGCTGGATCAGAAGTGCCTGCATATTCAATCGCCCCAGCATGTCTAAGACATTCAAATGTCTTCCCGACACTTTGGGACTCCACATTAGAGGCGACTTCCCTAGCTTGAGGTGTTGGCGCTCTATCAGCGATATGTGTAATTGTGGCCATCATCAGTTTAAACATAGACTAAAACTCAGGATTGGCCATCATTGTCGGGTCTAGATGAGGCATTGTGGGCTACTCTGGCACTCTCGCATCATGTGCCTGCCTCCCAACACCTCCTCCTGGTGCAACATAGCTACTCTCAATGTGTTCTTCATGTCCTCTAGACATATCTACATAAGCATAAACTATGATCAGATATGTTGGATACATAAGAACAGACTCAAACATAAGTCCTATGTCCCTATAGACTCAGTAAACCTAGAGCCCTGATACCAACTAAATTGTGACACCTTGTCACTCTAAACGAGATTACTCAAAACACAAAACACAATCAACTACTAATTAATTGCATAGTCGAAAAGGTGGAATAATTAAAACCAATTCCAACAATGTAAATAAACTTTAGAACATTTACATAAAGGTCCATCCTTCCATTCTCATATATTGTAACAAGTATTGACATATGGGTCCAAAGACCTCAGTCACATCCTGCATACAAAAGATATTTTACATGTAGATGCCATATATTTCCAAGCATTGGCATACTACAAAAATCTTATGTCGATACGAGTATATCATCTAGAAAACACATCCCATAACCAGACCAGAGAGTAAAGGGACGACACTAGGACTATACTACTAACATTTACATCTGACCAACCTTCTGAATCTATTGATCACCAGGTTGGTTCTCTTCCATAGAGCAACCTCAACCTCGTTGCCCGCGACCACCAAAAAAATGTGGTGACCCACAGGTGAGACCCAGTCCTAGCGAGAGAAATAACTCTCTCAAACATATATTGATAATAACATATTAATTAATATTAAATACATTGAGCAGTTAGGTATTGAATAAGAAATATGAACAGAGTGAACAGTTTAAGCATACTAAGTAGTTAAGCAAATAAGTTGTAGCATCAAGTAGAAGTACACAATTTTCATAAGTCAACATCATGTAAGAACTATGTAGTGTAAAGACAAAATAAGGGTTAATCAACCAATGTGATATGCATTGAACCCTAGCAATTATACTACATGACTGGTATTATATCATTTATTATTATGCCCTGGTAGTTGAGTCGGACCACTCAAAGTCCAATTGACCACTGTGAAGTTATATTCAATTTTGTATAAGATGTACGAGTGTCGGTATCCTAAGATCTCTCTCCCTTAGTTAGTACAAGTAAACTGTAGTGGCATACCAGTCAAACCGCCAACAAGGACATATAGTCAACTGATAACAACTAATCCATACTTGGTACAAGTGACAACACTAGAAACTAGGGTGTACAAAACCCTCTAATCTGAGATACAACCGCAGCTATCCTCAACCACATCAAATTTCTGAGGAATGAGCATAGCCATCCTCCATAACCTACATTTGTGGATGACAAGGATATATCCTCAACTTGTCACTCTCACATAGTCATCAATATGCACTATGAGTCTCCCTTGGGAATACTCATTTCACCATCCAGCAAGTTCTGACACTGAAGATGGCTCTATGGAATAGGGCTCTACATGATTAAGGTTATACTTGATTAATTACTGCCAGTTGAATGCACTAAAGCTTTATCATACAAGTGGACATTCAAACCCTAATTCCTTTCTAACAAGATTATATGTATAACAACTTCAAAAGATATAAAACATTTGAGATATAAATCTCAATGACATTACCACATGCTATCATTCATTGCAAATTAATGGACCACACTTATCATCATACTATTACATGATACCAATATCTTATCACAAGTTCTAGGGTTTTAACCCTTATTGGAACATGAAAAGGATTTCACCTCAATCATGGCTTCAAGCATGCCCAAAGGTTGTTAAGACCATCACATTATTCATAGTAAGGTTATTATCATCATTCCATGCATTAAACAAGGCCCAAAATATCATTAGCACATATGTGTACATAGATATTATCATGGCAATGCACTATGATATTCAAATAATACTGCATTGTAGTTTCAAAACAAGAAGAGTGTAATACATTGTCACATCAATCATTCAAGACGTCTGATTATAACCAATCAACATCATATAATTACATTAAGGTTACGTATAACAAGCTAGATTACATGGAAGTTACGCATCCACTTATTATAGTGATTTATCAAATATAACTATATGTAGGCAAAGGTAAGACTACAAATTAATGGTATTAAATAATCAAATTATCATCACTAGGACCCACATATAATATGATGGGATTCATTATAATCCATTGGATGTTGAAAAGTCCAATATTATTCATTGGATCAGGTTCCTTGTTCAAGGTTATCAATTGAAGTATCAGTCTAACCATTAGATGAATTGAACCAAGGAACCATTTGTTTAAGGTTCAGTCAAATCTACAATTACATTCTTAACTCATCATATGTGGTGTTGACCTGATCCACCATTAATTGTGATCATTAGGTCACCATTGGTTGTTAGATCAATAACACATTCATTTAACACCATCAAATATTAAGCTAATGTCATCATGGATTGAAAGCATCATTAGAATACTTAGTGGATGCTAATTAAACTTCTAATTGAGCCAAAATCTGACCTAAGGATGTGACCAAAGGATGTCACCATAAATTTTGACACCCTTGATCATGAACATTAGTTACCATGATAGAAACACCATTGGTCGTTGAATGGTATGACCATCGGTTGTGTGATAGGGAAGAAGAAACAAGGAGGATATATTTTTGAGTTCTAGAGCCACGTTCACCATGGAAAGGCAAGGTTATGACCTGGAGAATATAGGAGGAAGAAGAGAAAATAAATAAACAGACAAAATAAGGTAGTACTTACACTTTTAGGTCAAGATCACTAGGAAGGAGCTTTAGGAACCCCTAAAGAAAGTCCATTGCAACCCCATATTCTTTTTCCAAGAAGATCCCAACTTTATTCTTCCTTGGATAGGAAATTCATAGAAGCACATAGGGAGAAAAAGTTTTTTAGAAGGAGGGAAGTGTTGGAGAGAAAATGGTTCGTTTGGGTGCTTAGGAATAAGTATATGAAACTTTAAGATAAAGAAAAATAAAAAGTTGAAGTTCTAGTATCTTTCCAAGTGTCCATGGCCTTAAACTATTAATAATATAAAAGCACACACACAAGCAAATCCCCCACCACCATATATACCTTCTTATATATCCTTTGTCAAATTGCCAAGGTAATGAAATAATTCATTATTTGATAGCTACTAAAGGTAGCTCATCCATGAAGGGGTAAACCCTAAAGTACCCTTGACGAAAACACCATCAAACCATGGATCAACTAAGAGCCCCATGGATCAAAATACTCAAGAATGATAGGATAACATCTAATGAACATAATTTATGTGACAAATTGCAAAGAAAACCCCTCAATTGGGTAAATTGTGGAAAAGTCAAAATGTACATAAAATTGCATAACTTGCTCAAACAGTGTCCAAATTGGACCAAATTTGCAAATTAAGCGTGTCTTATGATTTCAAAGAACATCAAAAGGTTATATTGGGGTTCTAAGCATTCAATTATGATCATTAAGCTTATTCAACCCATTGATCAAGTTCGGGGGCCTTACACATATGCACAAATATGCCAACAAACCTCAACATTCTTTCCATTTTTCACTTCAATGCACACACACATGCATGAACTTGCAACTCAATTGATTCAGTTCTTAGAAACACATTCAATTTCATACATATGCGCACATACACATCATTCTCCTCCTCATGCACTTCACGTTCAATTCACACACACATATGTATGAATACATATACACATTATCTTCCACAAACTTGTTATGTATGTCCAGAGAGCCAATAAATGATGATTGTAATGTCATATTTTCTAATGGCTTGATTAATAATTAAGGCAATCTTCCATTTTATTCTATCTTTTTAGTTATGATAAAATGATGTAACATAATATATGTCTAAAGAATGATATTATTGAATGATGTATGTATTCAGGTTCATGACATGAACAATGAGATCATACAAATGCTAAGAGTATATACATTCTTGTTATGTCCATAGTCAAATGTTATTATGGTAGGTTGACATATAGAAATAACTCAAAAAACTAGATTGTGTGTTGGTTGATGGAAAAATCTCATCAGTCATAATATCTGATATCAATCCAAACACATACATACTTGTTAGAAAACAATGTATTAGACAGACCCACCTTGAGAGTGATGCATGGAAACCAATAGATGGTAGTTAGAATCATGTCGCATAGTGTTGGTGGTGATTGTGGTTCTGAGATTTGAAGTAAATACACTCATCACATGTCATCGGTGTACTTTGACATCATCCATTGTGACCTTGAATAAGGGTTTCCATGAAGGTGATGATTTGGTGCATTGTGACACATGGGGAGGACTGTGAGAGATGTAGATGGGATTTGTCCCTCCTACAGGAGTATGATATCATGGCCACCTAATAAGTGAGACTGAGATATGCCTAGTGTAACGACCCCACTTCCAGGTAACCCCCAATTAAGGAAGGCCAAGAAGTCATAGGTGCGATCCCAAAAATAGGATCAATGGCTTTGCAAATAATAAAAAATAATTAATAAATTCTATGAAATTCTAAACTCCAAATGGGAATAAAATTTTACTTCCACATACCTACAAAAATAGGCAACTAAGACTTCTACCCATAGAAGAATTCTAACAAACTAAATCCTCCTTGATAAATTAAATTTAATCTTCACAAGTTCCACTTTACTATTTGTCCAATTTCAAATATTATCTAAAATGCCGACAAACAAAACGTCGGTCAGTATACATGAATATATTGTTATGTGGGGACAAACAAAATATTGCACATCAGTTCTAACAACCTAATCATACCAAGTAGTTGTTAACAATACACAATTACGTTTTCAATGTGACTTCCCAACTGCTTTTACTCATACTCTGGGATACCCTCTCTTAGGGTTTAGTCCTTGCAAGGGACTTAAGGCTACCTTCTCCATCTGGAGCTTGGTACCTGGGGTCACCTCTCTGGGTGCCCAATGGTCTTCCCTCCAGGGCTTGACCACTTCACGCCTTCCCTTCGGGGCTTGGCTTTGCATCATACATCCAGAGATGGTATGTAGGTTCAAGATAGTCACATATATACTTAAGTTGTGGTAATCATATCCACTTTAAAGATTGCAGAAATAAAATCATCCAAGTAGTTTATTCCATTGCAATAAATAAAACATTAAGAAAATGCCAGAAAACTAGAGCGATTAGTCATAAGCGTAACCACATACATGTTTTGGATATCTCTAAGAAGTAATATATCCAAATCCAACCAGATATCCAATCAAACAAGACAAGAAACCAATCAAGAAATCTTGATCCTAAAAATATGTATAAAACCTAATTGTTACCATGTCATCCCAAACAACTCTTTATTAACTTGGGATACCTTTCAAAGGTTTCTAAGTCTCATTAAGATTCATTAGGGCTTCTTAGATCAATTTCTCAAATTTTATCCTTTTTAGGCCAACAAACCCTAAAATAGCTTTTCTACTCATAAAAACCCTAATTACTCAAATTATCCACATAAAGAATCTTTTATACTTCATCGTAACTCTATCTTATTTAGGGATTTGCACACGTAAAACCATTAAAAGTCATAATTATCAAAATTAGGGTTTCTAATCCCATTAATCCATATTAACATATCAAACCCTAAATTAATCTATTTATCCAATGGATTGTGCATTTAGACATACAAAATATCTTTTTATTAACAACATGTTAATATGCCCATATATTATCCATATTACTCATCTCAATTTCATAGAATCATCAAGTTAGGATTTTTCCTCATTATAAATCAGCAATTTTAACCACTTTTCGAATTGTAAATAGATTCATGCTTCAGGATTTCTTTTCCCTACAAGAAACCTTGTGGATTTGAAATCTCTTTCATGATGATTCCATTATCCATATTTCCAAATATTTCTTATCGTTTCATCATTATCTCAAAATTCCTTCTTAATAATGCATTATTTGATTTATTCTTTTTCTTTTAATTATATTGGACTCCTTAACATATTATGATCCACGAAATCACATGCACAAAGGAAATATTGCAAAGAAAATCCATGCAATTCACATAAATCATACAATTCCCATAATCATACATTTATTGGAGAAATTGAATTTCCGACCATATGGACCCAAAAATTGGGTTGTAACATCCTTCCCCTCTTATAGGAATTTTGCCCTCAAAATTTCACCAAACATACAAATCAATCAGGATAAGACTTTTCCATGTCCATCATTGGCTCTCATGTTGCTTCATCCTCTCCATGGTGCTTCCAAACAACCTTTATCATCTTTTATTCCTACATCTGAGTTCTCTCTCACCTTGGTATCTCGTACCCCCATTGGTGACTCAGGATATTTCAGCCTCCCTTGAAGCTCAATAGGTTCATGGATGAGCACATGGTCTAGGTACATCACATACTTCTCTAGATCAAACTCATGGAACACATCATACATTATGTTATCTTGAAGGGTAATGCTAATCATAAGCAACTCCACCTATCCATCTCAAATCGACCCATGTATTGGGGACTCATCTTTCTTAGCTATAGCTCAGAGGGGTCAAGTTTTTCATAACACATGTTTACCCATAATGAACTGCATGTTAGTCTGCTCTGCATCTCATGACTCATGTCGATCTTGGGCTTTCTCATCCATTGCACGATCAAAGCGGCTTCGTCTGCATACACTATGGTCTCTCTGACCTTCACAAGCTCCTCTCACCGACATCATCCTAATGAAGTAGTAACTGACATGGCCTCCCTTACATAGCTTCTTACAATCAATCGTGGCTATGGTGGCTAACATAATAAGCAAACTCTGCTAGGAGTAGGAACTACTCTCATGAATAACCCTGAACGAGCACATACCCTCTAAATTCTGGATCATACTCTCTTGATTGTCCATCAGTCATGGGTGATATGTTGTAATAAACTTCCATCTAGCATCGAGTTCTTCATGTACCTACTTCTTCAACATGGAAGTGAACTTGAGGTCATGCTCAAGATATTGAACTCAGATCATGGTGTAGTTGAACGATCTCTCTCTCATATAAGTAGTTCAACCAAATCTGTCTCACTGACAGTGCTCTCTCTTAGGCAAGGGATTAGGTCAACTTGGTAAGGCAATCCACCATAAGCCATATTGCATCATGACCTCTCTTGGTCTAAGGGAAACCAACCACAACTCCCGTGGTGATCTAATCTCATTCCCTCTCAGGGACTCCTCATTCTTTGTAGCAACTCACTGGGTTATTGGTGTTCGGCCTTCACCCTCTGGCATGTATGAAAACAAGCCACGTGCAACTCTATAACCTTCTTCATTCTAGGTCTTCAAGGTACCACTTTAAACCTTAACCATCTTGGTAGTACCACGGTGTACGGTGTACTTAAAATCATGAAATTCTACATGTCATGATTTCTCATGGTTGACTTCTCAGAAACCCTAAAACACTCTAGTAGGTTTCACAACCTTCTTTTCCTGAGAGGTGTATCAACCATCCTTCTAACTCATCAAGCTCTGGGATGGCTAACTGAGAAACCACTAACTAGACCGACTGGCTAACTAAGCAACCACCAACTTGACCAATGGGTCTAGTTTTATCTGGGTGTTATCTATATGGGTCTCATATTCAAACAAACTTAGGGTTCACCTAACACCCTCTTTCAGCCTCTCTACTGGCTAAAAAACATAGCTATATACCTGAGATGTGCCTCGACTAACAGTATTTGTTACCACATTAAATTTCCTTAGGTGCTAGGTAAAGGTGTAGACATACACCTTCATATACTCCATGCATCATCCTCATCTTGGGTTTAGGTCTAACTGAGTCAAGAAAAATTTGACCCCATCATCTCAATTATCAAACCCAAACTTATAACTCATCAATTCCAAGCTACTTCTAGAGAGGTACATCTTCATATTACCTTGTTCTCATCATGGTTTTCAAATCATATATCCATGTACTCTCAAAAGGTGTGGTACTTCCTTATACTCAAACATCATAGAAAGGTTTCAACTCATATCTCCTATCCTTAGTATGTGGCATGCATTTTATCCTATCTGTGACACTCATAAAAAGAGGAAATAAGCATTTGGTTGCAGTCCAAATACTGAGTTCATCCCGTTCCAAGAGTAGAGATGGTGCATCACACATCGCCATAACATTTTCCAATCTACGTTGAAACTTACTTCTCCTGACTCCATACCATGATTATCTTCATTCTATATTTACATTCATGGAAAGTTTGTTCCCAAACTCTCTTGGTCCCTAGGGTGTCGATACTCTTGGGGTCATCATCTTCCCTTACGCATCCAGGGAGTGTCGCCCTCATTTACCCCTTGGTCCCATGAACTCATGAAGGTGGTCAACCTCCTAACCCATGCCCCGACAAAGATAGCTATTACCTCTTGACCCTACGGTCTTATGCATCTAGGGAATAGACAAATCCTACTCCCATTGATCTAATCCCTACCTGACCTTAGCATCGACTTAGGATTCTATCATGGTACATCTTAAACTAGAATCCTTACCCATAACTCCATCATCTCACTGGGCACTCACGATCCAACTTACATCTCTTCATGAGAATCATGACGACCTACCCAACTGGGTGTGGCCCCATACAGGATACCTCCATGGCAAAATATCCTCATGTCCCTTAGAGATGGTCACTCATGGGTCTATAGATTCATGCTCATACTATGTGCTCTCCACTTAGCTCATCAAGCTCCTATGAGAGACCTCTCTAGGTTACCACAAACCTAAACAAAAGCCAGTACTCACCCTATAACTGAGACCCTTCCCAAGATGGGAGAAAACTATCTCTTGATAGTAACAAAGGTCACAAACATCCTTACATTCAAGGTTTACGCCATCATGGGTATGCTTAGCCCTACTATTCTACTTATACACATACCCAGTGAGAAGACAACCTACAAAGTCATTCTGAGTTCCTTGGTATATCATACATGTTCCTTATTCCTCGATGTTGGCCAATGTCATACATATGTCACCAACATGTTTGAGGGGTTCACCAAACATATACCTTACTCCAAGGTGTTTCCTGTTCCTCTAAACATGAGGGAGGGGTGCAATACATGAATCCTTAGGAACTCAAACATCTTTCAGAGCATCAGGTGCACCAGGTATTACTACTTCCCCTCTTTGTTGTAGGAACCCCAGGTTTGCCACTTATACATCATATGTCTAATTGCATGTTCATTTGTTCATCCAAGAACCAAACCTATACAAGATATGGTATGTACTTCCTACCAATCTTCCATGTGAACAACCCTTAGAGTCCTACACTACGAAAACCAACTAGGTGCGAGACCTCACAACTTGTTATCATACCTCATCAGGGTCCTTGGAACTCTCTATCCTTCACCTCAAAGGTAGGTATTTAAAACCTCGGTACATCAGTTCAAGAAGCCTCTTTCTCATTTCAGATTTTGGTTCCTCTAAAAGTATCCAAGGTACAACAAGCCTCCAAGGGTCATGCATGAGGCAACCACATACATCTAATTAGGATAGATTATTATAGGCCACATTATACCCAACTTCTTATGATTGCTCATGTCTCAAAGTCTAGGTTTCCAACCTTCTTCCTCGGGGTCTTGCTCTCTCCCTAGAGATAACCCAACAATCGATCTTACCACTAGAGGTTCTCTCTTAGAAGATGGGTCAAGCTCTTAAGGATACATGTCTACACCTACCTGGGTGAAATATATGATCCAAAACCTATGTTTGACCAAGATTATCCAAAGCAATACATGCTCATCTCATAACCATCAGTCATAATCGACCTGGCTTAGGTCTAACACCTGCTGCCAGCCTTACTGCCACTCTCTTCTATGTAGGTATGTGCCTTTTCCTACTCATATATATCTGTTAGGGTTCCTATACGTTCACCATCAACCTTCTCAATGAGGGAGCGATCCCTCACCCTCAATAGGCACAACCACCCAAGGTTGGGTCACCAAAAGGCACCAGGGATCAATCAACCACTCATATTCCATGTTTCTTATGGATTCTCAAAACCTCTATGTACATCATGCCTATCTAACCCACGTACGATATCCAACTCATTGTGTCTTCTCTTTCTCTATCCACTATTTAAGGTTTTAGGTTAATTATCATCCTCAGAGCATGCGTCAGGTCTATTCCTCTTCCTCAAACGATAACCCTCTCCTCCTCATCCCACAATAAGGTCTAACCTCAGTGTTCTCCAGAGGGCACGACAACATAGGCCATGCAACCTAAGCATGTAACGAAACTCAATCTAAGTTTCTAGTTATGAAAACTTATGTCCATGACATCTTTCTTACATGCTTTTTATTATTTAGTGGAGGATTCCTTAATGCTTATTATACTTAACCTAAACTCAGGAGGGTGGTAGAGAGAGAGAAATCCTAATCTCTTAGTGTTATCCAATGAATGGGGTAGAGAAGGGATGAAGATAGATGAGAGAAGACTTAGAGGTATCTTATTTTGAGTCAGATCCTCTGATTTTGGCCAGACAGTCACACAAAATCCAGGAGTCCTCATAGACCGACTAGCAGGGCGGAGGAAAATATTGCCAGCCCCCAAATTGCAATCCTTTTCTAGACACCTCCATCATTGGAAAATCCTCTAATAACTCCCTTGGGTTCTAAAGAGTTTGCAAAATTGAATAATTATTAGAGATTAAATGGAAAACCATGCTCTGATACCAATTTTAATGACACCGCTTCCTGGTAACCCCCAATTAAGGAAGACCAAGAAGTCATAGGTGTTATCCCAAAAATAGGATAAATGGTTTTACAAATAATAAAAAATAATTAATAAATTCTACAAAAACCTAAACTAAAAATGGGAATAAAATTTTACTTTCACATACCCACAAAAATAGGCAACTCAGACTTCTACCAATAGTAGAATTCTAACTAACTAAATCCTATTTGATAAATTAACTTTAATCTTCACAAGTTCCACTTTACTATTTGTCCAATTTCAAATATTACCTAAAATGCCGAGAACACAAAATGTCGGTCAGTATAAATGAATATACTGGTATGTGGGGACAAACAAAATATTGCACATAACTTCTAACAACCTAATCATACCAAGTAGTTGTTAACAATAGACAATTACATTTTCAATGTGACTTCCCAACCGCTTTTACTCATACTCTGGGATACCCTCTCTTAGGGTTTAGTCCTTGCAAGGGACTTAAGGCTACCTTCGCCATCTTGAGCTGGGGCTTGGTCTTGCATCACACATCGAGAGATGGTATGTAGGTTCGAGACAGTAACATATATACTTAAGTTTTGATAATCATATCCACATTAAAGATTGAAGAAATAAAATCATCCAAGTAGTTTTCATTCCATTACAATTGATAAAACATCAGGAAAATGCCGAGAAACTAGAGCAATTATTCATAAGTGTAACCACATAAATGTTTTGGAGATCTCAAAGAAGTAATATATCAAAATCCAACTAGATTTCCAATCAAACATGACAAGCAACCAATCAAGAAATCGTGATCCTAAAAATATGTATAACAGCTAATTGTTACCATCTCATCCCAAACAACTCTTTATTGAGGGAAGAAGGCCCTCTCTCAAAGGCATTGGATTTTTGGGATACCTTTCTAAGGTTTCTAAGTCTCATTAGGATTCATTATGTCTTCTTAGATCAATTTTTCAAACTTTATCCTTATTAGATCAACAAACCCTAAAATAGCTTTTCTACTCATAAAAACCCTAATTACTCAAGTTATCCACATTAAGGATCTTTAATACTCAAATTGGCTTAGGATCATCATAACTCTATCTTCTTCATGGATTTGTACACATATAATCATTAAAAGTCATAATTATCAAAATTAGGGCTTCTAAGACCATTAATGCATATTAACATATATAACTAAATTAAGCTATTTATCCCATGGTTTATCTATTTAGACATACAAAATATCTTTTTATTAACAATAGGTTAATATGCCCATAGATTATCCATATTACTCATCTCAATTTCATATAATCATCAAGTTAGGGTTTTTCCTCATTATAAAGTAGCCATTTTAATCACTTTTCGAATTGTGAACAGATTCGGGCTTCAATTATATTTTTATTAAATTCCTCGATTTCTTCTGATTAAAATTCATATATTACATGTCTTGATCCGAGTTACCATTAATTTTCTAGGAAATAAACAAGGTAAGCCATAACTGGCCAATAGGATGTTGACACACCAACAGAAAATACCTTAGATTTCAAGTCAGCGACGACCTCATTTTAAGGGGTAAAGACACTTGTACCCTTTGCTTTCTACTTTGCAGTTGGGGATGGGACATAATATCCCCATTTCTCTCCTTCAACCTCCTGACGGATCCTGCTTGCAAGCCTTGTGAACATGCATTCTGGATGGTCAACCTACTTGGTTGACTCCACGCTCCAGACCATCTCTTTGCTCAGAAAAAGCACGACAACCTCCACCAAGCCCCACTGAAGCCACCTGACTCTTCAATTTGTGGAGGAGATGGCTACTTGGAACCAAACTACCACGCTGTCGATGGAGATTGCAAACTGAACAAGGATCCCATTGTGTATTGTTCTTTGGCCAAAATAGGAGCATGGGAGGGTTTCTCGAACCCACCCGGGTTTCCTCACACCTCTCTACCCATCATGGAGAGGGGGTAGAGCCTCTTTTATAGATCTAGCTCGCAAGCCAAAATTCATGGAGTTTGGCTACACAGGGATGTTGGGGAAACCTCTGATTTCTTTCCAAAACTATCCAAAGTCAGGTTCATTCTACTCAAAATGGGATTCTAATTGCAATGGGAGAGTTCCCATTAAAGCTTGATCATTGATCAATAGGAAATTGGTCACTTTAATCCCATGTGCTTGTTCCTGCTTTCCCGATCTTATTTGAAGTGCAGCTACCGTTCGATCCTAGATCAACAACTGTAAGCCACACGTCAAGAACAAGGATTTCTCGTTAAATAGGAAAAATGTGACATTTAAATAAATCCTCTTCACTTTAGGAAATACTACAAAAAGCATATGTCTGAAGCCACTTGTATGTTTGATACCAAATTTTAGGGGAGAGTCCATAATGAGTTAATCTACTTTTGTGAAAAGTTTGGGACTCAAACTCAAAAGTATGAGAGGTATTCTTCATATGCAAGTTATCACTTTTTTTATGTGTATTTTCTCTCTCCTATTCTTTTATATTCCTTATTTGGATTCCTTTTCCCCACTAGAAACCTTGTGGATTTGAAATCTCTTTCATGATGATTCCATTATCCATATTTCCACATATTTCTTATCTTTTCATCATTATCTTTAAATTCCTTCTTAATAATGCATTATTTGATTTCTTTTTTTTCTTTTAATTATATTGGACTCCTTAACATATTAGGATCCACAAAATCACATGCACAAAGGAAATATTGCAAAGGAAATCCATGCAATTCACGTAAATCATACAATTCTCATAATCATACATTTATTGAGGAAATTGCATTTCCAACCATATGGACCCAAAAATTGGGGTTGTATCATCCTTCCCCTCTTATAGGAAATTTTCCCTCAAAATGCCACCAAACATACAAATCAATCAGGATAAGACTTTTCCATGTCCATCATTGGCTCTCATGTGGCTTCATCCTCTCCATGGTGTTTCCAAAGAACCTTTATCATCTTATATACTTACATCTGAGTTATCTCTCACCTTGGTATCCCGTACCCTCGTTGGTGACTCAGGATATTTCAACCTCCCATGAAGCTCAATAGGTTCATGCCTCAACACATGGTCTGAGTACATCACATAGTGCTCTAGATCGGACTCCTAAAACACATCATACATTATGTTATCCTAAAGGGTAAGGCTAATCATAAGCAACTCCACCTATGCATCTCAAATAGACCCATGTATCGGGGACTCAACTTTCTTAGCTATAGCTCAGAGAGGTCAGGTTTTTCATAACACATGTTTACCCATAGTGAATTGCATGTCAGTCTAATCTGCATCAGCTCATGACTCTTGTTGATCATGAGCTATCTCAGCCATTGCACGATCAAAGCGAATTCATCTGCATACATTGTGGTCTCTCTGACCTTCACAAGGTCCTTTCACCAACATCATCCTAATGAAGCAGTGACCAACATGGCCTCCCTTGTATTGCTTCTTACATCCCAATAGTGGCTATGGTGGCTATCATAACAAGCAAACTCTTCTAGGGGCAGGAACTGCTCCCATGAATAATCCTGAATGAGCACAGAGCTTCTAAAGTCTGGATCATACTCTCTTAACTGTCCATTAGTCATGGGTGATATGATGTACTAAACTTCCATCTAGCATCAAGTTCTTCATGTACCTACTTCCTCAACATGGAAGTGATCTTCAGGTAACGCTTAAGATATTGAACTCAGATCACGGTGTAGTTGAACTATCTCTCTCTCATATAAGTATTTCAACCAAATGTATTGCACTGATAGTGCTCTCTCTTAGGCAAGGGATTAGGTCAACTTGGTAAGGCAATCCACCATAACCCATATAGAATCATGACCTCTCTTGGTCCAATGGATACCTACCACAATGCCCATGGTGATCTACTCCCATTCCCTCTCAGGGACTCCTCATTCTCTGTAGCAACTCACTGGGTTATTGGTGTTCATCCTTCACCCTTTGGCATGTATGGAAACAAGCCACATGCAACTCTATAACCTTCTTCATTCTAGGCCTTCAAGGTACCACTACAAACCTTAACCATCCTGGTAGAACCACGATGTACGATGTACTTAAAATCATGAACTTCTACATGTCATGATTCCTCAAGGTTGACTTCTCAGAAACCGTAAAACAATCTAGTAGGTTTATCAACCATCCTTTTATCTCATCAAGCTCTGGGCTGGCTAATTGAGCAACCACCAAATTGACCAATGAGTCAGGTTGTATCTGTGTGTTAGCCATACAAGTCTCATATTCTAATGAACTTAGGGTTCACCTAACACCCTCTTTCAACCTCTCTACTAGCTAAAAAAGATAACTATATACCTGAGTTGTGCCTCAACTAAGAGTATATTAAATTTCCTTAGGTGCTAGGTAAAGGTGTAGACATACACCTTCAAATACTCCACTCATCATCCACATCTTGGGTTTAGGTCTAATTGAGTCAAGAAAACTTCGAGCTCATTGACACACTAAAACCGTGCGTATGAACGCAAGTGCACACGTCGAGTAATATAGGCCTACATGAGGCCCGAGTTGAACTCAGGGAGACGTAGTCTCAGTGACTACTACTAACTACAGTGTGATCAACTAATCCGATTAAAAAGTTGTATTTGAGTTTGAACAAAATAAAATAAAATTAAAAGAAAATTAAAAGTGGTTGATTCAAAAGAGATGGATTCCTACTGATTACCGATTTCACCACGGGGTCTCGTTATATCTTATTTCTAACAAATGAATATAAATTTTTCTCCTACCCTGGATAGAAAGCCAATAGTTATAATTTCCCACTTCCATAGTGCAATTCACTACCTAGTTCTAAGCCCATTCCATGTATGTACCAATTTATATCTTAGTCTAGGTGCATTATCGAAGACTCTGGGTTTCTTTCCACTAACCGTATGTTACCTTTCCCAAAGAATGCGTAAGAAAGTGTATAACTTTTGATTTTCCTACCTTTAATCTTCCTTCTAGAGCGATTATCGGTCTATTACTCTACCGATGGCAATCAAGCATATTAGATTGTTTAAAACACAACTATATATCAAGGAATAAAGAGAAATCTATATTAATTCATGTAAAAAGTCGATACAACGATCCCCCGGGCTACTCTCGGGTCCTAAGGAAAGGAGGGGTTTAGCCCCGAATGGTTTTCACTTTTGAATACATAGAGAGAGAGAGAGGAGAAAATGTGGGAAACATGAAAGAAATTCATGTAACCCCTAGAGAGAAGCTATTCCAGATGATCCTCCTCGAGAAACACACGTTCTTTTGTCTTCCGTCAGCAAAATCGTCCATTAGAATTGCTCGGATCTCCCGGTTGACGTCCTTTGGCTTTTTGCTCCTCTCTCTCCATTCTCTGGTCTTCGTGCGGTGCAACGTGATGTCCCCCTCAGGTCTGGCCATCCCTTTTTAGGTCATAGGACAACTTATGGTACCACATAACGTGGACCGTCAGATCTGGGCGATATAATGATTGTTGATTTCTGATAGAGTCAGCGGCACCGACAACCCCGGGTTGCGCCCTTTGCCATGCTGAGTTGGTACCATTGACTCATGACGGTCAGTGGTACTGATCTGATGTGTGTATTTAGATTTTCCGCTCTGAACCAATCTCGGTGGCACCGACTTGGTGGTCGGTGGCACTGACTTTTCTATTCTCTTATCGCCCGACCACTGTTGTTATCTTAGTGGCACTGACTAGGATGGTTGTTCGCACCGACTTTTCACTATACATGGAGTACCTAAAAAAATCATAAAAAATGTGTATAAGGTCGGGGAATACATAAAATAATGTAAATATGATAAAATAAGCATAGTTTGATGCAAATAGAATATACAAGACAATAATGATGATATATGCAAATATGATCAATTAATTGACTAATAAATGCACACAATGCGTATAAAATAGGCCTGTAAAAGTGACTCAAAACCCGTGCATCAAACTCCCCTAAGCTTAAACCTTGTTCGTCACCGAGCAACAACACCCTTGGATCTGATTGAGATAAGTTAGTTGAAGGACGTAAGTGCATAAGGTACATCTAAAATGTCTCCACCTTTCGATCCTCATTCTGGCCCTCACTGACCACTGAACACTAACTGCCATTTAGGCGACCAGAAACCTCTATAAAAGATGTTCGTCTCCCAATCAATGAAACATTATCAATTAAAGAAGTTAATATGATAGACTCGTCTGTTTCATACTTGGTGCATCGTGTGATCTCCTATCTACATTGCTCTTTTCTCTACCTACCATCTACATGGAAGCAGTTCTCCTGATAGAAATGAATGAGGAGAAAATCATCTGAGTGGCCTACCAATAAGAGCAATGGGTAGTTGGAATGGTTGGTTGTGGAAGAATCATGAGCACATAAAATCATTCATGCAATCAAAAATTA
The DNA here is from genome assembly GCA_963693085.1 of Alisma plantago-aquatica. Classification (NCBI taxonomy): domain Eukaryota; kingdom Viridiplantae; phylum Streptophyta; class Magnoliopsida; order Alismatales; family Alismataceae; genus Alisma; species Alisma plantago-aquatica. The sequence continues at coordinate 504,193,488 of OY856410.1, read as the reverse complement.
TGATGAACCTATGATAATGAGAATTTATAGAATGATCCTAAAGCCTAATCATTGAGATGAAATGATCATCTTATGTTGAGATGAAATGATCTGCAAACAACATCATGTACAATTCTTCCTTATGATCAGGTAGGATTATGCCCTTTTTCCCTCACTTTCTGACACTATGCTCACTTTTTTATTTTTTTTGTTATTATTTTTTCTTTTTCTTTTTTTTCACGCCCCCTTTCAACATGATAGAATTACTTCGGGCTTCCATTTGCACTACACAATTGATTTATGTCAATGCTTCTCTTTTTCTTTTTAAGGGTATGGGAAAAATCACTACCTTCTTATATTAGAGAAGAAGAAACTAGACACGATATTTGCAAGACGATATGTAATGCATATGCAAACTACATGAATAAGATGTTATGCAACTACATGTCATGCACCGGAATTTTTGTTGTGCATGTATGTTTTTTCATTTTTTTTCTTTTCACTAATTCAAGCAAAAACGAACAACTATTATGCAAGATCTACTCTACAATGTAAATACAATCAAGAGAAAGAATGATAACATGTACTCAATCTTCTTATGGTGGAGTGTAAAGTGAAAGTATACGATGGGTGAGATCACACAACTAAGAGATAGAACCTTCAGAGAAAATCATATGTCCCTCTCTAATGACTTGTGTACAGGATAATCAAGGGGTTTCTCTCTTAAATTTTAATTTAAGGTCATGTTAGTGTTTGGTCAGTTTAGGCTCAACAACCTTTTCAATAACTCTTCTTGGACAATTAATATGGTCATTTATGTTCTCATGTCTTGGAGCTAACTCACCCAAGCACTTCCTCAATTATGCAACTCGACTACTCACAAGATAAGCTCACAATTTTTTTTAATTTGCTCTTTTTTTATATGCATCCAACCCAGAGATTGATAAACTCAAATGAAACCATGCATTTACTTCTCCACAAATTATACTACATAGATTGTGGATCCTACATAACAGGAAAAAAAATACTAACAAGAAAACGAATTTTACCAAAATAAAAACAAAATGCTAAAATGAAAGAAAAACTGAGACAGAACTATTTCATCACCCCCAAGCTTGAATATGACTATGACCTAATAGTCCAAATTCCATCTTAAGAGGTGGAACACAAATACCTGACTAGTATGGTGGTGGTGGTGGCTGGGTAGGGTCCTGTGGAGGAAACATCCCCTGAAAAGTTGGATAAGAAGAAGGCATATCTGGTGGCATCGGGTAGCCTCCAAAGTATCCCTGGATCTAGTAGTGGTCAAAGAACGGTTGATGCATGTTCTCTTGGTTGGCCAAGAGAAGACGTTCATTCTCATAGATTACCTACTGGTTGGTGTACAACTGACCCTGCACATCTTGAATTCCAACCAGAAATTGAGTTTGTTGTTGTTGATGTGTATGTATATCCTGCAGCATGGAATACATGCCTATCATAGAATAAGCTTCCTGTCCTTTCTTAGAGGGTGGCAGGCCAAAAGACATAGAGGCAGCATAATGTCATGGATTCTTCCATGGAGCAACTTAATGCATCATAGGAATGGTGGGATCCACCTCCTCCACGTCGTCGCTTGACTGCTCCTCCTCCTCATCATTTCCTTCCTCGTCGTCATCCATGTCTGACCATCTATAGTGGTCAAATTTCCTAATATTGAATATAGGATCAGGGAGTTGACGCTCGTAGAAGGTGCCACTGACTGAACAAATTGCATAGATGATGTTGTGTTGGACATAGATAAGACCGGCCTGCTTGAAGTGGAGGCAGTCTATGCGAAGCTTGAACTACAGAGGCTCCAGAGTGGAGAGATATAGGCCTAAGTGGAGAGCAATGGGGGTGATAAGTCCCCTAAAAAGGATAGGCATGGTCCTCTTGACATTGCACTTCACCGCCATCACATGGGCGAGGAAGAAGGATCCAATGTTGACCGGCCTCCCCTCCAAAAGTTGGTAGAGAAAGTATAAGTCAGGTAGCTGGACCTTCGCTTGCCCTTGAGTAGACTTAGAAAAGAGAGTGTTGGTGAGCATGCAATGTAGAACCCGAACAAAGGGGTGCTCGAGGTCTGCCAATGAGTTGTGATGCCAGTTTAACTTATAACCTTCTGGCACTGTCACGAGAGCCTTCCATATTGTGTCGAAGTCGACATTCTCAGGATGGTGACATGGCACATGAGGACATCCATAGATGTCATTGAAGGCTTGAAGGGTTATGGAGTAGTTGGTGTTGTAAAGGTGCAATTCCACCATTCCTTCTCTCCACTCACCTCACGCCGGGCATGCTGGGTCAGGAATCACAAATACTTCCAGAGATGTCAGGAACTCGATCACAATCTCCTTGTAAGTTGGCCACCCACCTAAGATAGGATTCACAGACCCTCCATCAAACTATTGTCCTTCGAGGACAACCACCATGTTTTCATTGAAGCCCATGTCCTCCAATAGTTGTAGGTCTTTGTATCTTATTGGAGCAAACAACCTCTTGGTGAGCTCCTCGTACACCTTCCTGATATCCATAAAAGGGTGGCTGATCCTGGGGCGTGGCCTCAGACCGCCAGGGGGTCCTGCTCTCCTTGCCATGACATTGAAGTGATCGGGGAAGGAGGTTGAGATAAGAAAAGCTTGGTGCAGCTTCTGGATGCTTTGAGTAGTCACTTCCACTTTGGGGAGGAATTGTGCTTGAAGTTGTGAGGAGAAAACAATCCACTACCTCCCTTTTATAGATTTTGCAGAGCCCTTCTGTGGTAAAGTCAGTGGCACCGACTCTGGGGTTTATTCGTGGCATCAGTGCATTGACGACCATTGGTGCATCTTCTTGAAAAACTAGATCGCCTGCATGTCAGTGGCACTGACTGAAGAGTCGATGGAATCGACTCTGAGGCAGATCGATGCTACCAATCGCCGATTTTGGTTCATTGATGAAGACGCCCACGGATCAGTGCTTTCTTTTGCCGGTGAAACTGAGCAACGAGTCGATGGTACCGACTCAATCAATTGATTTTTTTTCTCGGTGCACCAATGCACCCACTAAGCCTAGAGTGTTAGCCGATTCGGTGCCACTGACTGGGGTGTCGATGGTACTGATGGCTTATCAGTTTGTCGTGCTAATTTTTTCTACACTTTCTTCAGAAATGTCGGTGGTGCCAAATGTTTCCAATCGGATTGGCCCTCTCGCTGACCCGATCTCAGTGCCATTGACTTGGGAGTCGGTGGCACCGACTTCTTCACAACCTTACACACTTAACAAATGGGTCAAGGTATCATTTTTATAAGGAAAAGAACCAAAGTAAGTAATCTAAACCAACATAATGGAAATGAATGAAGAGAACGTCCTAATGGTTGGGTTGCCTCCCAACAAGCGCCCTTGTTTTACGTCCTAGGCTAGACAAACCAATTCTTGATATTAATTAGGAGCAATGAGTTTCACCTCATGCTCCTTTCTATTGAAATCTTCTCCAATGTAGTGCTTAAGTATTTGGCCATTAACCAAGAAGGATCTCTCTCCCTCTATGATTTTAACTGCCCCATGTGGAAACACTTCTTCTATGACAAACAATCCCCTCCACCTAGATCTCAGTTTCCCAGGGTGTAATTTCATCCATGAAGTAAAAAGAAACACATTCTCTCCCAGATAAAAGACTCTCCTTGCTATATGTCGGTCATGTATTTGCTTAGTTCTCTCCTTGTACAATTGTGAATTATGATAGGCATTCATCCTAATTTCATCAAGCTTATTCAACTCCAACATCCTTGTCCTTCCTGCTTCATGAAGGTAAAAATTGAGCCTTCTTAACGCCCAATGAGCTTTATGTTCTAACTCCATAAGGAGATGACACACCCTTCCATAGACTAACCTAAAGGGTGTAGCTCTCATTGGTGTTTTATATGTAGTACTATAGGCCCATAGCGTATCAACCAACAATTCACTCCAATTTTTTCTACTAGATGACATTGTCTTCTCAAGAATCTTTTTGATCTCATGATTAGAAATCTCCACCTGTCCTTGAGTTTGTGGGTGGTATGGTGTACACAAATGGTGCATCACTCCATATTTTTTCAAGAGTGCCTGAAATTTTTGATTAGTGAAATGAGTTCCCCCATCACTTATAATCATCATTGGCACTCCAAACCAGTAGAAAATGTGATCCTTAACAAATTTGCATACGACATTGGCATCATTGGTGCGGGTTGGAATCACTTCCACCCATTTTGACACATAATCTAGATCCAATAAAATGTAGAGGTTAGAGTTAGAGGACACAAAGGGTCCCATGAAATCAATACCCCATAAATAAAAAACATCTACTTCTAGAAACACATTCAATGGCATCTCCTTCCTCTTAGATATGTTACCTGACCGCTGACATGCGTCACACCTACACACCAAATCATACACATCTTTGAATAGGGTTGTCCAATATAGAGCACTCTCTAAAACTTTTGCGACTGTCCTAGAACTGGCATGGTGTCCACCTGTAGGTAGTGTGTGGCAATATTTCAAAACACTCTCATACTCGCATTCAGGTACACACCTCCTCAATATTCCATCCCTGCACTATCTCAACAAGATAGTATCATCCCAAAAATAATAGTGCAATGAATGAAAGAACCTCTTCTTTTCTTGGTACCCCCAATCAGCGGGTAATTCCTTGCAAGCTAGATAATTCACAATGTTAGTAAACCAAGGGTCCCTTTTCTTAAGGGAAAACAACTACTCATCAGGGAAGGTCTCTACAATGGGTATATTAACATCCTTCTCATCTACCCTCTCCAATCTAGATAGGTGGTCATCCACCACATTCTCAATTCTTACTTTATCTTTGACCTCAATGTCAAACTCCTACAGTAAAAGGATCCATCTAATCAATCTAGGTTTTGCATCCTTCTTCTATACCAAGTATTTAATTACTGCATGATCGGTCCACATCACCACCTTATCTCCCACAAGATATTGCCTAAATTTCTCAAAAGCAAAGACAACAACCAATAACTCTTTTTCAGTTGTGGTGTAATTTAGTTGTGCGTCATTAAGTGTCTTAGATGCATAATATATGACTGTAGGAACTTTGTGAAGGTGTTGCCCCTACACCATCCCTACATCATAATCTAATACATCACACATCAATTCAAATGGTTGGCTCCAATCTGGAGCCTACACAATCGTTGCGGATATGAGTTTTTCTTTCAAGATTTCAAAAGCTTTCAAACATCTCTCATCAAAATTGAATTCAACATCCCTTTCCAAGAGCTCGGACAATGGCTTAGCAATTTTTTAAAAATCCTTAATAAATCGGTGATAAAACCCGTCATGGCCTAGAAAACTCCTAACTGCCTTCACTGATGTTAGTGGAGGAAGTTTTAAAATCACCTATATCTTAACTGGATCCACCTCCAATCCATTATTGGACACCTTGTATCCAAGTACTATGCCCTCGCTAACCATCATGTGGCATTTTTCCCAATTAAGTACTAAGTGTGTGTCTTTACACCTTTGTAAAACCTTTTCCAAAATTTTCCAACAATCATCAAAAGATGTCCCATAAACCAAAAAATCATCCATAAAAACCTTGAGACACCATTCAACCATATCTGAGAAAATCACCAACATGCACCGCTAAAAAGTAGCTGGTGTGTTGCACAACCCGAACGACATGCGATGATAAGAAAAAGTGCCATAAGGGCAGGTGAAGGTAGACTTCTTCTGGTTCTTAGGCTCGATTGAAATCTGATTATAGCCCAAATATCTTTTAAGAAAACAAAAGTGGGAGCGAACGGCGAGTCGCTCCAAAATCTGATCAATGAATGGCAATGGAAAATGGTCCTTAAGTGCGGAGGTATTCAATCTATGATAATCAATGCAAACTCGCCATCCTGTCACTAATCTAGTGGTTATTTGTTTATTCGATGAGTTTGTAGTGACAGTGATCCCCCCCTTATTTGGCACTACCTACGTCAAACTAACCCACATGAAATTAGAAATAGCATAAATTATACATGTCGATAGTAGCTTACCTCCTTCTTGACTACCTCCATCATGAGTGGATTTAAGTGACACTGAGGTTGAATGACCGACTTTGCTCCTTCTAGCCAAATCTTGTGTTGGCACAATGTAGGGGAGATCCCCTTGATGTCAGCCACAGTCCACCCAAATGCACACACGTGGCTCTTTAGCACAGTAATCAATTGTTCTTCTTCCGATTTACTCAATGATGTAGATATGATAATCGGAAATTTTTCCTCTTCAGCTAGAAATACATACTTCAGATGATGTGGCACTGGCTTGAGCTCTAATTCAGGCGGGCATAGGAGTGAAGAAACCATTGGTGGTGGTTGTGGTCCCAAATCCTCGAAGTGTCTTGTGTAGTAACATGGAAAAGCCTTCAGTAGCGTTGCACATTCTTCTAGTGACCGGCTCCACACACTATCATCTACAATGTTCATTAGATATGCCTCTAGTGGGAGATGTGGATGTATCTATACCAGAGTGTCCTTTTTATCCCCATCCATAGTGGATAAACTTAATTCCTCATGTTCATTGTTTGGATACCCTAATGTTTTGGCAAGTGAGACCACCTTAGTGTTATCAATGTTGTCCACAGCTAGTGTACCCTTGTTGTAACATCTCCAGATTTTCACCTCCTCAAAACCCCATGGAGATGAGAAGGCAAAATCTAAAAAACATTAGACAATCATTTCAGAGCGCGATGCAGAAGCATAATACGCATACATGAACATACAACCATAACATTTCTCAACATTCAACATATTTATATTACAACATGAATTAAATTTACAACTTACATATACTTAATTTGAAGAAATTTTTACAAGTCTGGGAACATGTATGCTAACATGATCTTAACACAATAGGTAAACCTGTACAACTGCTCACATCCCGTTCTTTTATTCCATGCTATTTCTGAACCTAAAACATATGTGAAATAACGAATCAACACACAAGGTGTTGTGTATGTGGGTAGAAAGATACAAACTAATATGCTTGCATAATTGAAATAACTTGAGAAAGAAAGAGTAAAAGAAAGCATTATTTAAAGTGATAATTAGGTAAACACATCTTTTATACATTTCATTAGATGCAGTTGTACTACAATTTTATAAGCACTACTCATACATCCAGTATGGGCAAACTTATTTTATCATACATCTAACATGGGAAATTCATCATACATCCATGTCAGGAAACATACATCCATACTGGGCCATGTGCACTAGTAGCTACAACTCATCCAAATGTCCATTTATGTTTCATTAAGTTTTGGTGAAGCATATAATACTAATACGGATCTAAGAATTTATATGCAAATAAAAGCATCCAAAGTACATCATATCATTATGCATCCATGAAAACTAGTCATATACTTAATAAATCCCACATACCTGAGTTCAGAAAATCCTAACATATCCATGATCATCTAGAACTTGTCCAAGACCTGATTAAACATAATTGAGCATCATTAATATATGATCATCATTATTCTTAGCATTTTCAGGTCCAAATAAGGGTTTTGGCCAAAGCTAGGTTCCAACTAATCTTAGGATGGTATCTGATATTTTTCTACTGATCATGAGGTCATTTTATATGTTTGGTCCAAATTTCATATTTTCCTGATGATTAGTCTATTTTCTAGAATTAAAATGAGGATAAAAGCCATTACTGTCATTAATTAGGAAAGATATAATATTTTGTCATAATTTAAATATTAGAGTCCATACTTAGTTTCATTATCACAAAAGGATTCAATAATATTTTTCTCAGATTTAATTTCAATTATTTTCTAATTATGCCATATAAATAAAGCATTCTCATCGAAATTAAATATCATCATCAGTTGTGATTCAAGATCCTGATCTAAAGGTCCAATAACGTAGAGGATATATTTCTGAGTCTAGGGGTATTTGTGGATAATTATTCGGCCAAGGGAGCTATTTTTAATAGTATTTCTAAGATCGATATATTAACTGAGATATTTACCTTGTTTGGAATTACCATAGCCGTCGGATCCTCATCCCAGTGATTGGGATCTACTACATGTTCTCTTCAGAGGGTGTGTGCTTCACTAGTGTTGGCACAGGCTGGGTCAGTTGGTTTTCTTCCTAAGGTTCTCGGTTCACATGGGTTCACACCTGGATCACCTAGTTTATAATCGTCTTGAGAGTGAAGACCTGGTATGACCCAGGTCATACCCCGACTTCTTCTTCCCGTCTATCTCTCCACGACGCAGTAGAAGAACGACACACACAAAGAAGGGGCGACGAGGGGTTCTAACAGAGATTGACCTATCTTCCAATAAGTGGCAGGTCTTCGTGTGGGTTCAGCTGCTCTCAACGCAACCGGGGAACTCAGCTCGCGTTGTTTTCCTCTCACACTCTAGATTTTGATATGAGGCTCCCCTGTTTGAGTCATCACCTCCACAAGATTGGATCTCCAGTGAGGGATGAACAACCTAAAATTGATCTTCGTCTTGAAGCAACGAGCCCAGAAGGGCCGTGGAGGAAGTTAGATATGTGGTGGCTCCTCCTGGAGGTGTTGAGTGGCCTGAAATAGCCTGTTGATCTCCAACTTGGATCGGCGGCAGAGAAAGCTCTGCTAGATTGGGGCTTTGCTCCCTGTGCATCTCCACACTCTACAAATAGGTCTATGAGAACCGCAGACCCCCAGATTGCTCATGGGTGCTTTTAGTTTGTCATAGGAGGCCAGTGTCTTGGTCCCCCAACCTCCTCTCTTTCAACTGGTCATGGAAGCACTGGTCAGTTCCAAGGAAACTGACCCATCATCTATTGGGCAGGGAATCTTGTGGTCGTAGGGGATATCTCTCGCAAGATCTGGAACACACTTTCCCTCCTCCCTTCCTACTGTCACCTATTCTCGACTCCTACAAACCATGGTGGAGAGGTCAGTGAGGAAAAATCATTTAACCTCTCTTAGCATTCCACAATTTAGCATGAGTGAGGGGTTGTTGAGATTCTGGGAGTGAGGTGGTGAAGATTTCTTGGTTAGGAGATCACATTGATCTGTTGTTTGTTCTCCATCTGGTGCGGGTGATTCACAGCCTGGTCATATCCCTCTGATCCGTAATTGACGGAGGTTGGGGATGACTGGTTCCCTGGATCAAAGGCTCCCAATGAGTAAAAGGATGCGTGACATTAATATATCACAGACCTAGGTACTAGATACTCAAAGGAGCAAAGTTCGATCAAATTATATCCTCAATGTCCCCAATTTCAAATAGTTGCATCTCTTCGTCGAAATATCCAAATATTCTGAACTTTTTTGTCATAGGCTCACAAAAACCTAAAGTAGCTTCTATTAAAGTTTGAGACTCAAGGTCAATTATTTATCCATGCAAATAAATTCTTCAAACAACCTCATAAATAGGTTCATTTACCTTGAATTTAATACAAATAATCATAAAATCTTGATTCTACAAGTCCAAAAGTGCTTGTTATGATACTAATACCCAAAGTTCACTAATATATCACTTGAGTCCATTGGTACTATTAAATGGGTCCTTTGGACGCATATGTGCATAAATCAATTAACTAAACTTATTCATCATACTTGAACTCAATTAATAGTCATAATCATCAATTGTATCTTTAAGTAAACATCTAAATGTGAAGAATCCATTGTTGAATAAAATTCACCCTAACTTGGGATTTACCAACCAAGAATATATGTGAACTTCAAATATGATATTGTTTGTGAAAACCCTAAAAAAAATCAAGGTCATCATATTCACCCCATCGTATATGGAATTTCATCCTCAAAATTTGACTGATTTCATTTTTAAGGTAATACATCTAGGTTCAACTTCATATAGGTCATCAATTCTAGCTTCCAAAATTCTCATCATCATTTTGGATATACCCTAAGTTGTCATCTTAAGATTTAGAGGTTCTTGGGTGTTCCCACTCCACCTTATAAAGGTTAAAGCGTCATCAAATATTTTGGTCATCACATGACATTCTTTAATATTAGGATATGTCTATCGTTATTCCCCTTAGGAATTAGGGTTTTTTTTTTATGTAGGAAGTTGTGAAGGTATTAATCAAGATTTTCATCTATCATACACACCTTTGTAAGGTGTTATCATGATTTCAAGTCATTAATTACTGGAATTATCACTATCATCATTAGTCTATTTTTATGATCAACATACCCTATGATTGGATTATTAGAGGGAATAAAAATTCATCTTTGTATGTTAGCGTTTTACTCTATTTTGTGAGAGTTGTTATCAACCTAGAAGCTTATAGTTGGAAGATTTAATGTTATGAACTATATCTTGTGATCATGTACTCTTTGGTTCAAAGATATCTTTATTTCAAGCTCATGCATTGAAAATTTATACCTTTCATGTATGATATGAAGGGAAAGAGAATATATTGAGTCAATCTTATCATGATTTCAAACTTATATCTTTCATAATTATAGAATAGGTCAAGCTTATATGAGTGACTCGTCATACATAATTCATCTTTATAGCTCAAGTGAGGTTTCTAGCATCATATATTAAGAAAGAGAAGAAGAAGGTACAACATGTGTGAGTATCTTATGCACATGGAATTTTACTCTCTGAATTAGATTTTCATATGTCACCTCACTTGCAGCTAACGATGAGCTTCATAAGCATATGTCACTCGAGCTAGGACCTAACTCAATCAAAAGATTGACTTCCAATTTATGAGTTTTCTACCCATAACATTATTTGAACCCAACTCTCACACATAGGACTGAATCATGCCAAAAGCACCCAACTCATTTACTCAGGAGTAACCCAGCTTAGCACACATTATTTCACATGTATCTCATATTTTTTCATATATTGGGGGTAGGTCCTATGACCCTCTCCCTGTGGGTCTCACTCTCTCTGGAGTTCACCACATATCTTGTCCTAACAAAGGGGTCCTCATTTGTAAAAGATCTTGAGGCTTATGCATATTCAACCTTATCTTAACTTAGATTGCCTTAATAAGAAAGGAGTATGTCTTTCATCATCAAGACTTAGTTTAGATCTTCCAAAATTAGATTCATCTCAGATGCAACTTAAATCTTTATAAGGAAATTTACACCATCAGAGATCAAACTTAGATAAGATTACACCTCCTTATTTCATATATAAATCAATCATCTACTCTAACAGTCACATATCCAATAAGGCTCTAGACATCTATTATAAATCTACTCCCTCTCTTCTAGACTGATGCCACTTCCTTTCACTTAGGTTGCATAAACACATACTACTCTCCTATGTGAGAGACACATTTTTATATTTACATATATATAATAAAATATTATATAGTTTTTCTCCAAGAAAGAAGAAATGAGAGAAAACTGTCGAGGCTCGAGCCGATTGGAAAGCAAACCCAAATCAACAAAACGAGTGTCCCACACATAGTAGATAGTCGAGTGTCATGTCACCCAGTGAAATGGTGAGAACATGGTGTATACCAGTGCAGAAACCTTATACATACGAGCTCTATATGGATAGGGTTTCACACACTTGTCTAAACTTAGTTCTCAAACATCTAGGTTCTAACCTAGAGGCTAAGTCAAACCTAGTCCTTATACAATCACTTACTAAGTTTCTAGGGTTTAATGTGGAAGGTGAAATTTAGTTTTATGTTTCATGATGAGAAACTGTCAGGTGTAGCTATTGTTCATGCTCTGATACCAACTGTAACATCTCCGGATTTTCACCTCCTCAAAACCCCATGGAGATGAGAAGACAAAATCCTAAAAACGTTAGACAATCATTTCAGAGAGCGATGCAGAAGCATAATACGCATACATGAACATACAACCATAACATTTCTCAACATTCAACATATTTATATTACAATATGAATTAAATTTACAACTTACATATACATAATTTGAAGAATTTTTTACAAATCTGGGAACATGTATGCTAACAGGATCTTAACACAATAGGTAAACCTGTACAACTGCTCATATCACGTTCTTTTATTCCATGCTATCTCTGAACCTAAAACATACATGAATTAACGAATCAACACACAAGGTGTTGTGTACGTGGGTAGAAAGATACATACTAATATGCTTGCATCATTGAAATAACTTGAGAAAGAAAGAGTAAAAGAAAGCATTATTTAAAGCGATAATCAGGTAAACACATCTTTTATACATTTCATTAGATGCAGTTGTACTACAATTTTATAAGCACTTCTCATACATCCAATATGGCCAAAATTATTTTATCATACATCTAACATGGGCAATTCATTATACATCCATGTCAGGCAACATACATCCATACTGGGCCATGTGCATTAGTAGCTACAACTCATCAAAATGTCCATTTATGTTTCATTAAGTTTTGGCGAAGCATATAATACTAATACACATCCAAGAATTTATATGCAAATGAAAGCATCCAAAGTACATCATATCATTATGCATCCACGAAAACTAGTCATATACTTAATAAATCCCACATACCTGAGTTCAGAAAATCCTAACATATCCATGATCATCTAGAACTTTTCCATGACCTGATTAAACATAATTGAGCATCATTAATATATGATCATCATTATTCTTAGCATTTTCGGGTCCAAATTAGGGTTTTGGCCAAACCTAGGTTCCAGCTGATCTGAGGATGGTATCTGATATTTTTCTATTGATCATGAGGTCATTTTATATGTTTGGTCCAAATTTCATATTTTCCTGATGATTGGTCTATTTTCTAGAATTAAAATGAGGATAAAAGCCTTTACTTGGTCATTAATTAGGAAAGATATAATATTTTGGCATAATTTAAATATTAGAGTCCATACTTAGTTTCATTATCACAAAAGGATTCAATAATATTTTTCTCAGATTTAATTTCAATTATTTTCTAAATATGCCATATAAATAAATCATTCTCATCTAAATTAAATATCATCATTAGCTGTGATTCAAGAGCATGATCTAAGGGTCCAATAATGTAGAGGATATATTTCTGAGTCTAGGGGTATTTGTGGAGAATTATTCGGCCAAGGGAGCTATTTTTAATAGTATTTCTAAGATCGATATATTAACTGAGATATTTACCTTGTTTGGAATTACCATAGCCGTCGGATCCTCATCCCAATGATTGGGATCTGCCACATGTTCTCTTCAGAGGGCGTATGCTTCACTAGTGTTGGTGCAAGTTGGGTCATCTGGTTTTCTTCCTAAGGTTCTCGGTTCACATGGGTTCACACCTGGATCGCCCAATTTATAATCGTCTTGACAGTGAAGACCTGGTCTGACCTAGGTCATACCCCGAGTTCTTCTTCCCGTCTATCTCTCCACGACGCAGCAGAAGAACAACACACACAAAGAAGGGGCGACGAGGGGTTCTAACAGAGATTGACCTATCTTCCAACAAGTGACTGGTCTTCATGTGGGTTCAGCTGCTCTCAACGCAAGCGGGGAACTTGGCTCGCGTTGTTTTCCTCTCGCACTCTAGATCCTGATCCGAGGCTCCCCTGTTTGATTCATCACCACCACAAGATTGGATCTCCAGTGAGTGATGCAAAACCTAAAATTGATCTTCGTCTTGAAGCAATGAGTCCAGAAGGGCCATGGAGGAAGTTAGATATGTGGCAGATCCTCCTGGAGGTGTTGAGTGGCCGAAAACAGCCTGCTGATCTCCAACTTGGATCGGCGGCAGAGAAAGCTCCACTAGATTGGGGCTTTGCTCCCTGTGGATCTCCACACTCTAGAAATAGGTCTGAAGACCCCCAGATTGCTCATGGGTGCTTTCAGTTTGTCATAGGAGGCCAGTGTCTTGGTCCCCCAACCTCCTCTCTTTCCACTGGTCATGGCGATGCTGGTCAGTTCCAAGGAAACTGACCCATCATCTACTGGGCATCTGGGGAATCTTGTGGTCGCAGGGGATACCTCTCGCAAGATCTCGAACCCACTTTCCCTCCTCCCTTCCTACTGTCACCTATTCTCGACTCCTACAAACCATGGTGGAGAGGGAAGTGAGGAAAAATCATTTGACCTCTCTTATCATTCCACGATTTAGCACGAGTGAGGGGTTGTTGAGATTCTGGGAGTGAGGTGGTGAGGATTTCTTGGTTAGGAGATCACACTGATCTGTTGTTTGTTCTCCATCTGGTGCGGGTGATTCACAACCTGGTCATATCCCTCTGATCCGTAATTGACAGAGGTTGGGGATGACCGGTTCCCTAGATAAAAGGCTCCCAACGAGTAAAAGGATGTGTCATATTAATATGTCACAGACCTAGGAACTAGATACTTAATGGAGCAAAGTTCGATCAAATTATATCATCAATGCCCCCAATTTCAAATATTTGCATCTCTTCGTAGAAATCTCCAAATATTCTGAACTTTTTTGTCATAGGCACACAAAAACCTAAAGTAGCTTCTATTAAAGTTTGAGACTCAAGGTCAATTATTTATCCATGCAAATAAATTCTTCAAACAACCTCATAAATAGGTGTATTTACCTTGAATTTAATACAAATAATCATAAAATCTTGATTCTACAAGTCCAGAAGTGCTTGTTATGATACTAATACCCAAAGTTCACTAATATATCACTTGAGTCCATTAGTACTATTAAATGGGTCCCTTGGACTCATATGTGCACAACTTAATTAACTAAACTTATTCATCATACTTGAACTCAATTAATAGTCATAATCATCAATAGTATGTTTAAGTAAACATCTAAATGTGAAGAATCCATTGTTGAATAAAAGTCACCCTAACTTGGGATTTACCAACCAAGAATATATGTGAACTTCAAATATGATATTGTTTGTGAAAACCCTAAAAAAACAAGGTCATCACACTTGTCCACCTTTGTCATCACATGCGCCATGTCCAAAAATGTTTTTCCCAAAAACAAAGAAATATTGCTATCCATGTGCTTCATCATATTGCATTACTCCTAATCATTGGATGATTTTGAATTATCTGGCATATTGATCTCAAACTGGTCACCCTTAATTCCCATAGTCAAATGGCCTCTACCCATCTCTAAGATCATATCAACTATTTCTTGGAAGGGTCTTCCTAATAAAAGCTTGTTGCCATGGTCAACTTGCATCTCCATCACCATAATGTCTGTAGGGAAAACAAACTGGTCCACCTTGACAAGTACATCCTCACAGATATTGTACGGTGTCCCCACTGAGTTGTCTACCAATTGGATTGTCGTACTGCTCTTCCTAGACATTTTGAGACCTTGCTACCTGAAGGTAGATAAGGGCATCAAGTTGATACTCTCCCCTGAATCAAAGAGTGCGTCTCCAAACATTGTCTTCCCGATATAACATGTGATGTTGAAGCAACTGGGATCCTGTCTCTTTGGTGGTAGTGTACCTAAAATGAAGGCACTGACTTTCTCTCTCAGTACAACTACCTCAACATCTGGAATCTTTCTCTTCTTATTGATGATATCCTTCAGAAATTTTGCATATGACAGTATATTTTCAATTGCATCAATCAACAGTATGTTCACAGAAAGCTTCCTAAAGCTATCTAGAAATTTCTTGAATTGTTGATCCATCTTTGTTGCCTTCAAGCTGTTAGGATATTGAAGTGGTACCGTCTGTGTCCTCTGATGTGGTGGCACACATGAAATCCTCTTTTCCACCTCAAATTCTTGATTCTTCTCTTCACCTATGTTGCTGCCTCCATTTCTTCTTGTGTCGGCTCTGCCACTGGGTCACCACTATCAGTAGGCTTGGTCACCTCAGTCACAGTCCTTAGAGTCAATGTCTTCTTTCCACTTCTCAGTAGTACAGCCTTGACCTACTGGTTTCATGTTGGAGTGTTAGTGTTTCCTAGAAAACCTTGTTGTGTAGGCTTCTTCAAGGCTACCACATCCACTGCTAGCTGATACAAGGTTGTCTCAGAACTCCTCACCTGAACCCCTTGATTTTGGAGATCACATTAGTAGTTTTTATCAATTGTTCATTATGCTTCACTATCCTATTAAGAATTTCATTTGTACTATCCTATGATGTAGGTCAGTGTTGTTGATTGTTCCTGTGTTTGTTCTATTGATCTGGATCCTTCAAGAAGTTGTTTGGGTTTTCCAAGAAAACTTGGGATCCTTTCTCCACGAGTAATCATTGTTCATGTATCCTTGATGTTGCATGTACTTCACTTGTCCTTCCTCATTTGATAAATTATTATCCTTGTCTAGCAGCTTCTTTGCTATCAAGTCTAGCTTCTCATTCAAAGAGGTGATAACTTTAGATTCCCCTATGCTTTTGATATGCTCTGGATGGTCTCTCTCATTACCCCATGCCTGATTCTTTGCCATAATTTTCAAAATGTCCTGACACGTAGAAGGTGAGTTGTTGAAAAAGAACCCTGAGCCTACACTATCTAAGGTGACACGTTTGCGTTTGTGGAGCCTAAAGTAGAACATCTTGATTTGGTTCTCCAGATCTATCCCATAGTGAGGAACCTTCCTGAGCATGTTCTAAAAACACTCACGAGCTTCAGAATAAGATTCAGCTGCCTGTTGCTTGTAATTGTGAATGTTCCTCACCAGCTTGTTTGTCTTTTCCGGAGGGAAATACCTTTCAAAGAACATCTCAATCATTTGATCCCAAGTCTCAATTGATTCCATTTGCATGTTGTACAACCATTCCTTTGCCTTGTCTGCCAATGATGATGAGAACAACTTTAGGTAAATAGCTATCTGTGGAAACCTATCCACTTTCACCATGTCGCAGCATTCCATAAAATTGCTGATGTGTGCCACCGGGTCTTCATGAGTGTGCCCATAAAAATCTTGTGACTTGATTAGTGTAATGAGCCCTGGATCAATCTTGTATTGTGCTACATTCACATTCTTCTTCTTGATAGGCCCTATTTGTGCAGCTGAAGAAGATGTCTTTATCATCTCCCATATTGTCCTCTCTGCGCTCACTACTACAGAATACGCCTTTGACGTCGGTTGTTTAACCCCCTTTGGCGACAGTTTTCAAGCGACACCTATGTGGGCGCCGCTAAAGGTCAAACTCTTCGGCGTCAGTTTTCTAACCGACACCTATATGATATATAGGCATCAGTTATATATAGTTGGCTGACGTATATAGGGTTCGCGCCACAAAAAAGGGCACCACCAAGGACACTTTCTGCGTCAGTTAACAACTGAACAACCGACACCATACTCCCAGATGTCACGGCCGTGCTTCACTGCACGGCCGTGTTTAGTACTATAGGCATCAGTTTTATACGAATAAGTGACGCCTTTTCCACCATGGTCATGCTTTCCTGCTCGGTCGAGTTGTTTGTCATATTAGGCGTCAGTTTTTATCTAATAACCGACGTTGTAGGCCTTTGATGACGGTGTTCTATAAATAACAGACGCTTATACTTTAATTTTTTTTTCTTATCAGTTTGTAGGCCTGCTGTGGCTGGTCAGCAGGATGAGAACCTGCAGTTCAGTTTTCTGAACTGCAGGTTTACGACATCCATTGATATCATCCTACAAACATGCCACAAACCTACAAAATCAACAAATATTTTTTCACACAAGTAGATACATTCAGACATCAATTCAATTCTCACATTCTGACATGTAGAAACATTCAAATACATGTAGAAACATTCAGACATGTATAAACATTCAGAAATATTCATTTACAAAATATCATTCAGCATCGCTATCAGCATCCCAATTATATCTTACAATCACCACGGCTTGTATGGCTTTTGCCCATTCTTCTCTTACTTCATTTAATGCTTCCATCGTATATGGAGCATGTACATTTTTTAAGCATTTACCTATAGTGTGGTCAGTTTTAAACACCTGCAAAGAGAATAATGTATATATATAAGTAATAATATAAAAATAAGATTGATATATTTCATACTAACTAATGAGACTATATATAATACCTCATGTATGGTATTAATATCCAATGCGGCATGTCGGATAATCATCTGCATAAATCGCATCACATAGTATGTGCATGCCCAGCCGTTGTCTTGTGTAGCGCACTATAAATTGAAACATACAAAATATTAAAAAATACAACTAAGCACAGTTCACATAAATAATATATACATTGGAGTCGGTAACTTACTTTTACATTCTCTCAAATTATTGGCTGGTTCTTTCTCCTTGGGACATTTCCTCCAGCATTTTTGAATGCATCTAAACCCCTACATGTTAATGTAACACAGTAAATTGTAAAATTAAATAGTAATGTAATAACATATGTTAACAGATATAAAAATGAAATATTTCTCACCAGAATAATGCAATTCTCAATATGTGTCCAATTTTAGTGTTCAATATACTTCTCGCAGGATCTAGATAATAAACAGTGAACGTCTCAGGGACAATAACTAGTAACTCCCAATGTCTACCGCTAGAGGTAAAAAAGTTAAAAATAATAACTCAAAATGCACAATAAAAATGGAATTTTCTTAAGTCCAAATTATAAATAAAGTAAACTTACTTGACATTGAATGGAGCTATTATTATCGTCTTCTTTTACTGATCGAAAATTGTAAAAGCATCTATACAGTATTGTTGAACACTATCAGGGTCTTTAGCTACCATACTAATCAATGATGGAATCAACAAACCCACATGATCAAATTCAAATTGTTTGCATTGATCTTCAACTAAGTAGCTGCAAAACATGTATTACGTATGCATTAATATATAAGAAACTAGATCACCGGATCTTACACAAGGTATATGGATGTATAAATAAGATCTCACCTTATCCATGTCTCTATCATTGATGTATTCAGCCAATCATACATAAATACCTCAATAATATCTTGTATAAATAAAGAGATATCGTATGATTGACCTGCATAATCTTCTTCTAAAGAAACAATTATAGGGCAATGAATATTATGTGCCCGTAGCCAACATGCCATTCCCCTACAAGCAGGACCTAACGAGTATTTTAGGTCAGTTGGAACCCAACTTGGTAAAGCAGGAAGTGGAGGTGGAGGCCTAGGTGCTCCGGGTGTCTTCTTTTTAACCTGTATATATAATTTCAGATCAGTAGACATCATATATACACATTAACAATCTAAAGTATTGTAAATTTATCTTACAATTTCAGTAGTGTAGATGACATCTGCTTTGGGCCACAATATCACCCCGCCTTCTGCCTCACCAAGTGTATCAATATCTGGGTGGGCATATGGCAATGCAGCTTCCCTCCAATCGGGTAATACACATATCGGGCTCACACGAACGTAGCCCTGCGGCATTGGAGTCCCATGAAACGTTGCCCCATGAAGGGACTGGTAAGCCTGCGCCTCTACAACAACATAGTCTTGCATTCTTAAGCGGCATGGCTTCAATGCCTATAAATTTACGTAAAGAATGTTATACATATATACATATCATCTTGAAAACATATCATCTTGAAAAGACTAGCTACAATGTCATAAACAATACTTACAGCAGACATGTTAGCTGATGGGTCTCCAGGATTACTCGCAGTCTGTGCATCAGGAGGAGAGTGGGTCGCCATAGGCTGATTGGAAGCCTGAGATGCCTGCCACCGCACTATTTCTTCCTTGACCTTCTTAGCAACTATATCATTCACCTTCTTAGAAACTATATCCTTGACTCTCTTATTCTCCTATACATGGATAAAAGAAACATTAGCTTCTTATTATTGAATTCCCTTTTGCAGTAACATTCTAACAAAAGAATAGGTTACCTCTTCTTGTGAAAGTCCCACTCTGGGTTTGCGCTGGGATGGCCCAAAGAATGCTTTGATGCCCACACCAGCGCCTGCACCCCTAACATGTCTAGGATACTCTGGGTAACCCAAAGCAACTGTCAATTCATCCCTTGTGCCCTGAGGGATGAACATGCCTTGTTTCCTCTGCTCGTGTAGCTCCCGCTAATCACCATCAATAGAAATTGGTAAGTTAACACCACAAATAATCAATATTCAAACGATTGCTCTAAGAGTTGTATTTTACCATTTTCGCAGCCGCCTCAGCAGTTACGGGATTCTTTATTTCACCCTTCTTGTTTTGCCTCCCAGCTATCCAGATATCATGGCGAGGCATGGGTGTGGCAGACTCCTAAGTAGCAGCAGACTCCTGAATAGCCGCAGACTCCGCCTATAGTCTTTGGCGAACACTTGCATAGCCCTTTGGACCCATAGTGTGGTCATGCACATTCAGTGCACGTCTTGCTTTTTGCGCGTCACTGACGGCCTAGTTAGTATGCACATTAATGATTTGGTTAGTAGCACTAAATGTTAATCTTGAATAGGTGAATACAATGTATATTAATTAAACTGGGAGTGACGCCTAATATCTTGAATTCTTCATATTTTCTTGAAGCAACAAAATTGTCCCAATCTTCATTGTCCAAGAAGTTCCACTGTTCAAGGGTTGACTTCTTCTTCTTATGACCAACAAACACAATAATAGATATGTACATGTTAGGGTTTCATCACAATTGATGTTAGGGCTTAATCAAATCAAATTAGGATGCTACAATTGACAAGTTTAAATCTTATTTCAACATGCATCAAAATTTACCGAATTAGGCCAAACATTACGATTAGAAGCACAAATATATGACAAATATATGCAAGAAAAAGATTTGTTCATATCCTAGGATTTACATAAAGCATTACATAAAAATTTGTTCATATCCTTACCAACAGCAAACACGGCCGTGTTGTCCAGCACGACCGCAGTAGGCCAACAAAGCCATGGCCGTGCTTGTTGTTGGTAAGGAGCTAGGGAGAAGGAAGCAAAGAGGCTAGCCTACCTGGAGCTAGCATGGAGAAGAGCGGCGGTGAGCGGTGGCAGTAGTGGCGGAGAGAAGGCGAAGAAGCAGAGGGGTGGGCGGTGGGTAGAAGCAACCGACGGCCAGAGAAGCAGCAGGCGCCGACCGGAGAAGCAGCAGGCGAAGAAGCAGCGGCGGGCAGTGGGAAGCGGCGCCGGCAAGTAGAAGAGCACCAACACCGAAGAAGCAGAGGGGAAGCAACCGACGTGGCGATTTTGGGAGAGCGGCGGCGAGTAACAGCACACAGGAGAATATCGTGATGAAACAGGAAGAAAGGGGGAAGAGTCGGGTGATCGGGTCTATTAAGTTGGTCAACGGCGTCGGTTATCTACAAAACCGACGCCTATTATGCTTTAGCGTCAGTTGATAGTAAAACACTGACGCCCAACTAGACAACATTTACCCTAAATTATTTGGCGGGAACCATTATCAGCGTCGGTTATCTAGGGATAACCGACACTGAAAGTGGGACTTTTCACACAAATTTTCATTTTAAATAGGCGTCGGTGAATAGTTAAAAAACTGACGCTGTAGGTGACCTAAAATGTTTTCGCTCGAAAATTGGATTTCGCGGGCGATTTTAGGCGTCGGTCTGTTATAACCAGCTGACGCTGAATATAAAGTGGTACCCATGTCTGACTGGTCTTCAAATATAGACGTCGGTTTGCATAAATAACCGACGTTTAAATTTATAGGCGTCAGTTTTCCTAAATAACCGATGCCCAGAAAAGAAACACTGAATGTTGTTTCTGTAGTAGTGCCTTGGATTATCGTCACCCATTGCTTGTTGCCTGGGCATCAACAATATGTCTTCTGATGTAGTTATTTGAATGGGAACCTCCATAGTGACTGGGACCTCTGGTGTAGATTCTTTGTAGTTCGTGGTTTGTGTTGTCACCATGCACAAGAACCTAAAAATTTGAAATAGTTAATCATGGTACTTAATATAGAAAATTTTGTTGTGTGTGTATGCAATAAATTTTTAATTATTAAAATAAAGTTGCAAGAAATAAAAGGTGGCCTAGAGTGGCCGCTTGTAGCACTCATAGTGATGAAACTTCTCCGTCTCCCTGTCAATGGTGCCAAAAACTTGGCACGCTAAAATCGTGTGTATGAACGCAATTGCACACATTCAGTAATACAGGCCTATGTGAGGCCTGAGTCGAACTCAGGGAGACGTAGTCTCAGTGACTACTACTAAATATGGTATGATCAATTAACCTGATTAAAAAGTTTGATTTGAGTTTGAACAAAATAAAAGCAAATTAAAAGAAAATTAAAAGTGGTTGATTTGAAAGAGATGGATTCCTTAGGATTACAAATTTCACCATGGGGTCTCATTATATCTTATTTCTTCCGAATTAATATAAATTTTACTCCTACCCTGGATAGAAAGCATGTACTTAGAATTGCCCACTTCCACAGTGTAAATCACTACCTAGATCTAAGACAATTCCATGTCTGTAGCAATTTATATCTTAGTCTAGGTGCATCATCAAAGACTCTGGGTTTCATTCCACTAATTGTATGTTACCTTTCCCAAGGAACGCGTAATAAAGTGTATAACTGGTGATTTTCCAACCTTGAGTCCTCCTTCTAGAGTGATTATTAGTCTATTACTCTACTAATGGTGATCAATCACAAGTAGAGCATTTAAAACACAACTATATATCCAGGAATAAAGAGAAATCTATATTAATTCATGTAAAAAGTCGATATAACGATCCCCCGAGCTACTCCCGGGTCCTAAGGAAAGGAGGGGTTTAGCCCCGCATGGTTTTCACTTGGAAATACATAGAGAGAGAGGAAAAAAATGTGGGAAACATGAAATAAATTCATGTAACCCCTAGAGAGAAAGTGTTCTGGATGATCTTCCTTGAGAAACGCACGTTCTATAGTCTTCTGACAGCAGAATCGTCAGTCGGAGGTGCTTGGATCTCCTAGTTGACATCCTTTTCCTCTCTCTCCCTTCTCTAGTCTTTATGTGGTGCAACTTGATGTCCCCCTTAGGTTTGGTCATCCCTTTTTAGGTCATAGGCCAACTTATGGTACCACATAACATAGACCATCAGATCTAGATGATGAAATGATTTCTGATTTCTGACATAGTCGGTGGCACCGACAGCCTTAGGTTGGGCCCTTTACCCTACTGAGTCAGTACCACCGACTTTTGATGGACGATGGCACCGAGAAGATGCATGCAGTTTGATTTGCCGCTCTGAACCAATCTCAGTGGCACCGACTTGGTGTTCAATGGCATAGACTTTTCTATTCTCTTATCGCCCAGTCACTGCTGCTATCTAAGTGACATCGACTAGGATGGTCGGTGGCACCAACTTTTTAATATACATAGAGTACCTAAAAAATTCATAAAAAACATGTATAAGGCTGGGGAATACATAAAATAATGTAAATATTATAAAATAAGTATAGTTTAATGCAAACAAAATATACAAGCCAATAATAATGATTTATGCAAATATGATCAATTAATTGACTAATAAATGCACAAAACGAGTATAAAATAGGCTTGTAAAAGAGACTCAAAACTAGTGCATCACTCGTCACCTCAATTATCAAACCCAAACTTATGACTCATTGGTTCAAAAATACTTCTAGAGAGGTACGTCTTCATATTACCTTGTTCTCTTCATGGTTTTCAAACAATCTATCCATGATCTATCAAAAGGTGTGGTACTTCCTTTATACTCAAACAATGTAGAAAGGTTTCAACTCATATCTACTCTATACTTAGTATATGGCATGGAATCTTATCCTATCTCTCACACTCATAACAAGAGGAAATAAGCATTTGGTTGCAGTCCAAGTATGGAGTTCATCCCGTTCGAACGGTAGAGATGATCCATCACACATCGCCATAACATTTTCCAATATAAGTTGAAACTTACTTCTCCTGACTCCATACCATGAATATCTCTATTCTATGTTTACATTCATGGAAAGGTTGTTCCCAAACTCTCTTGGATCTTCATATCACATAATCCTTTGTCCTTTCCTCAAGGTCCCTAGGGTGTCGGTACTCTTGGGGTCATCATCTTCCCTTATGCATTCGGGAAGTGCCTCCCTCATTTACCCGTCAGTCCCATGAACTCGTGAAGGTGGTCATCCTCCTAACCCATGGTCCCCAACAAAGATAGTTGTTACCTCTTGACCCTACGGTCTTATGCATCCAGGGAACATACAACTTCTACTCACATCGGTCTTATCCCTACTAGACCTTAGCATCGACTTAGTATTCTATTATGGTACATATCAAACTTGAATCCTTAACCATAACTGCATCATCTCTTTGGGCACTAATGGTCCAACTTACATCTCTTCATGAGAATCATGGCGACCTACCCAACTAGGTCTAGACCCATACATGTTACCTCCATGGCAACATATACACATGCCCCTTAGAGATGGTCACTCATGGGTCTATAGATTCATGCACATACTAAGTGCTCTCCACTTAGCTCATCAAGCTCCTACGAGAGACCACTTTAGGTTACCACAAACCTAAATAAAACCCTATACTCACCCTATAGATGGGTACCTTCCCAAGATGGGAGAAAACTATCTCTTGATAGTAACAAAGGTCACAAACCTCCTTACTTCCAAGGTTTACATCATCATGGGTATGCTTAGCCCTACTATGCTACTTATACATGTAGCCAGTCAGAAGACAACCGACTAAGCAATTATAAGTTCCTTGGTATATCATACATGTTCCTTATTACTCGATGTTGGCCAATCTCATACATATGTCACCAACATGTGTGAGGGGTTCACCAAACATATAACTTACTCCAAATGGTTTCCTGTTCCTCTAAACATGAGGGGGGGGGTGCCATACACAAATCCTTAGGAACTCAAACATCTTTGAGAGCATCAGGTGCACCAGGTATTACTACTTCCCCTCTTTGGTCTAGGAACCCCATGTTTGCCACTTATGCATCATCTGTCTAACTACATGTCCAATTGTTCATCAATGAACCAAACCCATACAAGATATGGCATGCACTTAATACCAATATTCTACGTGAACAACCCTTAGAATCCTACACCAGGACAACCAAATGGGTGTGAGACCTCACAACTTTTTATCATACCTCATCAGGGTCCTTGGAACTCTCAATCATGTACCTCAAAGGTAGGTACTTATAACCTCTATACATCAGTTCAAGAAGCCTCTTTCTCATTTTAGGGTTTGGTTCCTCTAAAAGCATCCAAGGTACAACAAGCCTCAAAGGATCGTGCATGAGGCAACCACATACTGTGGGCTCTGATCTCCAAAACACAAGATAAACATAGCGGAAGTGATTCGATTAATCAGCGGAATACGAAAATCACGAGAAATTAAAACTTTTTGAAAATGAGATCTTAAAAACCTGAAACTCCTTTTATAAAAGTAAGATGAACTGTTTACATATCTGATAAATCACTTCTCGAGTGATTATATACGTCATGATACAAAATCTCAACATTTCAAAATTGTCAGAACAACAAACTCCTAGGACCTGAGTGTATAGAGACGACATAAGACTATTCTGACTACAAGACTAGACAACACAGTGTTTCCACCTGAAGTCACTGCTGCTCCTGAATTTGCTGCTATTGCTGCTGTCCACCTGCAGATCGGTGCCTTCGACCTCGACGTCCACCTAAAGATAGAAATCTACGGGGTGAGACAATTTTAAATAATTGTCCCAGCGAGAGTTATAACTCTCCGCCAGAAACTTTGTTAGAAGCAATCAAAGGAATATCATGAGCAAGTAATTTAGGTTACTCACAACAAGCTTGATAACAAAAACTCATCTTTAATTAAGGAATATGAAGAACATGTATACTAATACTTAAACATGATATTAAAAGCAAGCAATGTAATATCAATCAATGTTCCTCGTAGTTCAACCTAAGCAGTTATGCTACGCGGTTGATTATGTTTTACAAACATCATTATGCCCTGCAGAGATGAGGTATACCGCTCATGCTCCAACCGATCACTAGTAAGTCGCATCGGTATCATACTAGGTCATCGAAAGAGCCGGATTCTCATGACCTTCAACTACCTCAGTCAGAATGAGGATAAACATGCAGGACATCTAGTGTCCCTACTAATATAGCTTACCAGGGTATTCTAGTACTTCGCTATTAGAGTCACAATGGCATTCTGCACTCTATTCGCCATCGAAAGATTTCATGTTTATCTCTCATCGATGCGGTATACAAGATTCCCTTGGAAGAACAGTGTTACATCATCCCGGTATAAACATATAGTGAAGGGTTGATGGATTAAGATACATCAACATCAACTCCTACACTAGGATGTAAGGATATACACATCCATATTCCTCCACATAATCTAAAGTATGTGATTCAGGAGTTGCCTTAGGAAAACCTATTTCACCATCATTTAAATTCTGACAATGATGGATCTATGATCAGGACTCTACATGGTATGATTAAACTTGATTATTAGGTACATTTCAGTATTCTTTAAGCATCATACATGTTTTCAAACATTAATTATTAGCATAGCATCTATGAAAGTAGAATACTAAATGCATCAAGTCTAACTCACATCAATTATCATTTCTCAATCGTCCAATCACAAGTCATTTGACAAGCATGACCTTGATGATATTCATGGCTCTTACATCCTATCATTCTCATAAGATGCTACTTACTAGTCATCAACATATGTCATTATTCATAAAGCTAATAACATGCTTCCAATGAATATGAAATCATAATCCTTACCTGGATATGATCACCATCATTTATAGAAACCTACATGGTTAATTCAACTTATAATAGTAAGCAGTTCATATCAAGAGTTGTACCCTTATATTCTTACAAGGGTTAGATTCCCTGATTTTCATCAATTAGGGTTTACTATTCACAATATATGTCATCACCCTAGAATTAGGGTTTACTATTCACCTCATGGTGAATTAATCTCATTACATCACCATGCATGAAAAACATCATCATTAAAGCCCTCAGCTAAGATCAAGATTCACCAATTACCATAATTAGGGTTTCCATGATCTCTCATAAGTGGATCATACCCTAATCATGCACATTCATGTATATTGAAGGTATTTTACTTGCGTTTCCATCATAAATGGTACTTTCTCTCTCCTCTCACTAGTAGATGATGACTACACCACTTAGATTAGGTTAGGTTAAGTCCCCTTTGATCTACATAAACCAAATCACCACTATCAAGTTGTTAGAGTTTACATAAAACAAGGTATCCTTTAATTGAACCCATTTAGGCTGAAACGAGTTGAACCCATTTGAGGTGAAACGAGTTGAACCCATTTGGATTGAAACGAGTGTGAACCCGTTTGGATTGAAATGAGTGTGAACCCATTTGGATTGAAATGAGTTGAACCCATTTTGGCTGAAACGAGTTGAACCCATTTGAGGTGAAACGAGTTGAACCCATTTGAGGTGAAATGAGTTGAACCCATTTGAGGTGAAACGAGTTGAACCCATTTGAGGTGAAACGAGTTGAACCCATTTGGATTGAAATGAGTGTGAACCCGTTTGGATTGAAACGAGTGTGAACCCGTTTGGATTGAAACGAGTGTGAACCCGTTTAGGCTGAAATGAGTTGAACCCATTTGAGGTGAAACGAGTTGAACCCATTTGAGGTGAAATGAGTTGAACCCATTTGAGGTGAAACGAGTGTGAACTTACTTGGGTCCAAACCGCATGAACATAAAAGGTGACACATAGGTTATGTTTGAATAGGGTTTCCTATGTTGAAGCCTTTAATTGGCCAAAGACATGTTAACCACTTACGGATTGAGTCAATTAGGATGAGCCTCAATGAATTGGACTCCAAATTGACCCTTAATTGAAAGCCAATTAGGGTTAGTCTAAATCAATTAGGGTTTCCAATCGGCTAATCATCAATTCTCGACAATGTGAAACAAATTATAATTGAACCCATCAATCGAACTCCAATTGGGCCCAAACTTGGCCCAAACGGTCTTGAGATCGTTTGGATGACCTCCAAATGGTCTTGAGACCGTTTTCCCAATGTTTGACCAAAATCTAAGTTGATTTGATTAGGATTGAACCCTAATTAGGTCTAAAATCAGCACTTTTATCAATTCTTCAACCTATTGAAATCGGACCTACAATTGATCAATTTTCCTTAACCCTATACCTCCAAACGGTCGTGGGGTGTCACTAAACGAGTGTGAGACCATTTGGGTGAACCCCAAATGGGTTTGAACCCGTTTGGATCCTCCAACCCAAAACTCAACAAGATTTAAAATTAAAATCAGCAATTTCAACCCGATTAGGGTTAGGGTGTTGAAGTGCCTTCAACTCTCAATTGGTTAGGAATTAGATTATAATTCTTTGTAGGAAAGAAATTGAATACATTATGAATAGACCCTCAAACGGTCATACCTTGGTCAACCCTATGAAACGGTCTTGGGGTCATTTTGATCCAAACGATCTTGCAGGATCGTTTGAGATCAAACGGGTTGAACCCGTTTGACCTTAAACGAGTTGCACCCGTTTGGACCAAAAGGGTCCAAGGTCGTTTCATAAAGTGACCTAGGAATCCACGCCCATCATCCTCAACCTCCGTTCAGGTCGGTTCCTCCACCGTTTTGCTTGCAAAAGAGCAAGGAAGAAGGGAGGTAGAAGAAGAACTAATCATAAAAACAAGAACAAAGATATGCATAACAAAGCTAAG
Organism: Alisma plantago-aquatica; assembly: GCA_963693085.1. Taxonomy (NCBI): domain Eukaryota; kingdom Viridiplantae; phylum Streptophyta; class Magnoliopsida; order Alismatales; family Alismataceae; genus Alisma; species Alisma plantago-aquatica. The sequence continues at coordinate 504,164,944 of OY856410.1, read as the reverse complement.
AGTTAGAGTTATAAAACCCGCCTCAAATGTGGTTCCTTGAGCTTTCAAGCTTCCAAGCTTCGAAACTTTAATGGTGGCTTGAGCTCCACAGGTCATCCAATGTTGTTTCTTCAAGAAAGGTTGGGAAGGATCGGCTAGGAAGAGAAAGCTAAGTAAATTAACCATGAAACCAACCTTATTCTAGGATTTCCCCCATGAATTCAAGCTAGAAGATGGTGCTTTCTTACCTTAGAACAGGTTGGTCGTTTCCCTAAGCTCCAGAGCTTTGCCTTGGTCGGTTGAGAAAGATAAGAAGTGAGGAAGTGAAGGGAAACGTTTGCTTGGTTTGTAAAGAAAGGTGCTTATATAGTTTAGGCTGATTTTCACCATAAGGACCTCTAAAGCATGTAATTCTCATCCACGTCCCTCCTTATTTCTAAGGCACGTTCAAGCTATCAAAACTTAATCAAAGCACATCAAAACTCAAGATCTAAGGGTAAAGAAAACCAATATGCACACTAAGGTATATATATATATATATATATATATATACATATATATATATATATATATATGAAGGGTCTTCTTACTCATACTAGGTGTTTTCACTACAAAGATCATCCTTCTTATCTAATTATTTAATAGAAGATCCCCTCTCATCTTTTCTTGTCTAAATGATGTCAAGAGTCATAAAAGATATTCTAGAAAGTGTATAGTACAAGTTGCACCCCACATTTTGGGTAAATTGCACTTTACACCAAAATTAGGGTTTAAGCACAAGGATTGCTCCACAAGCTGCACCTTGGTGCCCAAACTTGGGAAATCCATCATACCTCATCATATTCCTTCATATGATATCTCTTTATTAGAGGAACATCTTAACCTATGTAATTTGCAAGTTAACCCCTCTAATTGGGTAATTTGCACATAGGTCCCTATATTACCAAACAATACTACAATCATTATTTAAAAAGGACATAAATGAAAATGAATGTTCCTTAGGAACTTAATTACATGTGAAAAGATAATCACAAGGATTTAATTACATATCTTAGGAAAAACACCTAGGGTTAATTCATAACCCAGGTCAGGGATGTTACAAATTATCCACCCCTTACAAGGATTTCGTCATCAAAATCGATAAAACATATTAAGAGAAAAGAGTAGGATATTTCCTTCTCATCTCTTCCTCTAGTTCCCAAGTGGCTTCTTCAACACCACGGTGATTCCAGAGAACTTTTACAAGACTTATCTCTTTCTTCTTTAGCTTTTTAATTATGTTATCAAGGATTGACACCGGTCCTTCCTCATAAGTGATATCTTCATTCAATTCTACTTCCATAGGTTGTAGAACTGACTCGGTATTGGGATGACATTTCCTTAGCATAGAAATGGGAAACACAGGGTGTAGTTTTTGTAATTTTGGTGGTAACTCTAGTCTATAGGCTACCTTTCCAACCCATTCAATGATTGGATAAGGCCCTATAAATCTAGGAGCTAACTTCCCTTTTCTTCCAAAGTGAAGGACTCCTTTCCAAGGCGAGACCTTGAGATACACTCTGAAAATCTTAATTTGTTGTTGTATTACTTTAATCTTTTCCGTAGTCTGCTGCACAAGATCAGGACCTAACAACTGATGTTCACCAGTCTCATACCAGCATAAGGGTGATCTACGACGTCTACCAAACAAGGCTTCATAAGGTGCCATATCAATACTATGTTGATAGCTATTGTTATAGGCAAACTCTATCAAGCTTAGGTGTAGATCCCAACTTCCTGTGAACTGGAGAACACATTCTCTCAACAGATCTTCTAAGGTCTGTATAGTCCTTTCTTACTGTCCATCCGTTTGTGGATGAAAGGTTGTACTAAACCTTAACTGGGTGCCTAGTGCCCTATGAAGCTGCTCCCAAAAACGACTTGTGAACTGAGGACCTCTGTCAGAAACTATGGTGACAGGAACTCCGTGCAAACACACTATCTCTTGAACATATAACTGGGATAACCTTTCAGTAGAATAGGTTGTTTTGACAGGTAAGAAATGCGCTGTCTTAGTCAACCTATCAACAATTACCCAAATGGAATCATGTCCTTTGTTTGTTCTAGGTAGACCAACAACAAAGTCCATGGTTACATGATCCCACTTCCACTGTGGTATGGGTAAAGGTTGCATTGTTCCTGTAGGCTTCTGGTGTTCAGCTTTAATTTGCTGACACACTGGACACCTCAGAACAAACTCAGCTACGTCCTTCTTCATCCCATGCCACCAATACATATCTTTCAAGTTTCGATACATCTTGGTGCTTCCTGGATGCATAGCATACATTGAAGAATGAGCTTCTTCCAGGACTAACTTCCTCAGGTTATCTACATCTGGTACTATCATCCTCCCATGATAGCATGCCACCTGATCATCTGATTCATGAAAACCTTCCCGCTTCTCATCACCATACTCAGATCTGATCTGCTGAACTGCAACATCAACTTGTTGTGCCTCCTTAATCTGCTCTCTTAGGGTGGGTTTGATATGCATCTCAGCCAACAACCCGCCAATCCATGACACCTTCATATGTACATTGTCTTGCCTTAAGGAGATAAGCATATCTCTCCTAGGGCATACTAAAGAGTTTAATTGTGCCCTATCAGAGGATGATGTTGTTGATTTCCTACTCAAGGCATCCGCAACTACATTGGCCTTTCCTGGATGGTAATCTATTGTACAATCATAATCCTTAATTAACTCCATCCAGCGACGTTGCCTCATGTTAAGGTCATGCTGAGAGAAGATATACTTAAGGTTCTTATGGTCTGTGAAATCTGGAAGGTTTCTCCGTAAAGATAATGTCTCCAAATTTTCAAGGCATGAACCACAGCAGCTAACTCTAAATCATGTGTCGGATAATTCTCCTCGTGTTTCTTAAGTTGTCGAGAAGCAAAAGAAATCACTTGTTTATCCTGCATCAACACACATCCAAGTCCATTCTTGGAGGCATCACAAAAGATTACATATCCTTTTCCTGGCTCAGGTAGCACAAGTACAGATGCACTTGTCAACCTCTCCTTCAACAGCTGAAAACCCTGTTGACACATATCACTCCAGACAAAAGAAACATCTTTCTGGGTCAACTTAGTCAAGGGTAAGGCTATAGAACTGAAGTTCTTAATGAACCTTCGGTAGTAGCCAACTAACCCTAGGAAAATTCGAATCTCCGTCGGTGTTTTTGGTTGTTCCCACTGTAGAACAGATTCTACCTTTTTAGGGTCAACACGAATACCCGAGGCAGATATCACATGTCCAAGAAAAGATACCTTCGGCAACCAGAACTCACACTTGCTAAACTTAGCGTATAGCTTATGTTGTCTTAGCAAAGTTAGAGCCTGACGAAGATGTTGTTCATGCTGCTGAGCATCTCTACCATAGATCAGGATGTCATCTATGAAGACAACAACACACTGATCGAGGAAAGGTCGGAAGATTCTATTCATAAGTTCCATAAATGTAGCTGGTGCATTAGTTAGTCCAAACGACATAACTGTGAACTCATAGTGACCATACCTTGTTTTGAAGGCAGACTTGGATATGTCACTATCCTTAATACGGAGTTGATGATATGCAGACCTCAATTCTATCTTTGAGAAGACGGTTGCACCACGCAACTGGTCAAAGAGATCATCAATCCTCGGCAAAGGGTAGTTGTTCTTTATTGTTACTTTATTTAATTGTCTATAATCGATGCATAATCGCATTGATCCATCTTTCTTTTTAACAAACAAAACTGGAGCACCCCAAGGTGAAGTACTTGGTCAGATAAAACCTTTCTCAAGCAACTCTTGAAGATGTTTCTTGAGTTCTGCCAACTCAGCAGGTGCCATCCTATACAGTGTTTGTGCTATAGGTTGGGTATCTTGGATCAAATTGATTTCAAAATCAATTTCCCGAGGCGGTGGCATACTTGGAAGTTCTTCAGGAAATACATCTTCAAATTCCCTGACTACAGGAACTTCAGCAAGGTTAGGACTCTTCATGGTGGTATCTATCACATGGGCCAAGAATGCATAACATCCTTGCCTCATCAGCTTATCAGCAACCATAGAAGACACAAGATAGGTGGGTAGAATCTTTCTCTCTCCTTGAAAGATTCATGTGTTGCTCTCATCAGCAAACAACGCCTGCTTAAATTCAAAACCCAAGACAACTTTATACCTTTCCTAGGTATCCATCCCCAGGATTATATCAAATCCTTTCATATCAAGTGGTATAAGATCCACTTGAATGTGATGATCAGAAAAGAAGAGGATGCAGGGAGCGCATACCTCTTGCAAAACAACAGATCCTCTCAACGGAGTTTCAAGCAACAAGCCATCTGCCCTATGTCTAACTATTATATTGCAATTACGAATCACTCTTCGAGTGACAAAGGAGTGCGTACCACCCGGGTCAATCAAAATAGATACCACAAAAGATTTAGACATATCATAATATAAAAGTTCCATCTGACCTGCCACAACCCGTGGATTGACTACTGCTTTTGGTGGGTTCATAGCATAAAACCTCGCTGTCGCCTGAGGTTGAGTTGGTGCTGACGATCCAGCCTGAGATGCTTGCCCGCGTCCTCTAGCTACTCCTTGAGACTGCCTTCTCTGTGATCCCTGTTGATCCTGCCTCAGAGGCTGTGTCACACTGACAGGCCTAGATCTATAGTCCTTCATCAGATGTCCCACCTTCCCACAGTTATAGCAACTTCTCTCCAGCTGTTGTGGTCTTGGCGGTCGTGTGACCGATATTGATGTTGAACTGTGAGTCTCTCGTGGTGGTAAACCTTGTCCTCTACCTCTACTTGGGGACCACTGAGTCTGAGAACTCAATCTGGATGGTGGAGGTGGAGGTGCAGAGAATCTAGGCTTCTTAAATTCTCTAGATGAAGATCCCTGGAACTGTGGATATCTCTTTTGGGTTTGTCTTTTCTCGACTACGGATCTCTCTATCCTTTGGACTGACTCAACAAAGGTAGAGAATCTCTCTCGGTTTTCTAGTGCAGACACGGGAGTAGTCATGTCGGCATTCAAACCCTTCTCAAACCTCCTAATCCTTTTTTCATCTGTGGTAGCCATATGCGGACAGAATCGCAACAACTCCATGAACTTAGCCTCATACTCGCTAATGTTCATCATACCCTGTCTCAGTCTCTCAAACTGAGAGATCTTCTCGTCCAGGAAGGTCTTTGGAAAATATCTGCCGACAAATTCCCGACGAAAGTCTTCCCACGAGATCTCTATTCCAGGCCTCTTCTGCTCTTCCATGGTCCACCAGTGACCAGCACTACCTTTGAGAAGATAGACAGCATGTCTAACCTTCTCACCTTCGGGGATGTTAAGGATTCTGAAAGCTTTCTCCAATTCAGTTAACCATAGATCAGCATCAGCAGGGTCAGCTGTTCCAAAATATTCAGTTTCTCCGACCAGACGAAGTCGCTCGAACGTCTTACCGATACCTTGACCCTCAGACTGGACAGGTGCCCTAGGTGCAGGCATGGGCATCCTATCGGTGATATGTGTCATGGCAGTCATAAACTGCCCAAACATGGTTTGAACCGCTGGGTTTCCCATATCAGCTGGGTCAAACTGAGGTGGCTCCAAAGGTGGCTCCGGCACAGGTTGCTCTATTTCTAGGTTCCTTGCACCTTCTCTAGGTGCAGCAACACTACTTTTGGCCTCGTACTCCTCCTGTGGTCCAGACATCCTTAATTATCTTCTTATCCTGAGGAGCAGAAGACTCTATTAAATAAGAAAGAAGTACTAAGGATAGACTTGACACTCTAAGTCCTATGTCTCTGTAGACTCAGCGAACCTAGAGCTCTGATACCACTAATTGTGGGCTCTGATCTCCAAAACACAAGATAAACATAGCGGAAGCGATTCGATTAATCAGCGGAATACGAAAATCATGAGAAATTAAAACTTTTCAAAAATGAGATCTTAAAAACCTGAAACTCCTTTTATAAAAGTAAGATGAACTGTTTACATCTCTGATAAATCACTTCTCGAGTGATTATATACGTCATGATACAAAATCTCAAGATTACAAAATTCTCAGATCAACAAACTCCTAGGACCTGAGTGTACAGAGATGACATAAGACTATTCTGACTACAAGACTAGACAGCACAGTGTTTCCACCTGAAGTCACTACTGCTCCTGAATTTGCTACTGTTGCTACTATCCACATGTAGATCGGTGCCTTCGACCTTGACGTCCACCTAAAGATAGAAATCTACGGGGTGAGACAATTTTAAATAATTGTCCCAGCGAGAGTTATAACTCTCCGCCAGAAACTTTGTTAGAAGCAATCAAAGGAATATCATGAGTAAATAATTTAGGTTACTCACAGCAGGCTTGATAACAAAAACTCATCTTTAATTAAGGAATATGAAGAACATGTATACTAATACTTGAACAGGATATTAAAAGCAAGCAATGTAATATCAATCAATGTTCCTCGTAGTTCAACCTAAGCAGTTATGCTACGCGGTTGATTATGTTTTTCAAACATCATTATGCCCTGCGGAGATGAGGTATACCGCTCATGCTCCAACCGATCACTAGTAAGTCGCATCAGTATCATACTAGGTCATCGAAAGAGCTAGATTCTCATGACCATCAACTACCTCAGTCAGAATGAGGATAAACATACAGGACATCTAGTGTCCCTGCTAATATAGCTTACCAGGGTATTCTGGTACTTCGCTATTAGAGTCACAGTGGCATTTGACACTCTCTTCGCCATCAAAATATTTCATGTTTATCTCTCATCGATGCGGTATAAAAGATTCCCTTGGAAGAACAGTGTTACGTCATCCCGGTATAAACATATAGTGAAGGGTTGATGGATTAAGATACATCAATATCAACTCCTACACTATGATGTAAGGATATACACATCCATATTCCCCCACATACTCTAAAGTATGTGATCCAGGAGTTCCCTTAGGAAAACCTGTTTCACCATCATTTAAATTCTGACAATGATGGATCTATGATCAGGGCTCTACATGGTATGATTAAACTTGATTATTTGGTACATTTCAGTATTCTTTTAGCATCATACATGTTTTCAAACATTAATCATTAGCATAGCAGCTATGAAAGTAGAATACTAAATGTATCAAGTCTAACTCACATCAATTATCATTTCTCAATCGTCCAATCACAGGTCATTTGACAAGCATGACCTTGATGATATTCATGGCTCTTACAGCCTATCATTCTCATAAGATGCCACTTACTAGGCATCAACATATGTCATTATTCATAAAGCTAATAACATGCTTCCAATGAATATGAAATCATAATCCTTACCAGGATATGATCACCATCATGTATAGAAACATGCATGGTTAATTCAACTGATAATAGTAGGCAGTTCATATCAAGAGTTGTACCCTTATATTCTTACAAGGGTTAGATTCCCTGATTTTCATCAATTAGGGTTTACTATTCACAATATATGTCATCACCCTAGAATTAGGGTTTACTATTCACCTCATGGTGAATTAATCTCATTACATCACCATGCATGAGAAACATCATCATTAAAGCCCTCAACTAAGATCAAGATTCACCAATTACCATAATTAGGGTTTCCATGATCTCTCATAAGTGGATCATACCCTAATCATGCACATTCATGTATATTGAAGGTATTTTACTTGAGTTTCCATCATAAATGGTACTTTATCTCTCCTCTCACTAGTAGATGATGACTACACCACTTATATTAGGTTAGGTTAAGTCCCCTTTGATCTACATAAACTAAATCACCACTATCAAGTTGTTAGAGTTTACATAAAACAAGGTATCCTTTAATTGAACCCATTTAGGCTGAAACGAGTTGAACCCATTTCAGGTGAAACTAGTTGAACCCATTTGAGGTGAAACGAGTTGAACCCATTTGAGGTGAAACGAGTTCAACCCATTTGAGGTGAAATGAGTTGAACCCATTTGAGGTGAAACGAGTTGAACCCATTTGAGGTGAAACGAGTTGAACCCATTTGAGGTGAAATGAGTTGAACCCATTTGAGGTGAAACGAGTTGAACCCATTTGGATTGAAATGAGTGTGAACCCGTTTGGATTGAAATGAGTGTGAACCCGTTTGGATTGAAACGAGTTGAACCCATTTAGGCTGAAACGAGTTGAACCCATTTGAGGTGAAACGAGTCAAACCCATTTGAGGTGAAACGAGTTGAACCCATTTGAGGTGAAACGAGTTGAACCCATTTGAGGTGAAACGAGTTGAACCCATTTGGATTGAAACGAGTGTGAACCCGTTTGGATTGAAACGAGTGTGAACCCGTTTAGGCTGAAACGAGTTGAACCCATTTGAGGTGAAACGAGTTGAACCCATTTGAGGTGAAACGAGTTGAACCCATTTGAGGTGAAACGAGTTGAACCCATTTGAGGTGAAATGAGTGTGAACTTACTTGGGTCCAAACCGCATGAACATAAAAGGTGACACATAGGTTATGTTTGAATAGGGTTTCCTATGTTGAAGCATTTAATTGGCCAAAGCCATGTTAACCACTTACGGATTGAGTCAATTAGGATGAACCTCAAACAATTGGACTCCAAATTGACCCTTAATTGAAAGCCAATTAGGGTTAAGTCTAACTCAATTAGGGTTTCCAATCGGCTAATCATCAATTCTCGACAATGTGAAACAAATTGTAATTGAACCCATCAATTGAACTCCAATTGGGCCCAAACTTGGCCCAAATGGTCTTGAGATAGTTTGGAGGACCTCCAAACGGTCTTGAGACCGTTTTCCCAAAGTTTGACCAAAATCTAAGTTGATTTGATTAGGATTGAACCCTAATTAGGTCTAAAATCAGCACTTTTATCAATTCTTCAACCTATTGAAATTGGACCTACAATTGATCAATTTTCCTTAACCCTAGACTTCCAAACGGTCTTGGGGTGTCACAAAACGAGTGTGAGACCGTTTGGGTGAACCCCTAACGGGTTTGAACTCGTTTGGATCCTCCAACCCAAAACTCAACAAGATTTATAATTAAAATCAGCAATTTCAACCCGATTAGGGTTAGGGTGTTGAAGTGCCTTCAACTCTCAATTGGTTAGGAATTAGATTATAATTCTTTGTAGCAAAGAAATTCAATACATTATGAACAGACCCTCAAACGATCATACCTTGGTCAACCCTATGAAACTGTCTTGGGGTCGTTTTGATCCAAACGATCTTGCAGGATCGTTTGAGATCAAACAGGTTGAACCCGTTTGACCTTAAACGAGTTGCACCCGTTTGGACCAAAAGGGTCCAAGGTCGTTTCATAAAGTGACCTAGGAATCCATGCCCATCATCCTCAACCTATGTTCAGGTCGGTTCCTCCACCGTTTTGCTTGCAAAAGAGCAAGGAAGAAGGGAGGTAGAAGAAGAACTAATAATAAAAACAAGAACAAAGATATGCATAACAAAGCTAAGAGTTAGAGTTATAAAACCCGCCTCAAACGTGGTTCCTTGAGCTTTCAATCTTCGAAACTTTAATGGTGGCTTGAGCTCCACAGGTCATCCAAGGTTGTTTCTTCAAGAAAGGTTGGGAAGGATCGGCTAGGAAGAATAAGCTAAGTAAATTAACCATGAAACCAACCTTATACTAGGATTTCCCCCATGAATTCAAGCTAGAAAATGGTGCTTTCTTACCTTAGAACAGGTTGGTCGTTTCCCTGAGCTCCAGAGCTTTGCCTTGGTCGGTTGAGAAAGATAAGAAGTGAGGAAGTGAAGGGAAATGTTTGCTTGGTTTGGAAAGAAAGGTGCTTATATAGTTTAGGCTGATTTTCACCATAAGAACCTCTAAAGCATGTAATTCTCATCCATATCCCTCCTTATTTCTAAGGCACGTTCAAGCTATCAAAACTTAATCAAAGCCCATCAAAACTCAAGATATAAGGGTAAAGAAAACCCATATGCACACTAAGGTATATATATATATATATATATATATATATATATATATATATATATATATATATATATATATATATATGAAGGGTCTTCTTACTCATACTAGGTGTTTTCACTACAAAGATCATCCTTCTTATCTAATTATTTAATAGAAGAGCCCCTCTCATCTTTTCTTCTCTAAATGATGTCAAGAGACATAAAAGATATTCTAGAAAGTGTATAGTACAAGTTGCACCCCACATTTTGGGTGAATTGCACTTTACACCAAAATTAGGGTTTAAGCACAAGGATTGCTCCACAAGCTGCACCTTGGTGCCCAAACTTGGGAAATCCATCATACCTCATCATATTCCTTCATATGATGTCTCTTTATTAGAGAAACATCTTAACTTGTGTAATTTGCATGTTAACCCCTCTAATTGGGTAATTTGCACATAGGTCCCTGTATTAGCAAACAATACTACAATCATTGTTTAAAAAGGACAGAAATGAAAATGTATGTTCCTTAGGAACTTAATTACATGCCAAAAGATAATCACAAGGATTTAATTGCATATCTTAGGCAAAACACCTAGGGTTAATTCATAACCCAGGTCAGGGATGTTACACATACATCTAATTAGGGTCGTCCATTCTAGGCCACACTATACCCAACTTCTTATGATTCCTCATGTCTCAGAGTCTAGGTTTCCAAGCTTCTTCCTCGGGGTCTTGCTCTCCCCCTAGAGATAACCCTACAACAGATCTTACTACTGGAGGTTCTCTCTAAGAAGATGGGTCAAGCTCTTAAGGATACATGTCTACACCTACCTGGGTGAAATGTATGATCCAAAACCTATGTTCGACCAAGATTATCCAAATCTCTACATGCTCATCTCATAACCATCAGTCATAACTGACCTGGCTTAGGTCTAACACCTGCTGCGAGCCTTACTACCACTCTCTTCTATGTAGGTACATGCCTTTTCCTACTCATATATATCTGTTAGGGTTCATATATGGTCACCATCAACCTTCTCAATGAGGGAGCGATCCCTCACCCTCAACAGGCACAACCACCAAAGGTTGGGTCACCAAAAGGAACCAGGGATCAACCGACCACTCATAGTTCATGTTTCTCATGGATACCCAAAACCTCTATAAACATCATGCCTGTCTTACCCATGCACATGCATGCATGGTCAACTATGATATCTAACTCATTGTGTCTTCTCTTTCTCTATCCACCGCTTAAGGTTTTGGTTTGAGCATTGTCCTCAAAGGATGCGTCAGGTCTATTCCTCTTCCTCAAAGGCTAACCCTCTCCTCCTCATCCCACGAGAAGGTCTAACCTCGAAGTTCTCTTGAGAGCATGACAAGATAGGTCATGCAACCTAAGCATGTAATTAAACTCAGTCTGAGTTTCTAATTATGAAAACTTATGTCCATGACATCTTTCTCACATGCTTTTTATTATTTAGTGGAGGATTCCTTAATCCTTAGTATACTTAACCTGAACTCAGGAGGGTGGTGGAGAAAGAGAAACCCTAATCTCTTAGTGCTATCCAATGAATGGGGTAGAGATGGGAAGAAGATAGATGAGAGAAGACTTAGAGGTATCTTATTTCAAGTCAAATCCTCTGATTTTGGCCAGGCAGTCACACAAAATATGGGAGTCCTCGTAGACCAACTAGTGGGGTAGAGGAAATAATTGCCAGCCCCCAGATTGTGATCCTTTTCTAGACACCTCCATCATTGGAAAATCCTCTAATAAGTCCCTTGGGTTCTAAAGAGTTTGTAAAATTTAACAATTATTAGATATTAAATGGAAAACCATGCTCTGATACCAATTGTAACAACCCTTCTTCCCGGTAACCCCCAATTAAGGAAGACCAAGAAGTCAGAGGCATTATCCCAAAAACATGATCAATGGTTTTCCAAATAATCAACAATAATTAATAAATTCTATGAAAGACTAAACTAAAAATGGGAATAAAATTTTACTTCCACATACCTGCAAAAATAGGCAACTCAGACTTCTACCCGTAGTAGAATTCTAACTAACTAAATCCTCCTTGATAAATTAACTTTAATCTTCACAAGTTCCACTTTATTATTTGTCCAATTTCAAATATTACCTAAAATGCCGACAAACAAACTGCCAGTCAATATAAATGAATATTTTGGTATGTGGGGACAAGAAAAATATTGCACATAAGTTCTAACAACCTAATCATACCAAGTAGTTGTTCACAATACACAATTACATTTTCAATGTGACTTCCCAACCACTTTTACTCATACTCTGGGATACCCTTTCTTAGGTTTTAATCCTTGCAAGGGACTTAATGATACCTTCTCCATCCTAAGATTGGTACCTAGGGTCACCTCTCTGGTTGCCCAATGGTCTTGCCTCTGGGGCTTGACCACTTTAGACCTTCCCTCTAGGGTTTGGTCTTACATCAAACATCTAGAGATGGTATGTAGGTTCGAGACAGTCACATATATACTTAAGTTTTGATAATCATATCCACTTTAAAGATTTTAGAAAAAAAATCATCCATGAAGTTTATTTCCATTACAATTGATTAAACATCATGAAAATGCTGGGAAACTAGAGCGATTAGTCATAAGAGTAACCACATTCCTATTTTGGAGATCTCAAAGAAGTAATATATCCAAATCCAACTAGATGTCCAATCAAACAAGACAAGAAACTAATCAAGCAATCTTGATCCTAAAATATGTATAACACCTAATTGTTACCATATCATCCCAAACAACTCTTTTTTGACTTGGGATACCTTTCTAAGGTTTCTAAGTCTCATCAGTATTCATTAGGGCTTCTTTGATCAATTTCTCAAAATTTATCCTTTTTAGGTCAACAAACCCTAAAATAGCTTTTCTACTCATAAAAACCCTAATTACTCAAATTATCCACATTAAGGATCTTTATACTCAAATTGGCTTAGGATCATCATAACTCTATCTTATACATGGATTTGCACAAGTAAAACCATTAAAAGTCATAATTACCAAAATTAGGGTTTCTAAGCCCATTAATGCATATTAACATATCAAACCATAAATTAAGCTATTTATCTGATGGATTATCTATTTAGACATACACAATATGTTTTTATTAATAACTTGTTAATATGTCCATAGATTATCCATATTACTCATCTCAATTTCATAGAATCATCAAGTTAGGGTTTTTCCTCATTATAAAGAAGAAATTTTAACTACTTTTCAAATTGTGAACAAATTCAGACATTAATATATTTTTATTGAATTCCACGAGTTCTTATGATCAAAATTCATATATTACATGTCTTGATCTGAGTTACCATTAATTTTCTACGAAACAAGCAAGGTGAGTAATAACTGGCCAATAGGATGTTGACACGTCATTAGAAAATACCTTATATTTTAAGACAGTGCTGGCCTCATTTTAAGGGGTAAAGATGCTTTTACCCTTCACTTTCTACTTTGCAGTCGGGGTTAGGGATGTAATATCCCCTTTCCTCTCCTTCAACCTACCGACGGCTCCTACTCGTGAGCCTTGCAAATAGGCGTTCTGGAAAGTCAACCTGCTTGGTTGACTCCATGCTCCAGACCCTCTCTTTGCTCGAAAAAAGCACGACGACCTCCACCAAGCCCCATTGAAGCCGCCCGACTCTTCAATTTGTGGAGGAGATGGTTGTTTGGTACCCAACTACCACACCATTGATGGAGATTGCAAACTTAACAGGGTTCCCATTGTGTATTGTTCTTCAGCCCAAACCAGATCAGGGGAGGGTTTCTCAAACCCACCTGGGTTTCCTCACACCTCTCTACTCATCATGGAGAGGGGGAAGAGCCCCTTTTATAGATATGGCTCACAGGATAGCATCCATGGAGTCCGGCTTTGTGCATGTGATTTTGTTGAACATAATATGTTAAGGAGTCCAATATAATTAAAAGAAAAATAAGAAATCAAATAATGCATTATGAAGAAGGAATTTTGAGATAATGATGAAAAGATAAGAAATATGTGGAAATATGGATAATGGAATCATCATGAATGAGATTTTGAATCCACAAGGATTCTAGTGGGGAAAAGGAATCCAAATAAGGAATATAAAAGAATAAGAGAGAGAAAATATGCATAAAATAAGTGATAACTAGCTTATGAAGAAAAGCCTCTCATACTTACAAGTTTGAGTCACAAACTTGTCACACAATTAGTTTAAGTCATTATGGACTCTCCCCTAAAACTTGGGATAAAAAAGATAGGTGGTTTAGGAGATATGATTTTCATAGTATTTCCAAAAGCAAAGAGGACTTATTTAAATGTCACAATTTTCCAATTTAACCAAAAATCCTTGTTCTTCGCGCGTGGATGAAAGCTGTTAATCTAGGATCGAACGGTAGCTGCAATTCAACTAAGATTGCGAAAGGAGGAACAAGCACCTGGGATTAAAGGGACCAATTTCCTCATTGATCAATGATTAAGCTTTAATGGGAACTCTCCCATTGCAATTAGAATCCCATTTTGAGTAGAATGAACATGAGTTTGGATAGTTTTGGAAAGCGATCCGACGTTTCCCCAACATCCCTGGAAACATTGCAAAGGAAATCCTTGTAATTCACATAAATCATACAATTCCCATAATCGTAAATTTATTAGGGAAATTGCATTTCCAACCATATGGACCCAAAAATTGGGGTTGTGACACATGGCCATGCTCATGTGAGTCAATATGTAATATTGAGCTTACATATATCTCAATCAGTATTCTTTAGTTCAAGGAATAAAGAATGAATGTTGCAGTGGATGGTGATTCCATGCCTCGAGTTCAATCTGGATATTAGTGACAAAGGAACTCTAAAAACAATGTAACACCAATCACAAATTGTAGGTTGAACTTGTTCTCCAACATTCCAATTATTTGGGTAGCAATGATGTGTTACTAGATACCACTCATAGCTTGAGATGTCATAAACTAGTTATGCACATTCACTACCAACGTAACTTGGAACCTATAGAGTCACACACATAGGATATACTTGGAATAGGATTTATTCATGAATGATATTTAATTTGATTACTAAAGTTATTAGGTATTCAATTTAAACAACAATTGATTGACTGCAATCTAAACTAATAGGTTCAAGTGTTCAACTGATAGGTTGGAGTGTTAGGTTGATCAGATATTGCATTGGCTGAATATTGGATGAAACAAGTCATGAACCGACTAGTTCACTGAGTCAACCAATCAGATCAAGGTCTTCAAACGACTGGTTCAGGTGATGAATCGCCCAGTTCAAGGATCAATTCGATTGGATTAAGGTTTAGTGCTGACAACAAGTTATGTATTAATTGCCAATATAATTAAGATTGGGAACATGCTGAAACAACCAGTTCAAGGGTTGAACCGATCGGTTCACATTCCAACCGATCATCTCACCTCTCGTGGAATATAAAAATTCATGAAATCATGTACCCTTAAACTCCCTCATAAACTGGGAACCCTGACTCTGACCCTCCTATGAATAGAGGGGTATTGAGAGCTTCCTAGAAACAACATATGTTGCTCTGACAATTGTAGTCTTCTCTGATTGGTGATAACCGAGAGAACTCGAGAAAGTCCTAACTGATAAAGGGAGGGATAGAAAGGGATAACAATTATGGGAGAGCAAGTTGGTGCTAGTATACCAACTAGAAGGGGATGACTCCTTCCTATATATTCATCTAGAATGACATGAGTTCCTGGTGGTCCATGTGGACTACTATAGAGATGAGGAGGCCTTTTCCTAATGCTAGGAGGACATCATCAAGTTGTTGTACATGGTGATCAACTAGGAGCTACTGTGGACATTTTTCGGGTGTGACTTGAAGAAAGTCGCATACTACATCGTGGTAATTGGTGCTAGACTTGCTCCAGGATTAGGTATTACCTCAAAACCATCCTTATCATTATATAGTTGTTGACGTGATCTACTATTATAAGTGGAATATGACAATTAAATTTTTGTGTCTTTTCCCAACTCTGCCACCATATTTCCCTACAGTGGTGTCAAAGCCACATTGGTTTACTGTGTTATGGGATAATCGATATGATCAGATTTTTGGTTTTTCATTTATTTATTACATACGACGTGAATACTTAAATGTATTAATATATATATTTATATATATATATATGTTGGTATGTATGCCCTGAGAGCCAATCATGGGATGATTGGTGGGATGCATTAAGATTGATTTGATGAACATCAAAGGCAAGCTTCCAATTCTTGCTGGTTCAGTCATATGAGATAATGATAGAACATATTGAATGTCTAGAAAATGACAGTACTCAATGACGTATGCTTTCAAGTTCATGACCTACACGATGAGATCATACATATGTTAAGAGTGTGTACATTCTTATTATGTCCCTAGTCAGATGTCATTGTGGAAGGTAGATACAGAACAATGACAAACAAGACTAGATTGTGGTGTTGGTTGATGATAGAATCTCGTTAGTCATGATATGGAGATATCAAACCAAACACATAGGTACTTGTTAGAGAACAAGTATACCGGACATACCCACCGTGAGTTTGACACATGGAACCATGACATGGTAGTCACAGTCAGTTCTCACAGTGATGGTGGTGAGTGTGATTCTTTGACCTGAAATCACTACACTCAAGTCATGTCGTTGGGTACACTTTGACATCATCAAATGCAGTCCTAAAACATGGGTTGTTATAAAGATGATGATTGGGTGGCTTTGACACATGGGGCTTTTGAGGGGTGAGTCATAGATATGGGATTTGTCCCTCCTGAGGGAGTTTGATATCCATGGCCACTTGATGAGTAGGATTGAGATAGGCATGCACGCATGTGTGAATCAATATGTGATATTGATGCCATACATACCTCCTTCAATCTAGTATGAGATCAAGAAAGTGAATGAACGTTGACAGGATGATTGATCCATGCCTCGAGTTCATTTGGAATATCAGTGACAAAGGAATTATACATTCACTATAATACCATTCATGGATTGTAGGATTGAAAGTTGTTCTCCAACTTTCCTTTTCACTTGGGTAGCACTGATGTGTGACTATGCACCGCTCTTCACTTGTGAAGTCATAAGTGTTATGGACTTTCACTGCCAACGTGAAATGGACCTACAGGGACACACACATCCGATTTAACCTGGAAGTGGAGTTTATCCACAATAGATGTTTAGATTGATTACTAAAGGAGTTTTGTTGTTCAATTAAACACTCAATCAATTGATAGCTCAGTATCATAGTATTCAAGGTGTTGGACCGATTGATTAAAGTATCAGATTGATTGAAACTGCAATTGACTGATTTGCATAGTCTGCTACCCCAACCGATCAACTCATAGAGATGAACAGATCGACGTAGGTTTGTGAGCCGGTCGGCTCAAGTTGTGAGACGATCGGATCATGTGTCATGAAATGATCGGCTCAATTGTTGAACAGATCGATTCATGTGAAAAACTGATATTGTTTGGAAAGTCAGAAGACTATTTTGCAAATACAATTTGTTTCACTTGTAAAAATTTGATTTGGACAAGGATTAATATTTGATTAGTTGGAAATGAACATGGAAAGTCAATTTGAGTTGGATCAGGACCATGAACCAATCGTGTCAGAGCCTCAGATGATCGAATCAGGTCCCAAACGATCGGCTCATGGCCCGAAACAATCATTTCAGGGTGTGAACCGATCGGTTCAACTGCCGCAATATGTCAGTTTTGTAGAAAATCTCACCCTTCTACTCCTACTTTATTCCCACATTGCCCGGGATAGAGAACCTTGTCCCATGAACCTCCTATATATATAGGGGTATTGGGGGCTTCTTAGGAACAACAACAACTCAGAACAGCAGTTGCTCTGCAAAGTTTTCGTTCTCTCTAGTTGTGGTAACCGAGAGAGCCCGAGCAAGTGCTCCCCGATAAGGGAGGCACAACAAGGGAAAGACAACTGCAGAAAAGCAACTGGTGGTAGGAGAGTGTGTCGGTGACTAGTACGCTGACAGGAGGGTGTGACTCCTTCTGATTCCTTGTGGGACAAGTAGATCGGAGTTCCAGGTGGTCTGTGTGGACTACTTCAGAGGCGGGAGACTTCTGCCGCTCGAAGGACAACTGTCAATCCCGACGGTCCCGGTGAGACCAGGAGTTGCACAGACACCATCCAAGACCAGAGGTGAAGACCACACAATCCGCGAGGTAACGTCGCCGAGAAAGTCTTGGGACAAGGTATGTCTTTACAAACCATCCTTCCTACTGTATAGACGTTGACGCGATTCCTTTATACTGGGTTTGGAGAGAAGAAATTTTTTGTTTCCACTGCCTTCTCTATCTCCCCTAAAACCCAATAGTGGTATCAGAGCCACGTCAACTACTTTATACTTTAGGATTATCAATATGATCGATTTTGGTTTGTCGCCTTTATTTTTTGCATACAATGCGAATAAAATTGGCTTTAAGCATGTCCAATCCTACATCCAAAATTTCCAATATACATATATGATATGTAATATGAATTCACTCGATACGCGTCACCCTTAAACGAGTTTTGTGGTGGATGTATAGCGTGGTTATGGCCAATAAACCCTATGTATGTGTGCTTGGTTGAATGTGGTTGCTTGCATCTCAGTCCACGCACTGATTCTCTACCTCCTTATTCCTGATGTAACTCGAGATAACTTGAAATTTCTTTCCTACCTTTGCTCCCCCCGAATGTAACTCGGGGTTTCCCAATTCATATGTAAATAGGATAGAACTTTTATTTCCTTTATGTCAAAGAACGGCGGACAAACTGACGACAACTAAGATGATCGATTCAATGCGTGAACTGATCAGTTGGCGATCCAGACGACCTGCTCGAGGAGCGAGATGAGCAGGTGGCGACCTGAGGAGATGCATGATGACCAGTGAATCGATTGGTTGGTGGAGCCAATCGATCGGCTGGTGGCACCCAACCGACCGGCCTGATGGTGAGCCGATCAATCATGGAGATGAGTTGATCAATCCCAGGATGGCAAAGCACATAGTTCATCTTGTACCTGTTGCATGTGATGTGGACCTAGATGATCGTGATTCCTCTTGGCTCGAGGAATCACATTAGGATGGCCATAATCATCGCTTTTATCATTTCACATGTTTTCTATGGGATATAACATGTATATGATACGTACTATGTATTGTGGTGATTGGATATGTATATGTACCTATAAAACAAAATCCCTCATCTAAATATTAAGTCTTCTATGCCTTCCATTAGTGGCTCACATGAATAACATGATCGACCAAGCATACGTTATGCCAAAGCGTGGTGCGTCGTTTATCTCACAGAAGTGTGAAGGGTGAACATGTAGGTTCTGCCAAAGCAGGGTGCATGTTTACCATTTCGGCTTTTGGGTTAGACTTAACTGGTGATTCTTAGAGCGTCTAAGCCCAGAGGCACAGAATGTTCATGGCAAGGTGTTGCGCATGTTCATTCATCAAGAGTTGTATATGATACAATTGGCATGATGGCCTACCTAAATAGTCAAGACTGTGGGTGACCATCCAAAGCTAACTCACGACATGATGAAATACGGATCCTGACCCACTAGAAGATTATAAACTGCAATCTTCCAAATTGATGGTGAGGGTTATCAATTTGAATAAAAATAGTGGGAGCAATAATTAATTAATGTCCTAATTATATCTTCAACCTTTCAAATCAATCAAATAAATCAAAATTGAGTTTTGGACTAAACTACATATATTTCCTTTTGTAGTACAAATGACAACAACCAACAATCACTTTTCATTGCGATCGGTCCTTGAAAAGGACAAGTTGAATGGGACTAACTTCCACGACTAGTTTAGGACATTGAGAATTGTTCTCACTCAAGAGTGAAAGCTCTATGTCCTGGATAATCCAACTCCATAGTAACCTGCTCCTACCGCACCAAAGGCAGAAATGGATCCTAATAAGAAGCATTCTGAAGATTCCATTGATACAAAGTGATTGATGTTGTGCTCCATGAACCACGAGTTGCAGCGACAACATGAGAACATGGGTTTCATTGAGATGGTTCATCATCTCAAGAACATGTATGAAGATCAATCATGGCAAGAGAGATATGATGTCTCCAGGGCACAATTCAAGTGTGTCATGGCAGAAGGAGATCCAGTTGGTCCTCACATGCTCAAAATGATTGGGTATGTAGAGAACATAACAAGATTGGGATTTCCCCTGAGCCAAGAGTTGGCTACTGACGTGATACTGCAATCATTTCCAGAATCCTACAGTCAGTTTGTGATGAACTACAACATGAACAACTTTGACAAGACATTGACAGAATTGTTGGACATGTCAAGGACAGCCGAGGCACAGATGAAGAAGGACAAGCCTAAGTTTGTGATCATGATCAACATCAAGAAAGGCAAGTCTAAGCACAAGGTCAAGGGAAAGGATAAGAAAGGTTCTGATGCTAGCCAGTAGCCCAAGTCATCTTCAACTCTCAAGGCCAAGGGAGGCGTGACCAAGAGAGGCAATTGCCACCATTGTCAAAAACCAGGACATTGGAAAAGGAATTGGCCACTCTATCTGGAAGAAGTAAAGAAGAAGGAGGTGACGGACGTCTCCACCTGAAGGTGTCATGAAATAAACTTGTAACACTTTTTGAGGTATATGATACCAAGATATAAAGTGTAAAGCACCCAAAACATGGGGCAAGTGTTGCCGCCATAGATAGTACTTTAGTTTATTTTCATCTTTGAAGGCATGTAATAGAGTTATGAACTGCTATTTCATATTTGCCAATGGATAGAAACACCTTAATTTTTGCATATTTTATGATAGGAATTAATAAAGTTGATGTTTCAATTTCAAAGATATGATCTTTATGTCAATGCCTTGTTTATCTTGTATTACTTGATATGCATATGATAAAATGATACCTAAAAGTTATTGATAACTCAAACAATCAAATTAGAATAAATCATGAGAAATTCATTTATAGTTTCCATATGATGGTTAAATCTAGACTCTTTTGGTTAGAGAACTAGTAAGAGACATGAATCTCTTAGACATGATTAATCAATCTTCACTAGTGGTAGTGGGAGAATGATTATCCTATTAGGCATAATACATGTGATGTATTTACAGACCTATTGGACTTAATGATAGTACTTCAAATGGTGTTTAGAGAAATACCAATATGAATATCTTGAAGTGATTCAAGAATATCATAAGTATAGTGTTAATTCCTGATGAGATCAATGAATGAAACACTTGAACCAAATGTTTGAGAGCCTTATGAGTGATTATGATAGTGTATCATAGTGAGCTCGTGATTAAGGCATGGTGATGTCTAAATCAAAAGGAGTCATACTCTAAGGAGTTAGAGGATGATTATCAAATAATTAATTTCTTCTTAAATAAAGAATACTCTACACTAATAAAGGATATTAAGAATCACAAAGTGTTGTGAGTTCTCAAATTCCTTGAACAGATACACCTCAAATATCTATGTGATGAGTTGGTCATGTGATGAGTCAACTATCTAGATGAATATGGGGAACTAAATTTTGAGTTATGGTTTATGACCATTACATCCTAAATGACTTCCATATGAACCATAAGGTATGACCTTGATGGTAGCATCCATTGGGATGAAATCCATAAGTGTGAATGAGTCTTAAGCGTTAAGACTCATGGATAACATTTTGAGAAGGATGATGCTTGTTGATTGCAACTTAATGACTAAGAGATTTGGCATAAGGATACTAAAACCACATTCCTATGAGGAATAAAACAAGGATGTGTATGTGACACAACCTATAAGGTTTATGAATCCATTAATGCAAATGAAGTCTATAAGTTACAATGGACTAATCAATTTGATTGATTGAGTACATGCAACTCAGAACTGTGATCTTTACTTTGATAATATAGTCAAAGGGTTTGACTGATATGTCAAAGATAAAGAGAGATTTGTGATTAAGTGGGAGCGTATTCACATTCCACATGTTGATGTGAAATGGAAATATTCTAGAATGGAAATCCTTTGTGGAAATTATCTTTAAGGAAGATAGAGACGTTTCCTATGTGATATGAATAGAGATCTATCGAGATAGTTCTCAAAAACCTCTTGACCTAAAAAGAGAGATCATATATTGGCAATCTATACTAAAGGGTTTAGTGTGCATAGATTCAGTGGGAGAAAACTTCTCCATGTTACATGGAGTTTGTATCCCAAGGACAAGTGTCCAATTCTTATGAAGAATGGGAACACTAAGAATAGATAAGGATCTATAATGTAAGTAATCATCCCATCATCTTGCATGCATGGAAATAGTAAGAACAAAATGCATTCATCATCTTATATGTAGGACATGACAATATGATTTGCTCATCCTGATAACTCGTATGTGGGACATGATGAGTGGATGTATGTCTAGTTCCAGTAAGGGTTGCTGGAATACCATAAGTATCCGAGAAGTACTAGTTCGATGGAAATAAGGAAGAGTTCAGTATAAAGAGTTACATGGATGCAAACTTTTGAAAAGGATAGAAAATTAATCACAAAATATATATGAGATATATAAAAGTAAATGTTTGTTGATAAATGGAAATGTTCCAATAAAGTCATTTAAAAGGAAAATGTCAAGTATCTGTGTGTTAGAGAACATTACTGGATACGATATGGATCTGGAAGTTCATGAGATGAACTTATAGATATTCTGCTCTTTGATGACAAGTAAGGAGTAATTGGTCATGCAATGGGGCTAAAGGTTAGCAAAGGAATACTAGATCGCATATTACGACAACTCCAACTCATACATGTGACGTTCAGCGAAGAGATGAGAGACATGCACTTAATACTTACTTTGGCAAGGTGTTGCCATAACTCACTATGTTAGAACAAGAGCACAGTAACATGTGGGACATGTTTGAAGATCACTATGAATATGATTCAAGAGTGATTGGCTCGCAGTGCAAGTGGGAGTCTGTTGGTATGTATGCCCTAAGAGCCAATCATGGGATGATTGGTGGGATGCATTAAGATTGATTTGATGAACATCAAAGGCAAGCTTCCAATTCTTTCTGGTTCAGTCATATGAGATAATGATAGAACAAATTGAATGTCTACAGAATGACAATATTCAATGACATATGCTTTTAGGTTCATGACCTGAACGATGAGATCATATAGATGCTAAGAGTGTGTACATTCTTATTATGTCCCTAGTCGGATGTCATTGTGGAAGGTAGATAGACAATAATGACACACAAGACTAGATTGTGGTGTTGGTTGATGACATAATCTTGTTAGTCATGATATGGAGATATCAAACCAAACACATAGGTACTTGTTAGAGAACAAGTATACCGGACAGACCCACCATGAGTTTGACACATGGAACCTTGACATGGTAGTCGCAGTCAGTTCTCACAGTGATGGTGGTGAGTCTGATTCTTTGACCTGAAATCACTACACTCAACACATGTCGTTGGGTACACTTTGACATCATCAAATGTAGTCCTGAAACATGGGTTGTTATAAAGGTGATGATTGGGTGGATTTGACACATGGGGCTTTTGAGGGGTGAGTGATAGATATGGGATTTATCCCACCTGAGGGAGTTTGATATCCATGGCCACTTGATGAGTAGGATTGAGATAGGTGTGCACACATGTGTGAATCAGTATGTGATATTGATGTCATACATATCTCCTTCAATCTACTCTGAGATCAAAAAAGTGAATGAACGTTGACAGGATGACTGCTCCATGCCTAGAGTTCATTTTGTATATCAGTGACAAAGGAATTATACATTCAGTATAACACCATTCACAGATTGTAGGATTGAAAGTTGTTCTCCAACTTTCCTTTTCACTTGGGTAGCACTGATTGTAGGATTGAGGAGTTTATCCACAAACAATGTTTAGATTGATTACTAAAGGAGTTTAGTAGTTAAATTAAACACTCAAATCAATTGATATCTTAGTATCATAGTGTCCAAGGTGTTGGACCGATTGATTAGAGTATCAGATTGACTAAAATTGCAATTGATTGATTTGCATAGTCTGCTTCCCCAACCGATCAGCTCATAGAGATGAACCGATCGACTCAGGTTGGTGAACTGGTCGACTCAAGTTGTAAGCCGATCGACTCATGTGTCATGAAACGATCGGCTCAATTGTTGAACCGGTTGATTCATGTGACCAACCGAGATCGTTTGGAAAGTCAGGAGACTATTTTGCAAATATGATTTGTTTCACTTGTACAAATTCGATTTGGACAAGGATTAATATTTGATTATTTGGAAATGAACATGGAAAGTCAATTTGAGTTGGATCAGGACCACGAACCGATCGTCTCAGGGATGAACCGATCGGCTCAGAGCCCCAGACGATCGGCTAAGGTCCCAAACTATCGGCGCAGGGCCCAAAACGATCGTTTCAGGGTGTGAACTGATTGGTTCAACTACCGTAGTATGTCAGTTTTGTGGAAAATTTCAAACCCTTCTACTCCTACTTTAATCCTTCATTTCTCAGGGTAGAGAACCTTGCCCCATGACCCTCCTATATATATAGGGGTATTGGGGGCTTCTCAGGAACAACAACAACTCAGAACACCAGTTTCTCTACAAAGTTGTCGTTCTCTCTGGTTGTGGTAACCGAGAGAGCCCGAGCAAGTGCTACCCGATAAGGGAGGCACAACAAGGGAAGGACAACTTCACAAAATCGACTGGCGGCAGGAGAGTGTGTCAGTGACTAGTACACCGACAAGAGGGTGTGATTCCTTCCGATTCCTTTGGGACAAGGAGATCAGAGTTCCAGGTGGTCCGTGTGGACTACTTCAGAGGCGGGAGACTTCTACCGCTCAGAGGACAGCTGACAATCCTGACAGTCTCGGCGAGACTAGGAGCTGCACAGACACCGTCCAAGACCAGAGGTGAAGACTGCGCAAGCCGCGAGGTAACATCGTCGAGCAAGCCTCGGGACAAGGTATGTCTCTAGAAACCATCCTTCCTACTGTATAGACGTTGACGCGATTCCTTTATCATGGGTTTGGGGAGAAGTAAATTTTTGTTTCCGCTGCCTTCTCTATCTCCCCTAAAACCCAACAATATATATATATATATATATATATATATATATATATATATATATATATATATATATATATATATATATATATTATGTATATGCAATTTATATGTGCACCCAAAAAGCTAGTTTTGATGGTGGATGTGTAGTGTGGTTATGGACAATAACCCTAAATATATGTTCATGGTGGTTGTGTTTGTTTGTCAATGTTTATATCTCAGTTTGCATACCGAGCCTCTACCTTCTCTAATAATTGTGTAAGTATTATTCTCTCATACCTATGCTCCCGTCGAATGTAACTCGAGGTTTCTCTTTGATCATGTAATATGTAAAACCATTGGGATAGTTTAATTTTTGTTACGAAATGGAAGACAAGATGACGAACTGAATGGACCGAGGAGAATAGACGACAGGTGGAGCCGAACTGATCGGTTGATGGCCCAACTAATCGATTGGAGAATCCAAAAAATGGTGGACCGGAGACTAGACGACCAGGGAGGCAACCAACCGACTGGCCAGGAGGTGAGTCGGTCGGTTCAAGGGTTGAAACAATAAACCCATATTGGTTCAAACACAGATCCTCATCAACAATAGATTTTTGCATGTGTTGTAGACCTAAGGTGGTAGTAATTCCTTATGGCTCCAATGAATTACAATAGTATGGCCATAACCATCACTTATATTTGTGATTGAATTTTTTCAATTATGGGATACCGCATGTATACAATACGTACTATAAGTACATGGTGATTGGATATTTATATGTATTTGTAAATACATCTCACTCAATAACATATTAAGTGTAAGATCATTTCCATTAGCAACACTAATGAAAATCTTGATCGACTATGTGTGGGTATGCCAAGTGTGGTGTGTTGTCCATCTCATGGAAGTGTGATGGTAGTAATGTGGACATGCTAAGTGGGGTACACTACTATCATGTTGGCTTTTTCTTCAGGCTTAATTGGGCATCCTTAATGATATTAAGAACCTTGAAGGATGCAGATATTTATGGCAAAGAGTTGCGCATATCATTTATCCAACAATTGTATACAATGCAATTGGCAAAATTTACCTACCTTAATGATTTATTATGGATGTTTGTGTTGGTCGGGTTATAATTGAATTGTTTTGGATCTTGGCTCACTAGAAGGTTGTAGGATGCAATCTTCTAAAATTATATGTTAGGGCTATCAATTTGAACAAAATAGTGGGAGCAATAATTAGTTAAAGGCCTAATTAAATATCATCATATTTATTCAAATCAAAAGTGTGTTCATGTTGCAAATTTACTCTTATCGGATAAAATGACAATAAAATCATCATTGCGACTAGTCATTAGGAAGGACAAACTTAATTAGACAAATTTCCATGATAGGTTTTGGTTTTTGAGTAGGTTTCTCAATGATGAGCATAATCTCTATGTCCTGGATAAACTAATGCCAGAAATACCTACTCCTGATGTGCCTAGGGCTAAGGTGGATGCTTACTGGAAGCATGCTAATGATTCCTTGGACATAAAGAATCTTATGCTAAGTTGCATGAATTATGAGTTGCATGAGCAGTGTGAAGACATGGGGATATTTGAGATAGTAACACATCTGTATACCATGAACCATAATCATACAAAGAAAAACAAGTACAATGTCTCAAAGGCACTCTCTAAGTGTAATATGACAGAGGTTGATCTAGTAGAAACGGACATGCTCAATATGATTGGACATGTAGAACATCTAGAAGAACTAGAATTCTTTTTGAGCCAAGAGTTGGCCACGGATATGATTTGGCAATCATTTCCTGAATCATATACCCATTCAATTAAGTGTTACTACTTGAATAACATGCCTAGACCATTGTCAAATTTTCTTGGCATGTTGATCAATTTTGAAGGTGGAAAGAAAAATACAAAGCTATGATGATGGTCAGCTGGGTAGAGTCCAAGGATGAAAGAAATGACATGAAGAATTCTAAGGCTAAGTATAAATCCAGATCTTGAACACTCAAGATAAGGAGAAAGAAAAGTACAAGACAAATTTGTCCTTTGTACTTGAAGGCATTCAAGAAGAAGGTCGGGATAGAGATCTCCACTTAAGGTATATACATTATTGAGATAAACTTATCTACTTCTTCATCGTGGGTACTAGATACTGGATGCGGATATCACATATGCTTGAATATGCAGGATCTGAAACGAAGTAGACCTTTAAGAAAGGGTGAGGTTGAACTACAAGTTGTAAATGGAGAAAGAGTGGATGCCACTGTAGTTAGAATCTATAATTTATCTCTAACCATAGAGCTTATAGTAGAGTTGATTAACTGGTATTATGTACTTGACATAAATAGAAACATCATTTCTATATTTGGTGTAGAAAAGGATGGATATGAATTTCATATTAAGGATGGTTGATGTTCTATTTCAAAAGATGAGATCTTTTATAGTGGTGCTCCAATGTCTTATGGTCTTTATTTGTTGGATCTAAATATAAATATTTATAACATAAATGCCAAAATATTAAAACTAAATAACTCAAATAAAACATATCTTTGGCGTTCTTGTCTAGGGCACATAAATTGGAATCGTAAATCTAGACTCCATAAAGATGGTTATCTGGACTATTTTGATTTCAAATAAGTAGAGACATGTGAATCTTGTTTGTTGGTTAAGATGACCAAAACTCTTTTATTGGTAACAATGATAGGGCTAGTTATCTATTAGTACATATACATACTAATGTATGTCTCCCTTTTAGAACCAACACTAGAGGTGGGAATCAATACTTCATTACCTTCACTGATGACATCAGTAGGTATGGTTATATTTACCTGATGAAACAGAAATCCAAAACCCTTGAAAAGTTCATGGAATTCATGAATGAAGTATAGAACCAATTTGGAAAAAAGTATTAAGGCACTTCATTCTGATCAAGGTGGAGAGTACTTAAGACAAGAGTTTGAGGACCTTCTACAAGCCCGTGGTATCGTATCACAATGGACTACACCTAGTACACCATAGCATAATGGTGTATCACAAAGAAGGAATCATACATTACTAGATATTTTGCAACCAATGATGAGTTTAGCTGAACTTCTGACTACCTTTTGGGGCTTTGCTCTTGAAACCTCTATGTTTACACTAAACTGTGTACCATCTAAATTGTTTCAAAAGAAACCGAATGAGACATGGTATGGGAAGCGACCCAATGTGTCTTTTATGAAGATTTTGGATTGTGAAACTTATGTGAGGAAGTAGTTTCCCAAAAAACTTGGACCCAAATAAGATAAATGTTATTTTGTTGGATATCCTAAGGAAACCAAAGGATATTACTTTAATGTCCTATCTGACAACATAAGTGTTTGTTTCCAGAGATGTTGCATTTCTAGAAAAGGTCTTTGTTTCCAAATGAATCAGTGGGAGGGAAATAGAACTCGATGTAGCTCGAGACCAAGAAGAAAATTGTTACAACCCAAATTTTCTCTCTCATATATTATAATTTGTCCTCTATAATGAAGTGGTCTATTACCCAAATCGATACCAATTATGTAATCAAAATTTGGCTATACCCCAATTTGGTTACATCAATACTCAATTTTACTAAATGTGACATAAATTTGCACTTTTTGAACCAATATCATTCCTTAACATGTCATTCTCTTGTAAGATGTATTGAACCTTTTGAATGTTATTACGTTTCATTCATATATATTTCATGTTGTATATCTCTCGATTATCTTTCTAATGACGCAAGAATCACCCTAATCAGACATTTGTAGCCCAAATTATGGTACTTCAAAGTTTCCCTTATTCTCATCACTATTTAATTGATTTCCCGGTTCTCAATCCTTTTTGGGCCCATTTGGGCACACGGCCCAGTTGCCTCTTATCCTTTCTCCGCCATCCAGCTTGCCTCAGATGGACCAATCATGTCGTAGGATGGATGAGCAACAGATCCTTCCCCCAGATCAACGACAAATGAGTCTTTCCCGACCTTCGTACTCAACACTGGAGCTCACCTAACCTTCCTTTCCACCCTCCAATCCGCAATGTTCTTGCTTTCTTTGAAAAAATTGACTACAAAAAACCATTTAGATCATCTCTCTCATCACTTCCCCTCTAGTTTCCCTTGTTTTTCCAGTTGTATGCGCCTCCCCGACCCCTTCTACCCTTCGGCCTTCCTCACCCTAGCTTGGCGGCGACACCATGACCGCGGATTGGGGGTTTCTCCTTTTGGCATGATCCAACGCCGATCTATTGGGGTCTAACTTTGAGTGGTCGTAGTGGGATCAGACAGCCTCTTGTCACAAAGGATGGTGGCCGGTTCCCCCCTACATGCCATCTGTAGTGAGCAACTGCAAGAGCAGACGTTGTGGCAAGCATCGGTAGCAAGGTTGTCTTATGTGTCTTGGACAGGGATGGAGCACCCTTGGATCGTGGGTTGGCCTAGCGGCAACGACCCAGATCGTATGGGCGATCGACAACCGCCAGGTCGAGAAAGTCTAGCCATACATATCACAATCGTCCACTGATCGTCCCTCCCTCTATCAGTCTCTACCAACTGCCACAATCAAGTGGCAAATCGCCGGCTCAGCGAGGCACAAGTATGGCAGCCCTGGCAGCTGGATCTGCTACAAATGGCATGGATTCCCCAAGAAATTGATAAATGTAACACTCTAAATCCCAAACCCAATAGTTTTAATGTACTTTTTGAAAAATACATATCTTTCTCATTCCATAGCCAAAGTAAGCAATCCAATATAACAAATTGATCCTCTAGAAAATATCTACCACATGAGCACACTTTCAGACCCTCGATCTTCTTCTAGTTATTCTGATTTGTTAAACATATGAACTTGACCTTGTTTGACCATTATGATTTCTTGACTATGCTAAATATTGAAACTTTGATGCATCACTACTCTCCTAAACGTGATATTAGCAATTTAGAATTACTTTTAACATGATGAAACTCCTAAACCTTTCTATTTCTTATGAATGTATAAACTAACTTTCTTTTGGAGTTTAATGATGGACTTTTACCTATTTTTCTAACCTTGCTTCAAAATGACATTTGGACACACCCTACGTTGAAAATCAGTAACTTTATGCCTATATATGATAGTAACATCAACTGTAAACCCCTTGTACCCATACTTGTTCTATATGGCCCTAAATGCTTTTGTGTACCCCTAATACGTAAATGTTGATTATACCTTGAAGAAAATGAAGTGTTTGACCTAAGTTTTGCATCAAATCCCTTTCTATTCCTGAAATAAGTAACTCCATGACATTTAGAGGCCCTAATGCCCAAGATTCACCCTATGCCTTGATATGGTGTTACATGTGGCTTTATGTCCACTAGTGGTGTACGTGACTTGGTTGTATTGCTTGTACCCTAATCTTGATGTAAATCTTATCATGCCCTATCCTCTCTAATTATAGTTGACTCTTTTAATCTTGTGTCCCCTAATTTAGATGTCCGCCTAAATATTATGTTTACTGCTAATGGCATGTGAACTATGTTGGTGGTGGAATGTTTGTTGATACAATGATTTCCAATTTGGACAAAGATACCAGACCCTAAGGGATGCCTATCTTAACTTGAATGTACTTCATATGTCCTCATGTTGCTAATAAGAATCAGATTTTATGCTTTCCATCCCTTAACTTGATGAACGATGACACTTCTTGCCCTATTGTGAGTCTTATGACCTTGTTATGTGCATAACTGACTCAAATCTTGGAATAATCATATAAAATAGACCAAACCTTGGAATGACATGAAACTTGAATCACACCTTTATAATGACTTCTAAATCAATAAAGGATCATCAAAAAATTGATTAAGCAACCTTGAACCTAACTTGACAATAACCCTAAAATGGAGTTAATTAGGGTTAATAATAAGAATCGAATGCATGTGTGCAATCTTATTCTTAATCAAGTGCAACTTATGGCTAGATGATTAAGGAGTAAGTTAGATTAGGAATCTTTGAATCAAGTACGAGCTTTAAATAGTTTTATGACTACGGCTTTCTTTCTTGCAAACTAATATGTATGTATGCTTGTTTATTTTATCAACTATTGCCATGTAATATCCTATTATTGTACTCGACGTTTACCTCGTCTTTGTTTTATAACTTGCAAACATAATATAGAAAATCCATATACAAACCTAAAGCAACTGCCTAAATTTTTGGGGTTAGGACATGAGCATGGGCGTCCAACATGAGTTATCAAGATAGAGCAGATCGTTGATAAAAGGGTTAGCTAATCTTGAGGACCCTCATCTTCCAATGAGAAGTTGTTCATAAAAGGCCTTACAAATACATAATATTGATTAATGCATGAAATGATGGTATAATTGGAGTGAAATGGCATAAAACATGGGCTCTCATTTTGTTAAATATTTAAATTGTTTATTCTTATTCGTTACTATAAATCTTTTCAAATTATAGAATTCTTATGTATATGTATCTTTTAGCCATGTACTTGGCACCTTGTGTGCTTGACCCACCTTGTTTCACATATTTTTTCAGTTCAGAGATGGCTAGATGTTGATGGTCTTGGTACCTATGTCAGATGTACTTAATGTAGATCCCTAGTATCCATGAGAAGACTGGTAAAGTTGTACTCTTGAACATGTAATTGAAAGCTTGTAAGAAAAATGTTTCTTAATAATAGTTGTTGAATATTGAGCTTATGATTGATGTTTTTGCCTTGTTATCTATTCATGCATGACAAGCTTTCCACTTCTTCATTTGCACTTTCATAATACCATGCAAGGGACGAACGCATAGGTCCTATCTTCATTGACTTTATAATCATTTGGAGTTAGGATTTGGGTAACAAACGATTCCACGACAAAAACATAAAAGTAATAGATGTCCAATAGGAAAAAGGAGAATCATAAATTGTTATGGAATCTCAAATTCCTCAAGTAACACAGGAACCTCGTAGATATAGTAGGACACACTCAAGAAGGTGGTAATTTGGTCATAGATGATGAGACAACAACCTATCTAGAAGATACTAAGGGACCAGAGTTTGATAAGTGTCTTGAAGCCTTGAGATGTGAGATGGAATCCATGTACATCAACAAGGTTTGGACCTTGGTGGACCCTCATGAAGGTATAAAATCCATAGGGTGCAAATGGTTCTTCAAGAAGAAGACTGACATGGATGTTAAAGAACAAACCTATAAGGGCAGATTGGTCGCAAAGGGTTTTGGACAAGTTCAAGGTGTTGACTATGACAAAACATTTTCTCTAGTTACCATAGTTAATTCCATCAGGATCATGATTGCCATTGCAGCTTATCACAACGATGAGATTTGGCAGATGGATGTTAAAATTGCATTCTGAAACGGGAATGTCAATGACACAACTTGAGGGTTTTATAAATACAAAGGATGCAAATAAAGTTTCCAAGCTACAAAGGTCAATCTATTGATTGAAGCAAGCATCTTGAGGCTAGAATCTTCAATTTGACAAAATAGTCAAAGAGTTTGGATTTAGTCAAAGTGAAGATGAACCTTGTGTGTACAAGAAAGTTAGTGGGGGCGCGATTTTATTCCTTATAATATATGTAGATGACATACTTTTGATGGGGAATGACATCCTTACTTCACAGATAGTAAAGACCTAGCTAGGAAATACATTTTGTATGAAGGACATAGGTGAATAGTCCTATATCTTGGGAATCAAGATCTATAGAGATAGATCTAGAAGGCTTCTTGGACTAAGTTAGTTGTAATGACCTAGCTTGTAAGGACCCTGACCTTCGTTTAGGGCTTACCCTGTTTGCTTTGCTTAACCCTGGTGCTTTGGTGCTTGCTAATCACCTTTAGTGGTGATTAGGGTTTGGTTGTGCTTTGTTGAGAGTTCGTGATGCTACTTGCAAATAACCTAAGTCTAGGGTTTTGTAGGCAAGTTTGCCACCTTGTGAGCTATTCCTCTCTCTCTTTGCTTCCTCTAAGGTTGAGAGGAAGGCTTGGGCTTGTTGCTTGAGTTCTTTGGGCCTTGGTCGAGTTTGTTGGGCCTTGAGGTGCCTTGTTTGGGCTTGGTTGAGCCTTGTATCGGCCGAGGAGTGTTTGTGTCAGCCAACATGGATGTGTGTCGCCCATGGAGCAACATGTTGTGTCGCCCATGCTCTTTGGTCTAGCCTTGACCTTGTTTAGTGGACACTTGGTGCATATCTTGTCCATGTGGATGGAGCTTGCTAGAGTAGTGGCTTGAGCTCTAGGACAAGTGTCCCTATGCAAGTGACACCTTGATTGGACCAACCTTGTTTTCTCCTCCCTTTCCTTCTATATAGGTGTGTCCTTTCCTTAGCTTAGGGTCCCTTTGGTCCTTTGTTTCCTTCTCCACCTTGAGTGCACGACACTCCCTCCTTTCCTTGCTTGTGTCGGCTGATACACCCCTTGAAGGAGCGGCTTGGTGGCCGACACACCTTTGAGGAGCAAGTGGTGGTCGACATCCCTTGAAGCTTGGGGCTCTTCTTCTTCTTTGGATCTTGGAGCTCAAGGCGGGTTGCATAACTTCTAACCCTAGCTACATTATCTCTTGTTATAATCTGGTTTACATGTTAGTACCTTAGTTTCTTGCTTAGTTTCCTTACTGGCCGATCCATGTGAGTTAGGGTTTAGGGAGCAATACTCCTTTCTCCCCTTGGTCTAGAGGAGTGAGTTCGAGTTTCTAGTGTCATGAGAAACACCCCTCTTTCCCTAACCGATTGAGGTGAGCTTGTGTCCTAGTTGCTTAAGCAACACTCTCCTTTCAACATGGGTTAGAAGGGTGAGCTCATTGGTGATGGTTGATGTGCAAGACCCCTCCTTCTTAGCTGATTGAGGTGAGCCATCTTCCTAGGGTTTCAGGTGCCTTGTGTTGAGAAAGAAGATGACCTTGTTCGTGGTATCTTAATTTGTATGAGTTGACCGATAGGTGTGTGACGGACATCAACCCTTGTTGCTGTAACGGGCGTTATGATGTGGTGTCGGGCGACACTCTTGGCTCTTGAGACGGGCGTCACAACCCCTTGTTTTTCCTTGTGTCGGCTGTTATGCCTTGCCCAAGTTGTTGCTCGTTTGTGGATAAGTTCTCTCCCTCTCTCTCTTTGTTGTTAGTGTTTGGAGGTGACCTGGCCGTTATGCTAACCCTTGTATCGGGTGTTGCTAGATGGAGAGTGACGGGTGTCGCGTTTATCCTTGTGTCAGCCGACATGCTGGTGGTAACGGGCGTTGCCCGATATGTGAGGGTGCCTGATACCCCCCTTGATGCGTGACACTCCTCCCCATAACGCCGCGTCGTGCGCTAGTTGCCTTGGTGGTAACGCAACATCGCTGCTCTCTTTCAGATATGTCGTTTGCTGCGTTGATCCTTGGGTGAGGGCAGGCTACCGTTACACCCCTTTTAGTGAGGGTTTTGTTATCCTTTTGTGACGATTCCTCGTATCATGAATAGTCTAGTAGTGGATATCCTTGCTTTAAAACGTGGTAACTCCTTAAATTGCAAAATGATGCTCGATATCATAAGCTTATTCATTTATCTTAGCCTAGCTACACATATGGAAATGATTATCTACAAATGCTAAGAATGGTAATGGTAGTGGTAATGATAACATTTGTTCTGTATGTCCAACATGACTACATGCATGAAGTAATCATCTTGATTATCTGTATAATGATAAGTACATAAATAGTTGCTTAATAATGTGTCTCATACACATGATCACCAGTTGATGAATAATTAATAAGCATAGCATCCTGAATATCCTCTCATGATAGTAAGCATAGTCCTCATGTTGAAACTATGATTATTATATACCCTAACCATGCAGGTGATGCTTAGCCATAAAAAGGATATGAGAAATATGTGATGAGTAGCATCACTCTGGTTGATGAGATTGCATGTATGATGTGTTTGCCCCATGATGATGATGCGAGCCTTGAGAGGCAGTGGCAATACATGATGAGGGATTGAGATCCCATGGTATGTGATGATCCTTGAGATGGATCTGGATGGTTGGAAAGAGGCCAAGTGATAACATGTAATGTTGGATCCTTGAGATGGATCAGGTTGATGTGATTACAATAATAGCATAATATTGAGTTTATGTTGTTTACTTTCTGTTATATCTTATATGTTATACAACTTGGTTGAATCTTGAAATCCATCTAAATGATATTAATTAATTACAATGAAATATATCATGTAGTTTGCCCTGGCCATAGATCCATCATCGTCAGGACATGGTGATGGTGAAACGGGTTCTTATGCAGGTTAACCCAGAGCGCATATTTTTGAATATGCGAGGTTTCTCCTAGCCTCAAATAGAGAGGTAAACAAGTGCAGTTGCGGTTGCAGACTCAGATGTGTGATGAGCATGGTGAATAGGCCCATGGCTCCGGATATGTGATATAATGAGCATGAATGCGTTCATGACTCAAAACACGATGATCAGGGCCGTGGCTCAGTTTTACTAGCGCCGTGACCTGTACCAAGGCGGGCTAGGCAGAGGGTAGCCTGAGGACCTGACCCTATGGCTAAAAGACCACTTCAGCATGAGACTGCGGTCCTGCTTTGTTTCTCGTGTACTGACCACGAGGGGTGAGTTCGTGGATTCCTACTCTTCCATTAACCTTGTATGGCATCGGTTATGGGTTTTGCAGCCGAAGGTTGGATTTGAACGATACGGTTCACTTCCTCAGGGCATAATAAAACGTAATCCATCCGTTTAGTTATTACTGCTTAGGACAAACACGAAACATTGGTTGAGGCCTTGTTTGTGTAATTAACTTTATTTATATCTTGCAGTTGCTCATACATTTCTACTATGTGGTAAGATTTATACATATTACCTTGTTAATCATGTTTCATAAGGAATAGTTGGATAAATGACTGAGTACTTTTGGGTAAGCTTGATAGTATGAACAGTCTTATCTTATAACTATCCTTGTTACACTTTTTATCTGCTTTACATATATCTGAGGTTTTGTAGTTTTGGCGGGAAGTTATGTTTCCCGCTGGGACAATGTTCAATTGTCTCACTCCGCTGAGTTACACCCTTTTTAGGTGGTCGAG
The DNA here is from genome assembly GCA_963693085.1 of Alisma plantago-aquatica. Lineage (NCBI taxonomy): Eukaryota > Viridiplantae > Streptophyta > Magnoliopsida > Alismatales > Alismataceae > Alisma > Alisma plantago-aquatica. The sequence continues at coordinate 504,128,811 of OY856410.1, read as the reverse complement.
CTAGACGTGGTGGTGGTCGTGGTGTTGCGGTCGAGCAGCAAGAAGATCAGTAGAAGGCAAGCGATGGATATGCTGCTGTTTGGATGTTTTGAGATAGAGTCTAGAGTCATCCCTGTACTCTCAGGTCCTTGGCGGTGTTTTGATGTTGCTTCACGATGTATGATCGTTGATGTTTTGTATATCCTGTTGTTGGCCGGATGTTGGCCTTTATGTATATGAACAGGTGGTGAACTCATGTGATGGATGAACAGTTGTTCCTTTAAGCTGTGGGCACGTATCAGATCTTGTATATGTATATATATGACCTGTTTCGGTGCAAGATGAGGACTTGAACGTAATAGTCTTCAGTTTATCAACTTTCCACAAATAGTTTTAATTAACCCATGTTTTCGATAATCTATGGTTATGGTGATTTTCGCACGTTTTCGCGTAACACCTCGTTGTCTGTGTGATAGTGGGATGTGTTGCCACAGTTACCATCTCTAGAGCCTAATGTCCCAGTTCTTATGAAGAAAGGGAACACATGAATAGGATTCCATATGCATCTATGATTGGATCCATCATGTAAAAAGTGTTGTGTACTTGTCTCGATGCCTCATATGTCATGAGCATGATGAGAAAATAATAGTCAAATCATTAGACAACTGTGAAACACATCCTTAAGTACTTGAGAAGAACTAAAAATCAGTTTGTGGACTATGGTGGACAGGAAGAGTTGTGTTAAAAGGTTACACTAATGCAAGCTTCCAAACTAACAAAGATGATTACAGATTGCAATCTCGATTTGTGTTTTGCCTCAACAATAGAGTTGTGAGCTAGAAGAGTTCTAAGAAAGAGATAGTTGTGGATTATATTGTTGCATCCAATACATAAAAGGAAGTTTTCTGGATCAAGAAGTTCATCAGTGAACTTGGGGTGGCTCTAAGCATCAATGATGTAATTGAGATATATTGTGACAACAATGGAGCTATTGCACAAGCAAAGGAACCCAGATCACATCAGCATTGTAAGTATATACAAAGATGATTGCATCTCATACAAGAGATTGTAAAGTGAGGAGATGTAAATATTTGCAGAGTACCAACTGAGAACAATGTGGATGACCCTTTGACAAAAGTAATTTCACAGAAGAAGCATGAATGTCATGTTAGATAACTTGGGATTAAGTTCATGGGTGATTGGCTCTAAGTCCAAGTGGGAGTCTATTGGTATGTATGCCCAGTGAGCTAATCATATGATGACTGGAATGGCATATCTTGTAAATGATTTGATTAATAATAGAGGCAATCTTCCAATTTATTTTGTTTTATTCAGTTATCAGATAATGATGTAGCATGATAAATGTCAACAATATTATATTACTCAATGAAGTATCACTTCAGGTTGATGGCCTGAATAATGAGATCAAACTGATGCTAAGTGTATATACATTCTTGTTATGTCCCTAGTCAGATGTGATTGTGGAAGGGTAATAGAAGACAATAACACATAGGACTAGAGTGTGTGTTGGTTGATGACAGAATCTCATAAATCATGATATGTGATATCAAACCAAACACATAGATACTTGTTTGAGAACAATGTATCAGATAGACCCACCTTGAGAGTTATGTAGGGAAATCATTACATGGTAGTCTAAATGATCTCTCATAGTGTTGGTTATGATTGCGGTTCTTAGACCTGAAGTTACAACACTCATCACATGTCATTTGGTGTACTTTGACATCATCCACTGTGACCTTGAATAAGGGTTTACATGAAGGTGATGATTGGGTACATTGTGACACATGGGAACGACTATCAATGATGTAGACGGCATTTTTCCCTCCTACACATGAGTACGGTATCTTGGCCACTTGATAAGAGAGACTAAAAAATGCATGCCCATGCTCATGTAAGTCAATATCCAAATATTCATCTTACATATATCTTAGACAATCTTCTCTAGTTCAAGGAATAGAGATTGAATGTTGAAGAAGATGATGATTCCATGCCTTGAGTTCAGCCTAGATATCAATCACAAATGAACTATACAAACACTATAACACCAAGCACAAATTGTAGGTTGAAGTTGTTCTCCAAAAATCTAGTTACTTGGGTAGCAGTGATGTGTTATTAGATATTGATCATTGCTTGTGATTTCATAAACTAGTTATGGATATTCACTACCAATGTAAATTCAAACTCATAGGGTCACACACATGACACACTATGAATAGATGTTTATTCATGAATAATATTTTATTCAATTATTAAAGTGTTAAGGTATTCAATTTAAACAACAATTGACTGACTGAACTCTGAATTGACCGGTTCAAGTGTTGAACTAATTGGTTGGAGTGTCAGGTTGATTAGAAATTGCATTGGTTGAATATTTGACAAACCAAGGCACAAATCGGTCGACTCAAGGTCATCAAACAACCGGTGCATGTGATGAACTGCCCAGTTCAAGGATCAATTTGATTGGATCAATGATAAGTGCTGACATCATGTTATGTATTAGTTAAATATTATTTTCCAATACAATTGTGATTGGGAAACCTTATGAAATGACCAATTTGCATGCCAGCCAATCAGTTCACCTGTGAACAAATCGTTTCACTACTTAGAGGATACAAAAATTCATGAAATCTTGTACACTTCAAGACCCACACAGACTGGGAACCCTGACCCTAACCCTCCTATAAATAAAGGGGTACTGGGGGCTTCCTAGACACAACATCAGCTGCTTTGACAATTGTTGTCATCTGTATTTGTCGTAACTAAGAGAACCCAAGCAAGTCCTACCTGATAAAGGGAGGGATAGCAAGGGAGAACAACTGGGGGAGAGCAAGTTGCTGCTAGTACACCAACTAGAACGGGACAACTTCTTCCTATCTAATCATATAGAATGATAGTAGTTCTCAGTCATCCATGTGGACTACTATAGAGGTGAGGAGGTCAATTCCTATGGCTAGTAGGACAATGTCAAGCTACTATCTATGGTGATCAACCAAAAGCTACTACAAATGTTGCCCGGGTGCGACTTGAAGAAAGCAACATACTGCACCGGGGGAATTATCGCTAGACTTTCTCTAGGACAACATTTTACCTCAAAACCATCCTTTTAATTATATAGATGTTTACATGATCTACTATTATAAGAGGAATATGGAAGTAAATTTTTTTGTTTCCACTTCCTACTCTACCGCTACATTTCCCTACAATGTCCATAATGTATAATATATAAAAACAAAATATTGACATCAAAGTTTGAATACAAAATATTAAACAACCATCCCAATTAGCTGACAAATCCACATGTTTGATGAAGAAATCTGTTCTCAATGAGACATAATTATAATTAGATTTGACTATTTGTCTTATCAGAAGTAATTAATTCATCGATTATGATCCAAGACTAAGAACAATACCTTCGCTATACGTTTGATATCTTCTAATTGCTTTATAATTGTCTCAGTCTATAGCATCACATAATATATGCATGCCCAATCATTGTCTTGTATAGCGAATTGTAGATTTACAATTACGTTAATAAATGTAATTGAAGTAGAGTATGTAATATATATGCATTTGGAGTGAGAAGAAGATACATTAACACTCCTCCAATCTATTGATTTCTTTTTTGTATCTACTTTCCCTCTATCATTGTGGAATACTTTCATACCCCTATAATTTAAATTAACAAATATGTTTCATTATTAAAACATATACAAATATGTTGAAAATGAAAAAATTAAACTTAGTGACTCGGCAATTTCATTGGTTGTACCTCATTTGGTGTTAGTTTTATACCCTAAGTGTAACATCCCTGACCTGGGTTATATTCTAACCCTAGATGTTTTGCCTAATAAGGTTGAGTAGATTCTTAATCTTATCTTGGGAAAAGTAATTATGGCTCATGAGAAACTTATGTTTCAATTTGGGTACTGTTTAAACAATGTTGAAGCAATGTTTGCTTATTTTGGACGTCTAAAGTGCAAATTAACCAAGTTGAAGGGTTAAGTTGCAAATTTTTCATGATAAGATGTTCCTATAATGTGGATACATCATAATAATGAATATTATGTAGTGGTATGGTTTTCACAAGCTTGGGCACCAAGATTAAGCTTGTAAAGCAATCCTTGTGCATTAAAACCTAGTTTTGGTGTAATGTGCAATTTACCCAAAACCTAGGGTTCAACATGCAAATTACCACTTCAATAAGGTCCCTAATGTTTCTTGGCATCATGTAGAGCCATGAAAATGATAGGGGCGCCTCATTTGAATTAAGTTGGAGGAGAGAGAATCCTAAGTGAAACCCTAATTCAATTTAGGGCAAAAATGAATGTATTAATTAAAGGGCCTTCAACCAAAGTTAAAATGTTTGGATTCAGATGTGTGTGGATGAGCTTAAAAGCCTTGAAAAGGCACGAGCATATCCTAAGGAGGTGAAATTCCACTCACCATTATTATAAGAAAAAGAATTTCCACTCAAATATGGATATTCTTATTATAAGGGTTAAGGTGCTGAATTTCTTTTCCCTTAATTCATGTATAATGGAAGGGATCTCAGTGGGGATAGAGATGACCTTGCATGCAATAAACCAAGGGGGAATTGGTGGCAACAATTTTGGAATTAAAAGACATTTATAAGAGATTTTCTCTCTCATCAATTTTCTTATAAAAGTACCTTTTCCAAGCCAAAACAAAGGCTTTTTCGGATTCCTTTTTTTTTCCTTGCTTGGAAAACGACCAAGGATCTGTTGAGGATCATGAGGACGACCCCCAACCTGTTGGTAAGGTTCTTGACCTCCTTTCACCTTGAATCAATGGTGAAAATTGAGGACGACCCTTGGAATAGTGAAAGGAGTTGCATCCACCATTGTTGTCGTGAGCTTGGAGCTTTGGAGCTCAATTAGAGGTGGGTTTTATAACTTGAACCCATATTCATTGTTATTGAACTCAATTTCTCAATTCAATTGATTCAATTGCTCTTTTTGTAATACCCTTGATTATTTGATGCAATTTCCATGAAGATGGCGGTAGATTTCGAAGGTTTGAATGTTGATGATGATGACATCATCACAAGCACACACCTTATCCAAGGGAATGAGCAAACGGTTTTCAAAACTGCATGATTTAGTTAGTTGCAAAACCGAATGGACACTTTTGAGTTCAAAACCGTTAGGAGTATTTGGACTCCAAGACCGCATGGGTAATTCACTCAAAAATGTATGGGTAATACACCCAAGACCGCATGGGTAATTAATCAAGACCTCATGGGTAACTTTACCCAAGATCCAATGGATAATTCACCTCAAAACCGAATGGGTTTCAACTTCACGATCAATTGGGTAATTTAGTCCAAAACCAAATGGGTAATGGACTCAAAACCATTTGAGAGGGTTGACCAAGGGTTGACCGTTTTATATTCATGTTCCTAATTATGTTGGTTGATAACCCACCAAATTTTATGGATTAATTCCAAAGGAATCATGAGTTGAAGGCTAATCAATTAGGCAAACCTAATTGGATTAAGTGCTGATTGTCAACATGAGTATTTTAACTTTTTGAGCAAACGGTTTCAAAACTGTTTGAGAGGGTTGACCAAGGGTTTACCATTTGATATTACTGTTCCTATTCATGTTGGTTAATGACTCACCAAATTTTATGGATTAATTCCCAAGGAATCATGAGTTGAAGGCTAATCAATTAGGCAAACCCTAATTGAAATTAGTGCTGAAATTCCAATGAGTTGATTTGAGATTTTGGGTTGATTAGCCCAAACGGTTTCAAAACCGTTTGGGGATCACCCAAACGGTTCACCCAAATGGTTTCAAGACCGTTTGGGGGATCAACCAAGACCATTTGGAGGTCTAGGGTTAAGTATGGTTGACCAATTGAAGGTCCAAAAGTACCAAATCACTTTGCAATTAAGTGTTGATTTGATGATCAACTCAATAGCTCAAACCCTTATGATTTTCCACTAAAGTCCAAGGGTTGGATGAGCCAAACGGTCTCAAGACCGTTTGGAGCTCATACAAACGGTCTCAAGACTGTTTGGTGGTCACTCAAGACCGTTTGGAGGTCTAGGGACAAGTATGGTTAGGTGTTTGAAGATCTAAAGGTACTAAGTTGAAGTGCAATCAAATGTTGATTTGGTGATCAATCCGATGATCCAAACTTTGATTGATTGACTTGGATTTTGACGTTGACATGGGCAAACAGTCTCAAGACCATTTGGGGGTCATCCAAACGACCTCAAGACCATTTTTGGTCAGGTCATACCCAATTTGGATGAAGGTTCAATGGTTTCAAAGTAACCAATCTCACATTGATTAATGTTGAAGGATCATCGATTCCAAACCCTAATCTAATTGATTCAAACCCCAATTGATGATAAATTGAGGGTCAATTGAGGGTCAAATCAGTTGAAGGTTGACCTATTAAACTCAATTGAAGAATGAGGATAGGTCCAATTGATGATTGGTTCCATGAATTCAATGATTGAAGGAATCAACGTTGGAAATCCTAATCCAATTCAATTGGTTGAGACCATATTTGGTCCATGCGGTTTTGAGGAGGTTTGGACAAAATGGTCTCAAGACTGTTTGGGGCCAAATGGTCTCAAGACCGTTTTGGACCAAACGATCTCAAACCATTTGGAGACTCAAAGTGCAAACGGTTTCAATACCTACTTTGTCTAATCGATTTCAAGTACAACTTGTTCAAATGGTTTTCAACCAAATGATGTATGAGAACCAAGATCATTGAGGGTCTAAGTAATTAACTTTGTGAATATCAACATGGTTAATCCATTTGAATATCTCATGTAATTGAAGGTCCAATATGGTGAACCTATTTAGATACTCAATGCTATGTGTGAAACCCTAATTAGAGTAATGCTATGTGTGAAACCCCAATTAGAGCAAAGCTATGTGTGAAACCCTAATCTAGGGCAATGCTGAGTGTTATTATAAATACAGGGTGGTGATGTAACCCTAACTTAGTGTAACAATGAAGGAAACCCTAATTTAATGTGAATTGTACATCCTAACCCTAATTTGGGTATGAGGTAAGAGAAACCCTACATGGATGTGAATGGTAAACCTTAATCCCTAAAATAGGGTAAAGGTGCATGAACCCCTAATATGGGGTAGTGCTACTAATCCTATGTGAAGACCTAGCACTGGGTGATGTGTTGTGAAATCTTAATTTCACACAATACTAGGTGAAACCCTGATATAGAAGGATGATTATATGAAACTCTATTGAAGAGTAATACTATGTGAAATCCATAAATGTATGAAATATGCTACGTGAATCCTCAAATTATAAATATGGAGAATACTATTCCTAATAATGGAATAGTGATTAATGTTATGACAATGTAACACCTAGAGAGGCTGATAATGAATATCCTCATATTAATAGTTCCTAACTCAAGGATGAGTCCATAGTATTGGCAACAGTTGTGTAATCTAAGTGAGTGAATAATGACCAATACTTTACATGATAAATGTGATGAACTGGTGCATAAAGTATTAGGATGGGGAATACCCTAATACAAGCTAAGTGTATGAACTCAAGTAAGATAAGGTGTTGAGGGAAGTGATATATCAAGATATGATAGATATCACATCCAACACCCCAATGCTAGTATACCTTGATGAGTTATAAGTCCAGGATAATTGGATGAATGACACATGAGATGTGTCATGTCAATCGTTACATTGTAATTTAATGCACTCTGTTGAATGTAAGCGAACATGCCTTATGAAAAGGTTAGTTCAAACCTATAAACTATGATGTGATCATATTATGATAAAGATGAGAGAGAAACTCATGCTGTGTGAACCCTGATACAGAGTATGATTGAATACTTATGATTATCCATATTGATTCCTTGCTATGTGAACCCTGATACAGAGTATTTCTATGTGAAACATTGATACAAGTCAATGCTATGTGATCCCTAATACAAGGTAATGCTATGTGAAATCCTATGACAAGTTAATGCTATGTGAACCCTAATACAGAGTCTTATTATGTGAAATTCTAACACAGGGTAATCCTATGTGAAGCTCAAATACAGACTAATGGGTTATGAATGTAATAAGATAACCCTCATATTGCATGATATTGATATGTAATTATGTCATGATTACTAATCATGTAGATATGTTATGAAGATAAGCATAGCCAGGTATGGGCTATGATGCTTTGTATTGAGAATGTTTTATAAGCTTTACTAGCCTTCATATGCTTTGTGTAGTAAGAATCATTGAGTCTTGTGCATTATTTGTAATACTTTGTGTAGCATGAATCATGATGTCCAAGGTCGGATGATCTGAAGGTATTAAGTTACCTAATAAGTGATAATAAGTAACCTATGGTGAGTTCTGGGTTCAAATACCCATATACTATAATCATGATGATGAACCTGTTAAGAAATGGAATTGTGCTTGGTGAGTTGAGGGACTGAGATCCCAACACTTTGTGAAAAGAGTATGGCTACATGCTATGACTCCACAATGACAATGCCATGTGTTATATATATGATCTAAACCTGAAGATAGTTAATGTTGTGATGCTGTAGTGAATGAATGTCATACATGTTCTTCATATTCCTTAAAGGATAAGTGACATGTTGTTCTATAAAGTTATAGCTGTAATGTTTTGATAAGAATGATGTTCTAAACTGTTAGACATTGAATTAACTACTTCCAAGCAAATATAATTCCTTTGTGTATAATTATCTTCTTAAGCTACAATAATAATGTTTCTGGAGGAGAGTTATATCTCTCGCTGGGGCAATTTACAATTGTCTCACCCCCGTGGGAACCACATTTTTAGGTGGACGTAGACAAGGAGGCAGGAACCCTTCAGTAGGTGAAGGACAACTACAGTAGCAGTAGAGACAGCAGTGAAGTCTCAGGTGGAGACACTGGTTGTTATGCCTTGTATAGATGTAAATAGAGTCCTATGTGTTGTCTCTGTACTCTCAGGTCCTCGGAGAAGTAGTTAGTGCTTTTGAGATTTTGGCTCAATGCCTTGAGATTTTATACTGCCTGTGTTTAGCTTACCAGTGCAGTTGATGCTTGTAACTCTCAGAAAGAGATGATGCATGACATGTACCTTTAAAACTAAAATGTAAATGTGTTACTTTGGTTCTATGTGATAAAATTTTCCTTTGATGGATCTTTCGATAAAAAGGTTTTAATTTTTAGTGATTTTTGGTAATCTGCTGCTTAGTGAATGCTTCCGCATTAGTTAATCGTGTTTTATAAGTTTGATGGCACACTAAGGATCAAGGAAGTACACAATATAGGTCTCGAAAACAATCAATAATAACTACCAGTGCTTATTTCTAAGTGAATAGAAGGCAAACAAAAATAAAAATTAAATTCCATAACAATTGTATATTTATAAGTTAGAAATATAAACAACAAGCCCAAAACTTATAGAATGTTGAACGGAGCCATAATCACAGTTTTAGAAGAACCAAAAACTTTCATTATGGTAGTAATGTAATTAGTGACGCCACTCAGATCTCGGGCTACATCTCTAATCATTGATTGTATTAGAAATGCCACATATGATATTCTGAACTCAGAATCCATGTAATGCAAATGAACTTAACACATATATCAAACAATATGTTCAGGCATTGTAATGAAATATCTCAAAAACTTCTTTCAACACTATAATAGTTTCGTAATCTATACATACAACCTTATCATGAAGGTCTATCACCATGGTAACTAATTGATCTATATTTTCTATCCCTAATGTCAATGCCTTATAGTTAGGGCCAAAGGAGTCAAACAACTCCTATGAAAGAAAATGTGGGGGCAGAGGATTTGGAACCATAGGGGGCTTCTTAGATATTGTGGTCTGCATGCATGTTTTCTCATATTAGCTTGAGATTGTGTATAAGTTCAATATTGAATTTTTCATACCTCAACCACTACGACGAATTGCTTGGGCCACCCAGTAAAGTTGCCTTCTACCTCTCTGACTCTAGTGGCAACCAAGTGCTCTATGGAAATGGTGTTTCTTTCCATGGAAAAACGACATGTATGATGGACATAAGAACATGATCATTGGGAAGGGGAACTCCATGAACTATATCAACATGTGGATAAACCTCGACATCTATGATGATGTTGAATGATGGAACATCCTACAGAGATGAAATTTTTTGGCCACCTACAGATTTATGGAATGCAACATTTAATTTGACACACATATATATTGACTTGAGAGATTACTTCATAACAATGTATAAACACAACAGATAAATTGACTTAAATTGAATCTTACCCCGATCGTGACATGTGGGTCTAAAGTAGTACTCCTAAAACCCTCCATGTATGTGTGATGATGTACATTATCCATGATTGATGAAGAAGATTGTGCCACCTGAGAAGCCTTAAGCTCCTCCAAGGTTGTAGGTATCAATATTTTCACATCCTCCTGGTCTATTCCCCTTTTCTTGGAAGATTTGTTGTTTCTAGGATGTGACAAAATTAGTTTTAGCCAAAACCCCTTCATCGGACCTAACATGTACAAGGTGCTCTCTAGTCCCTAGAGAAACCAACAATTCATCGTGTGTGTCCTGATTGGAACTTGCCCTCCTTTCAGTGCTCACATAGCTCCAATTGTAAATCATCAAAACCAACATCAGTAAAACCTAACAATCTAGGAAAAAAAACATGGTCATGCATTGTGAGACCTAAAATTTACCAATTTTACAGCCACCTCCTGGGTTTCTTGGATGGGGATTACCCCGACATTATTTTTCCTCCCATCTATCCACTCCAAGTAGCAAGGAAACCATCCAAAAGCACTAGAAAACTCAACAGTGGAAGGAGTAAAAGGAGAAGGCCCTTTCTCTTGCTCTTGCTTTTACTCTTTCACTCTCAATAGGTGACATTTAGCTTAACCACCTGAACCCAACCAGAGGTTTTTAATAGGTAGATACCACATCACCTTTGTAGGATACTCAATTTTGATATTACCTGATGTCATCCTTTTGTTCCTATATTCCCCAAATTTTGGACATTGTTTCATATAGATTTGTCCATTTGAAACAATATACAATCATTTAGGCATGCGTTTATCTTCTTAGCATCCATTTCCATTGGGAACAAAATCTTTTTTTATTTTGTATGATGAGATTGAAATGTCGTTGCCTACAAGGAGAATTTCTTTCAACAAAGACAATAGAGAAGTGAAGCTTTTTTCACTCTATCTATTGTTAGCCTTTAGAGTATACACTTTCAACACTACGCTCAACTTTCTAAACTTCATACAACCTAAGTATAACCATTTCTCATCATCATTCATAATGATTCTAAATAAGGGAAGTGGATCTCCAATATTTACCCCACAACTATCTAGCATCTCATCAACCATGTTTGTTGGAATTGGTTGGTTCTCATCAACATCGTCAACCATTTCTTCTTCGATACAACTACCACTACCAACATATGATAATTTCATACTAGGAATCTCTTCATGCCAGTCTCATTCTATGTAGCCTTGTATAATCCCTTTGCATATGACATGACCTTTAATCATGTCAATAATGTCAACTTTCAATTTGTTACTATAATTCCTCACTACAAAAAATGGTCTTTAACTAAAAAAAATTGTAGCACAAACACCAAATTTTATAGCTAAAAGCTTTAACTTTATTTATCCTTATATATAGAATATGAAGCTAATATCCATGTAGCTAATTATTTTTGCTACATTTTTCAAAATTGTAGTTATATATTCATCTAGCTGCAAATGCATATGTAACCCCAATTGTAGGTAAAAGTTGTCCTGACATATTAAAATGTAGTTGCAACTTTAGTTAAATATATGACTATTGTATTTGTAGCTATTATATGTAAGGGGAAATGCCATTTGTTACAATGGAATATGTAGTTCATGTGTAGAAAAAATTAGCATTTACTACACTTTTAATTGTAGTTAGTGTGTAGCTAGATACATCGTGTACTACACATGCATGCATATGTAGTTAGATTATGTATGAAATCATTAAATTACCAACATAAAAGTATTTTTCAAAAAGAAGCTAAAATCAATATTGATAGAGATAAAGTTGTGGTCATGATGTCAATAATCATACATCTATTTATATTAAAATATGAGTACACATGGGGAGGACATAAACCTTACCCCAATTTTGCAACATAGAAAGAAGATATATGCATATAGTGATGCCCATGAGAATGTAAGTTTAGATCACTCTCGAAGTATTACAAGATCTAGGATAATGGGCTCTAGGGATGGGGTTGAATAGAGCTAAAAACACTTAAACCAGGTTCATTAGACCTTCAAAATAAATCAAGATATAGGGTTTCATATATGGAATTTGAATGAAACTAAACATACATAGAAAGGATGAGAGAGATTCAATAAGAACAAGAACACAAGCTATGCATGGTGGTTCCAAACTCCAAACTAGGAGAGTGTACATCTACTACCACGAAAGGTCAATCTCTAAGACTTTTTAACCATGACACCTTCCTTATATTCCATTGTAGGAGATACAATAAGACCTTCATTTTCCAAGACAAGGATACCTAGTCTTCCCTTTGAGGACAAGGGATCTAATAACCTCACAAAGGACTTACCCATCCATGACCAAGAGTCTTCTACCTCACCAAAGACTTACCCACTTCTACAACGATTCTTCCGCCTTCACCAAGGACTTACCCACTCTTGAAGCAAGTCTTCCTCCTTGAAGGAATTACCCACTCTTCACCTAAATCTACCACCTTTGACTTCACCTTCACCAAGGTGAAGCTTTCACCAAGGGACTCCTTCCCTTCTTCTTCACCACTCTTAGCCAAGAGAGAGAATCTTCATCTTCATGATAGAAAGAGTGATTTGGAGGTGGATGAAGGGAGATCCTCACAAGATATACATCTAGGACTAGATCTCTTACAAATATCCTACTCACTCTAATGTATGTAGCAAGTGATTAAGCTTAAGCGTGGAAGGAGGCTCTTAGAGGCACTCAAATATAATATAGGGACCTTCATAGTGCTTGGTTAACCATGGGAGGAAGCCCAAGGGGTCCTATTTATAGTTGGGAATGCCTCCTAGACAATAGAAGCACTTCAAGATGAATTCTAGTCGTTTGGGGTGTTGCAACAGATCTACTTTTGGGTTTTTCAACACTCCAACGGATAGAAATGTTTTTTCTACACATTCTATATAGTGTGGTTGGTCAAGTTTGCTTTTAGGAAACTTAACCAATGGCACTATGCAGCAATCAATTCGGAGTTGTTGGTTCAGTTTATCGTGTATGAAACTCGACTGACGACTTAAAATTGATTTTTCCATGCAAGGGTATCACTCGAGTTTGTTATGGGAAAACTTGACCATACTTGGTTGTTCCTAAGATCTATCAAGGGTGTTGGTGGAGTTTATCCTAGATAAAACTTGGTCGATATAAATTCCTATAGTGAATTTTAAAAAATTCTATAAAAGTGCTTAAATGTTCATTTTAAGTTCTCCTAATTTTTCTAAGCTTAATTACAAGTCATACAATCATTGCAAGTAATTTATAACATGATTATCAGGTATTTGAGGTCTTTTCACAAAATTGCACTTGCATTGATTTTGACTTGTTTTTCATCAAGTTAGGATGAGCTAATTAGGGCATTTAGAGTGTGTCTATACCTTATATAAAATCACTCAACTAGAAGCATTAAACAAAAACAAGTCGAATGGCTAGTCATCACCAAAACTAGGGTTTAGTCAATTAGATTCTGAGAGTGAATTAGACTTTGAGTCAACATGTTTCACCCCACATTGTACCCTAGCTCTCAAAACTTTTTCAAGAAAATTGAAATCAAAATCATCATGCAGTTGTCACTTGGATTGGGACCCACAGGATCATACTATTCATATCATCAGACAAGATAACCACTAAAACAAAATGTAGAGGTTAAACATATTCAACCCAAAGAAAAAATATCTTAGGCCATCTAAAGGTAGATAACACTGATCTCATATATCCATCAATCTTCCCAATCAAATAATAGGACACTGACAAGTTTTGATGACCCAACACACTGAAGAAAATAGAGTAAGTCCGTCTACAAGATTCAAAAAATTCATCATCAGGCAAAATGAGTATACAATTTATAAAATACAAAGAATAGATAAATATAAAAAGAATAAATGATGCATTATACATATGAACCTCATCAATCTTACACCAACTTTTTACCTCTTCATAAATGTGTACCACTATTCACCTGTAACAAAATGTATTCCCCATTGAGTGTCTCCAGCTCCCTAAAAATGTCTTGTGAAAGGGACTTGACGTTGGGATCCATGTTAGAAATATAGTTTAGGTCTTTTTCATGAGCATCTGTCTCTCTAAGATGTTATATCCAATGATCATCATGCCTGATGACAAACCCTAGCCTTTATCCTTGTCTTCTTGTGTCATGAATCATGGGTCCTAAGCTAGACCTATTCCAGCCAGTGCATCATACTCTGAAAGGCTTTGCTGCAAATATTGCTCTTGATAAGCATATTACTCAACATATTGATAGTCTTGCCAATCCCCTTGTAAGTAGCACTCAAACCATGAGATTGAATAGCATCATAATCATTATGAAACCATGGAAAGTGCATGGAGTTCATGTTAGCAATCCATTTTACCAAATAAGAAAGCTCAATCAAAACAAATATGGATAATCACTTGTTGGTTTTAATGCAAAGAGAGAATGGTGACATTCCATGACATGAAAAGATTGCCCATATTTCTCTTTCTTTCTCATGAGATTGTAGCTATAAAAGGATTTGGCTAGTTTTTACTTTTGAAGGGGCACAAATGGTAATCTCTTTGGTGAGTAGGAAAGGAAAGACATTATGGGACAAGTCATCATCATTCTCATTTCTAGACAGTGACAATGATCTGTACAAGTAAAGAACTTGAACATTTAAGCACATGTTTCCTACTCTGAAAATAAAATAGAATGGATAATAAGGTGTAGTTCATGATTCAATTAGAGCCCATATTCTATTAGACAAATAGCATGTTGCGACCAAGATACTAGTGAATATGAGGCAATTCTAATTACAATACTAGGATTCTTAGATCCCCTATGTAAATTGCAAGAGCACGTGAGACCAAGACAACCATTGTAGTTTAACATCCAAATGCAATGGGAATCAGAACTTGACTAGCCAGACCTATAATGAACAACAAACTTAAATTAGAGATATTACCAATTGCAATAGTACCATAATGAACCTTTCAAGAAAAGAATAGGAAAGATATCAGTTTGTAGTAGTAGTCACATATTGTCATATAATACTCATCCTTACTTCCTTCATTACTTAGTTTATAGAATGGCCATGGATTCATCTTTTTTACTTCATAGGAGGATTATATTCACATAACATGCCAACACTCAAACTGTAAGTTTCCAGCACAAGGGTGAGTTACAGAAAACAACTAGTACTTCATGTCATAACAACGAACATAGCATGGTCACTAACATGTAGGTGATTTATCCAGAATGAATTCTAAAAATACACTATCTGATACATTGAGTGACAGGATTAGTAGATATGCTATTTTGTGTCAGGAAGATAACAACACAATGTCGACACTCTAGGGTCCTCCATTCAATAGTATCCAATACAGGAAGGTGCATCACATTTTCTTTCCAATTTTTATTACCCGTATATGAGATTCATATGGATTAGGAGTATCCAGTATGTATCCCGGATTATGAATGAATTATTAGTATACAATTTGCAACATGTATAGGTATGTCACCTATTTTGGAGTATCGATGCTTAATAGAGCATTTGCTCCAAACATACTACATTCTCCAACTAAAACAAAATATCAGATAGTGTTCTTACGATATTCTTGTAAAAAATGATGCATGAAGATACCAATTTAAAAAAGCATAATTATCATATCTACATTAATAAAAATATAATTGTCCCAGTAACCTAGGATCTCGGGAATGAGTAAAAATGCATCCAAACATAGGCTAGACCAGAAGAGGTACAAAGAGAAATAAAGGTGTATGGCCTAACACAAGTACTAAAGGTCAAGGCACCTGTATTTAAGAAGTGGTGCCTAATGTGTGGGCCCAGTGGCTCCTCATTTTGGGGTCAGACCAACACCAACTAAACCTACAATGATACCAAATTTTACACCAACCGGTGTTGGTACAAAAAGAAAAAAAATGCAATTTCAAAACATGAAAGATTTATTATTATTGACAATCATTTCCATTAATAGGTTAAGTTTATTAATTACAAAGCCTTCATACTTCTTAGGTATTTGAAATAATGATACTGAATCAATAAGAGAGAGAGTCACAACTCAAAGTAGCAAAGTTATGCAATTTAAGTGCTTTAAGCATTATAATGTACAATAAGAGTGTACACTCATGGATGAAATTCGAATTGCTTCACTTTAGTTCTTGTTTTAAGAAACTTCAGTGCATCAAAATTGTCCATGTAAGCTCAAGGGACCAGTCTATTGAGGGCCATAAGCAGGTAAAATTTATTTTGTAAGATTGTCCCTCTCCAAATGGTGACTCCAATAAATGTATTTCATAGTTGCAATTTTTGTACCCTTGAGATATTGTTCTTGACCAATACTAACCTTCATACTACCAATCAGCCAAATCTCCCACTTTTCATGTACCATGCACTACAACTACATCAGAAATGGTTGGAGGATGAGGCACTTCACTTTGTACACAGAAGGAAGTGATGGATGCATCATCAGCTGTCTTGACATTTGAGGAGGCTTAGGCCTATAAGGCAACAAATAGGAAAGTGCACAATTCAAACATGTGTTACAGGAGACTTCATTATGAGGAAACTTACTATGAACATATAATACAAAACACAATTTGAAAATGATGAAGAAGTCTGAATAATGAAAATGATTTCATGATACTCTACAATGAGGAAACTTACTATGAATAGAGAATGGTAAGATGCTTAAGACTGGATGAGATATACTAGCTGGAGGAAACCAGCCATGAGAAAGCCCTAAAGACTTTGAGGGTTGGTAATATTGTAAACACATGGAGAAAAAGAAAGAATACAAGGTACGTGTATGAATAAGTAGGATCAAGAAATAAAAAAGAAGATAGACATGCAAAAGAAATATACACTTAGCTTTCTATAGGTAACAATATATTATGCCACTCCTAATGTCAGCCTATATAGAAAAACCCACTCTAGGTAAAATTGGCAAAGCATGCAATAGCATTGGTTCAAAGTACATTCTATTAATACCCTTGAAGCATTGACTTTTTCAATGTTTTAGGGCAAGTCTGACTATTGAAATAGGTTAAACAACTATCTTTGATATTCCAATGTTAGTAATTTATTAAAGTAGGGCTATTCTACAATTAAGAAAACAAATCATTACTCTGAATTTCAAGCTAGAAGTTATAAATAATTTAGATAATATGTTCAATATCCAGAAAATGAAATAAAAAGAATAAAGGAAGGGGAATTACGTAAAATTACCCCCAACCTCATTCAAAAGAAAGAATAACTTCCCACATGAATATGGAACTCTCTCTAGAGAACCCAGTACATTTAGTTGTTTTCTCATTATTTCCCTTATCTTAAAGTGGAGTACATGATATGCATCTAGTCATTGTTGTCAGATATATGGTTCTCATCTAGAAGCCATATACCTAGGAAATCTTATTATCTTTTGTCTAATCTCTTTGGAACAATGTAAATGTGATTCTTACATCTGGTATATTTCTATAGATCTTTAGTCAACCAATAAATATAGGAAATAAAATGTATGTAATATGTTAGAAATAGCCATTTCCTCATTCTAAGTGTGGTTGCTACTATCATTTGTTTCTTGTAAAATAGAAAAATTTATCTCTTCTTAATAGCATGATGTCTAGTTTGTTGATGATGGAATGTCATTGTATGGAAACTCATATGGGATGTTTTGAATCTTGAAAGGATTGACATGAGAATGAAAGAATAAATTGGGAGGCATGTAAGCTTTGAGAAGTGGGTAGATGTGACATCCCTGGATTTTCTAAAACTTAATCTGATGTGTGACGTCCAAATTGAAACCCTCACCTCAGCGAGAATCCCAATTTAAATGCCCCACACTAGGCTAAGAAGAAGAAAATCAGGGGAAGTCAAAAGGAAACAATCAGTAGCACATGTACATGAACAATAATAAAACCATAGACACATGTTCACCATTCAACATATAATTACAACATGAATTTTTACAACATTTGATATTACATATTGAACAACAAACTTATACATATGTATGTACTACAACTAAACAACAAGATCTTAAGACAACATGTCCACATGTACATCAACTCGCCACACAACTCACTACTATCCTGGATCTTCAAGAGCATAACCATAACCTAAACAAAAGATTACATGTGGTACACGTCAGCACAATATTCAAGAATATTGTACTGAATACGCCTACGTGTCTTTCATATGCCTCTCATCATATCTTGGAAATAAAATAAAAATAATACTTGGCAGTAATAAAAGAATATAAGAAAAGCGTATACTTGCACAAAGATATTCATCAACAAAAGAGAACACATATTTTAAGTACATTTTCCATTATATCATTCATGCATTTACTACCTGAGAGTTGAATGCATTAAGGCCTTTATGATCCAACTCTTTGGTAGTAGATCATAAAGGCCTTAATGCATTCAACTCTCAGGTAGTAAATGCATGAATGATATAATGGAAAATGTACTTAAAATATGTGTTCTCTTTTGTTGATGAATATCTTTGTGCAAGTATACGCTTTTCTTATATTCTTCTGTTACTGCCGAGTATTAGTTTTATTTTATTGCCAAGATATGATGAGAGGTATATAAAAGACACGTAGGCGTACTCAATACAATATTCTTGAATATTGTGTTTATGTGTACCGCATGTAATCTTTTGTTTAGGTTGTGGTTATGCTCTTGAAGATCCAGGATAGTTGTGAGTTGTGTGGCGAGCTGATGTACAGGTGGACCTATTGTCTTAAGATCCTATTATTTAGTTGTAGTACATGTATATGTATAAGTTTGCTATTCAATATGTAATATCAAATGTTGTAACAATTCATGTTGTAATTATATGTTGAATGGTGAACATGTGTCTATGGTTTTATTATTGTTCATGTACATGTGCTATTGATTGTTTTCTTTTGACTTCCCCTGATTTTCTTCTTCTTAGCCTAGTGTGGGGCGTTTAAATTGGGATTCTCGCTGAGGTGAGGGTTTCAATTTGGACGTCACACATCAGATTAAGTTTTAGAAAATCTGGGGACGTCACAGTAGAAGCAGATGCATTAACAAATATAATTTATATTTGTAATATAGTCCTATATAGTACCTCAATTGAATTGATAAAATGTCAGTGCATGAAGTGAAATCATTCAAATAAACCAAAATAGGGACAAAAGTGAAATTAAGAACATTAGGAGATGACTCCTAAACCAAATGTACTTAATTGTGCTCCCAATGAATAATATTATTGATATAAAAGTCTCAATTGCATTGCTTGCAAGGACTTGAAGGATTAGACACCTGAAAGATGGTTCCTTGAAGACAAAGGATACAACATTTTAGCTTGAGCCACTATAATGGTTTTTTTGCATATATTTTGAGAGATATGTATTAAGACATAGTTATGCACCCAAATGGAAGATATCATGTGCATCTAAATTAAAAATAAAGAAGTCCTTGAGTGGATATGAAACCAAAGATGGCCAATATCTGATGAGAAATAAAGAAATAGCAACACAGAGATGTACATTAAAAAAACTCAATTCTTTATGGTCGTATAGGAAAATTATAATTGTTGGATGTCAAACATATCACTCTATAGAAGATTTCAGTGTCATAATGACTTGAAAAGTATGTACAATCACACAAGGCTAGTAAAGGAACTGGAATAAAAATCAAGTAGGTTAGACATTATCAAGTAAATATTATGGTACGCTATTAATTTGGAAATAGCTCATCAAGACCATGTTTATTTTCTTGTCCTCAACAACCATGGTGAATGCCATGCTTACCAATTCATTGATAGAATGTAATCACTAAAAATTACAAGGATTCAAAATATAGTTGTGAGGCATTAGTAACTACTGAGATAACAATGACAAGGTAAAGGCAGTAAGTCTCCACCTAGAGGTCTGATAAGCCTTAAACGTGGGTCCAAATAATGGAGACATGTCTAGGTCATCAGACTTTAGTAATTTATAAAACTTGAATGTTTAAGACTCCTGCAACTAGCACATGGTTAGAGTAGTATGGGGTCAAACATAGGGACTAGGAGAATAGTGCTTTGGAACCCAAGTTTTTCTTGTCTAAGAACGTCAAAGAGTTGAAGGATGAGGCTTTTTGTAGAAAACGAATCACAAAGAATTAAACTAAAACCTATCTCCAAAGGGAGTTACCAGGAAGATTAAAGTTTTGGGTATTTTGGGTTTAGCAGTTTTTATGGTAGTTTTTGCATATAAGAAACCGAGGAGATAAAACTATCTTCAGAGTATAGCAAGAAGAAAGAAAACTCAATCATAACAAGTAGTAGCGACCTAAATCCAACGCCTTCTTCCCTCAAGGAAGATGCCAACGAGCCATGCACTAAGTCCTTCTCTCAAAGGTACCAGACATGGGCTGGCATGGAAAGATAAACCAGGTGCAGCTCTGGTTCTGGGTACTCTTGTAAGCCTAAATCAGACCAAGCTCTATAGGTTTACGACATCGTTCTCTCAAAGGAGTCAAAATAAGAAACATGATTCGATAGCTAGTCAAAAGTGTGAATAAAAAAGAAGAAACTAGAACTCGGATGTCAGAAAGAAATCATCCAACAAAATAAAGCCATACTTAGAATGATATGGGATAAATGTCACAGATTCCAATAATCATAAGGAAGCCTAAAGATTTAGTTACAATGATGTATAATTAAATGAAATTAAATGATGTAAAAGGGAAGATAAGTATCGATCTCTTTGATTTAGGAGGTAGAAATACACAACAACTGATGCCTAAGATAATGCTAACATGATACCGGGTAGAGGCCATATCGGGACGCGACCATGATGGGTCCTTGACCATGTCAGTCCATGGACCATGATGGGTAAGGATCATATCGGGATAGGACCTCCGCCCGATATGGTCATGTCAGTTTGTTGGCTGTGTCAGGCTATGGCCATGACGGGTAGAGATTGTATTGGGTTAGGATACATATCGGGTTAACATTATCTTAAGGCTCTCGAGTTCTTCATGTCGGGTATAGGTGGGCAGATCGTCTCAGGTTGGAGCCCAGATAGGAACCCAACATCCTAGAAGTGGCCTTTAGAATCATATCGTGCTACTTGCTACTACTGGAACAGTCTCTAAGTGAAATCCTCACATACCTCTTGGGATGGGGGTGTGCTCACCTAGTTATTGCCCGACAAGATCCTTAGGACTCGACATACTAGCTCTTTTACTCTGCTTGCTTGGCCTGTAGATGTCAGAAGAGTCCCCGACTTCTTTTCTTGGAGGACTGTTGGGTAGAGAGGAGTGAGAATCAAAATAGGTCTCCAGCAAGTATTCAGGAAGCTCTAGATCTAGAAAATAGCACTTGTCCTTTATAAGGAGCAGTGCATAGATGCTCTTGAGGTGATAGAAGTTTGTGTCCTGGAGTTACATCATATATTTGAAAATGTTTAGAAGCTCCATGGTGCGTAATACGATAAAAGAATTGTTGTTGCTTCCTGAGTCTTGCTGGACTGGTAAGTCATTTATCACATAAAAGTTCCAAACACCGATGTGGCGTTGGATGCCCTGTTTAATGACCCGGTGAAGGTGGAGAGGTATAAGTTTGAGGTCTTTATCTCTGGGGTGGATGAAGGCTTGATCTAGGTGGGGGACCTCCACAATGTAGTAGTTGAATAGGGTGACATCGTGGGAGCGGAGGTCGGCCACACAGAGGAACCAGTGCTTCCTATGCTTGTGGTGGGCCAGTATCAGGTCAAGTTTGTGCTCTTCTATGTGTTTCAGCATGTCAACCACCAGTCGTGAGTCATCCATCCCTACTAGCAGTCGTCTGGCCAATGTAGGAGTGGCATTTTAGATTGATTGTCAGCCTATCATGAACGCGATATTCTCAATCATTTTTCTTTCCACGACTCTAAACAAGATCTTTCCTACAACAACTTCTGAGCAGAATACTCCTTTGAGCGCTCGACATTATACATAGAAGTATTAGTTTCTCTAGAGGATGGCTTCTTCATCAATCTACGGCTTCAGGACCATATTCAATAATAGTTGGTCACAGACCATTAGATATACGATGGCACATCTATTGAAGTCAGCCATCACAAAGACTGGTATCTCAGACGACGCTGAGAATTCATCTACCTCTAAGGTCTTCACTCTTGGGGGTTGCTCTACAATCGAGATGTACAAGTTGCCCCCTCTCCTTCAGATGACTCCTCCACTAGGTCTTCAGACATATCTTTTGTTGGTTCATTTGGCTCTAACTAGTGTAGACGAGCAGTCGTGTTGACGTCGTGGGTACTTCACTATTCTGTAGGGGCCATGTCGGTGGGTTTCTTTGTCGCCCCTTCTCAGGTGTTGTTGAAGGTTTGGAGGGCCCAATGGCACTGAAAGAGGATGATGAGTTTGAGGAAGAGGGTGATGATGAGCACAATGAGGGTGAGGATGAAGGTGGTGATGGTGACCTCCAAGATCGTCGTGAGTGGCGGTGAATGTCCCTTTCATAGAGCCTTTACTCGATGATGTCTAGGCACTGGAGCGTGGTCTGCATTGTTTGATTCATTGCTTTTAGTTGGCCGGGAAGACGAACATCAGTAACTCGCACTCCTGTTTGCCTAGCCGTTGTTGGAAGGCCTAAAACTTACAGGTTAGAGAGAAGAAAGTAGCATTGTGATTGTGTGTTACCTCCTGCAAGTTTTCAAACTCGTAGCCAAAAGCATGTCTAATAGAAGGGGGGAGTGTCGATCGGATGCGGCTCTTGGTGTGACTCCTCGTCTTGATGGCATGACCCATGGAATGTGCATCGTTTGAAGGGGCAGAGTCTACTAGGACAGTGTGTGAGGGTGTGTCCTCTACGCCTGGTGTAAGAACCCTTGTTCTTGAGGCAGATGCTTCAGCGTGGAGCTGTGAAGAGAATGGCGGAGTAGGCGAGTGCTGGCCGATCGCACGACTTTCAACCTCGTCCTCCAGGACAACTGCCGCTACCACAGTTGATGATGTAGGGGTCTACTAAATAGACCTGAGCTCGACCATTAGGAGCTCGATAAACATCTGCTCGCTATCACGAGAGGCGTCTGGCCACACTGAAGGTGTGGCTACGGCTGTTGTCGTTACCGGTAGGGTTGAACCTGGCAGCACTACGACAACATCTTCTGGGGCCACAACAGTTGTGGCAGCCCTAGTTGTACTAACAGCCTCGTGTATGGGGACGGCGGTTGGCATCTCTTCTACTGTTAAGACAGTCATTGTCACGGTAGCTGCTACTACGGTAGCTACTACTCGCTCGATGGTGGTGGTTATGTAGCAACTACTATGGTAGCTACTACTAGCTTGACTGTGGTGGTGGCTGGAGAGTCGTCAAGAATAACCGCTTATGACTTGTCCCGCTGAGCCGCCGTAGGTGTAGGCCCCTTTGTTGTGGTCATCCTCTCTTAGATAGTTATCTGGGTGGCGTAGGCTACGTCGACGGTCTGGGCTTCGACCTCTGCTGTCGTTAAGACTAGCTTCTCTGCATCGTAGTTGACACAACCTGGATGGGGTAGCAAGATATTGGTTCAATTGAACCTATAGAAAAGCTGGAGACCCTCATTCTTTATACTTTTCACCCTAGTGAGGAATTTGATGTCTATTTTATCGTCACCCCTGGTTCGCGATAGGATGAGCGGCTCCTTTGGGTACCCGAGCCTGACCGTGATCAGATTGATGATTCCTTCCATATTGTACTCCTTGGTGGCATCCTTGATCGGGTGAAGGTGGTTGAGTAGGAAGCCCCCAAGTTGATTGGCTTTCCATCCATGATGTACCAAATTAGATGCAACTCTTCAGTGTATAGGTTGCTCATTTTGTAATTGTTGAAGAGCAAGCTGGCAATGATCTTGTGAACAATCCACCAGAAGTAGGAGTGGACCGTGGCTACCTTGCTTCCCGACTTGAAAGAGGATTCGCTCGTCAATTTCTTCCACAACTTGATCGGTTTCAAGTCATCGTTGTCACTGATTCGAGCTCCATTGTTGAGCAACTTTTGCTTAGTTGTGTTGGTGGAGAAGATTTCATTGAGCATCCCCTCTGTGATTTTATTCTCTTAGTTGTAGAGGTGCCCTCACAGCTGGTCTGCTCTGTCGTACCTCTTGCTTTATTCTGGGATGTTTGGAACCCGACGGAGGGAGGAGATGAACTCTTTCGTCAACTCGGTGCATGAGTTGGAGAAGCTGAAATAGAGCTTCTAGAGTCTGACGCCTCGAGGATGTTATCCAGTCTATCGAGGATGTTGATATGCTGGAAGGAAGCATGGTGGTAGAATCTGGTATGGTAGTATAATTTCACCACCAACTCTGTGTAGCGCGTCTGGTGGTATGCGTCTCTTGGCACAAAACGCCCCGGAGAGTGTGTAAGAACTTTGTGTTCTGCCATTCAGTCGTGGTTTTGGCTGCCTCGATGCGGGGTCACTTCTCGGCCTCAGAGGGCCCAACTATTGTGGGTTAGGGTGTTTATGCCATGTGGTGGCCACTGTGGTGGCCTCGGGGTTGATTCTTTAGCCTTGCTCGTCGACTTGGATGACGGTTTCCTTGGTGCATGCCATTTTCTGAAAAAATGAGAATACACATTAAGTCTAAAAACATGGTTATTCAGGTAAAATTTTGTCTTCCCGATACATCAAAGCGTCGACTGAAACTTTTCAAAAAAGGGGTCGCCCAATACGGTCTCGGCGATATGTGAAAATCGGTATCAGATGCATAAGAAAAGCTTAGTGTTGGGTTAGAGAAAAAATTTATTATTTCTTTTATGTGATACACAAGTGCATGATACCAAAGGAACCTGACACGTTCTTGCATGATATCCTTGAAAAACTGGTATCGGGTTCAAAGGAAGCAATGCACATCAAAAGTTATTAGGCCAAGAATGCAGTACAGTTGTGTGACATGGGCGTCGCACAAACAACGTGAGACGGCAACCCCCCCCCAAACTTATTCAACCTAATATAGATGGGTGACACAGGTGGGAACCTGACACGCTCGAGGCAGTACTTAGGAAAAGTGGTACACATTAAAACCTTGCTCGATACGGGTGGGAATACGATATAGGGTGTGTGATACAGTTCAACGTTTAAAGGACATGGTATTTATGGGCAATAGACATACACGATAGAGGTTGCGTGACACAATCTTATTACCTTATTGGGTTGGGAACTGATGAGCGTGACACGGGTGGTCAGGAGACAGAAAACCTGGCACGAGAGCTAGGAGTGGCTGAGCGATATGAGAGCTTGTGCGATATAGGAGCAGAAGCTTGGTAACTTTGGTAACCCAACATGGTTAAACTCTCGTTCTTTATATAGTCGTTCGTGAAAGTTGGTTAAATAGTAAAAATGGGGATATGTGTCACCCATGCATGCGAAGTGCCGTTCAAAGCAAGGTAAAACCCGTCTAATCACATCGTGTTGTGAGACTTAGAGGAAGGCGATGCGTCGTCCAACATGTGTTACCCGGCGCGTTCTTCGTGCGACATGAGTTCACGCGTTCATCCGATGCAACGTGGAGCGAGCGCCACT
This sequence comes from Alisma plantago-aquatica, assembly GCA_963693085.1. NCBI lineage: Eukaryota > Viridiplantae > Streptophyta > Magnoliopsida > Alismatales > Alismataceae > Alisma > Alisma plantago-aquatica. The sequence continues at coordinate 504,102,978 of OY856410.1, read as the reverse complement.
CACCACACGGTACAGCTGCTGCACTTGAATTTGGTAGGCACACACGGCATAGGTGCACGATACATGCCTGATATGCTCTGACCTACATTGTAACCCGACGCGCCATGCCCTTACGATGAGGATGGACAGCATGCACTCCCGACACATGTAAGATCAAAAAGCCTTGTAAACTTAGTAAAAGCGGAAACTTAAGTATACGGCGTTTGATATGTAAAACATCACTGGCCTAAGGGAACCTCAGACTCAACTAGTATTACATATCGAGGTGATAAAACTAAGTCAGTGGCCCAGAAAACACGAGAGTCAGTGCGTGTGGCACACCCACAGACTCATGCCTTATTACAATAAAAGTGTCCAGAATGTTATTTGCTGGAAAAGGAAATATCATCCTATTCTGAGAAATTAAAAGACTTGGGCTGCCTCTCAAGGAGCTCTATGGTTTTTGTCATTTGCTCGACATCTTCAATCTTGCTAGGCTTCTTCACCGGGTGTGGTTCGACATCATTCAGGGGCAACTCGAATCCCCTTATTAAAGATTCATATTCATAGAATCTTTGCCTCATGGGTTTGCCTCAGTGGTGGATGGGAATCACCCTACCTCATGGTTGATACTCTGGACTAGTCTTGCCAACTACTAATCTATTTGCTTGTTGTGCTGCTGGAGCTCCCCGATCTGATCTGAGAAACCTCCCATCTATTGTTGCATTAATTTGAGTAACTTCGTGCTATCCACGAAACTCTTGTGTAGTTTTTCATTCAGATCATTTTGTTTCTTGGTGAAGGACATTAACTCAATCATCATTGATGGTCATTGTTGTTGAGCTTGCTGGGCGTTCATGTAGCTTCTTTGTTGTTGGAAACCTATTTGGCGTTGATGTTTCTCCTACCCTCCCAAAGAAGGTCCGTCTACCAACTTGTGAGAGTTTTTAGCCGTGTTGGTGTTTCCATACGAGAATCTGGGATGGTCGGGACGTCAATATTGGACATAACTTACATTCTCCACACTTTTTTCATCAAGCTCGCTCTGCATGACTGTGTGTGGGCAAAAGTTAGAACGGTGGTTCGGCTCTCTGCAAGTGACACAACTTCTGAATGCTTCTTGTCAGACCTTGCCTTTATAGCTTTGTTCCTTCAAGGTTTGAACATCAGTCACTATTTTGTCTAACTTGGCCATCAGTGCTTCCATCACCTTTAATTCTCCAAGGGTAGAGTGACTTGTTGACTCTCTATCATACTCGGTGTCTTGCTGATTTGTGGCCATATTGTCTATAATCTCCCTGACTCTTTGGGCGATGAGCCCCAAGAATTTGCTGCCTGCTTCAACATTCAAGGATTTCCTTTCTCCAATGCAGAGCCCATTGTAGAAGGTAGTGATCAGCTTGGGCTTTGAAAAATCGTGGTGCAGGCACTCTCTCTGATATCCTTGAAATCTTTCCCAAGTTTCATGCAGGTACTCTGAGGCCTTCTGTGAGAATGTGGTTATCTTGTTTTGACATTTTATCCTTCTCTCTATATGGAAGAACATAGCTAAAAAAGCGCTGGCTAGATGTTGCCAGTCGGGGAGGCTTCCATCTTGGAGACTGGTGTACCATTCCAGATCTTTGTCCCTTAAGGAGAAAGGAAAGCACTTGGTGTAGATATAGGATATTGGAACCCTATTGATCTTAAAAGTCTTACAAGTCCTCTTAAACATCGTGAGATGATTGTAAGGATTCTCTTCACTGGTGTTTCCTATGAAACTGTTGTGTTGTAGTAGCTGGAGAAAAGTTGGCTTCAGCTCAAAGTTAGCCACATTGAGCGGTTGCTCCATCACTGGGTTCCTTTCCTCATTTTCCCTAACTTGGACAAAAGAACAAAGAGATTGAGCTTCAGGTGCTTGTTCAGCCATTGTTTGTCAGGAAACAGGAGGGGTTGAAGAGATGAAAAAGTACCTAAAAAGAAAAGGTGTAAAAGTGTGAGTGTGTTGTAGAAATTATGTGCAATAAGTATCTACATTATTATATGCATATGTATAATGTTTTTGGCAAAGTGCAAGTAAAACTCAAGTTCATAGAACAATATTTGTTGCCTAGTCCCCGACAATGGCGCCAAAAATTTGATAAGCCTTAACATGGGTACAAAGAATGGAGACATGTCTAGGTCATTGGACTTTAGTAATTTATAAAACCCGAATGTTTAAGATTCCTACAACTAGCACAGGGTCAGAGTAGTTCGGGGTCGAACACAGGGATTGGGAGAATAGCGCTTCGAAACCCAAGTTTTTCTTGTTAAAGCACGTCAAAGAGTCGAAGGATAAGGTTTGTTGTATAAAAATAATCACAAAGAATTAAACTAAAACCTATCTCTAAAGGAAGTTACTAGGAAGATTAATGCTTTGGGTATTTTGAGTTTAGTAGTTTTTATGGTAGTTTATGCATATAGAAAACCAAGGAGATAAATCTATCTTCGGAGCGTAGCACGAAGAAAGAAAACTTAATTGTAATAAGTAGCAGCGGCCTACATCCAACATCTTCTTCTCTCAAGGAAGATGCCAACGAGCCATGCACTAAGTCCTTTCAAAGGTACCAGGCATGGGCTCGCGCGGAAAGATAAACTGGGTGCAACTCTAGTTTTGGGTACTCTCGTACGCCTAAATCAGACCAAGCTCTAGAGGTTTATGACATCCTTCTCTCGAAGGACACAAAACAAGAAACACGATTCGATGGCTAATCTAAAGCATGAATTAGAAAGAAGAAACTAGAACTCAGATGCCAGAAAGAAATCATCCAACAAAATAAAGCCATACATAGAATGATATCGGATAAACTCCACAGATTCCAATAATCATAAGGAAGAATAAAGGTTTAGTTACAATGTTGTATAATTAAATGAAATTAAATGCCATAAAAGGGAGGATAAGTATCAGTCTCCTTGATTTAGGAGATCGAAATACACATCAACTGACGCCTAAGATAATACTAACATGGTACTGGGTAGAGGCCATATCGGGACATGACCATGTCGGGTCCTTGACCGTGTCAGGCCATGGACTGTGACGAGTAAGGATCGTATCAGGATAGGACCTCCGCCCTATGTGGTCATGTCGGGTTGCTGGTTGTGTTAGGCTACGACCATGATGGGTAGAGACTGTATCAGGTTAAGTACTATGTCGAGTTAGGATACGTATCGTGTTAACATTATCTTAAGGCTCTCGAGTTCTTCATATCAGGTATAGGTAGGCAAGCCATCTCGGGTTGGAGCCCAGATAGGAACCCGACATCCTGGAAGTGTCCTTTAGAATCATATCGTGCTGCTTTCTGCTACCAGAACAGTCTCTAAGTGAACTCCTCCCATCCCTCTTGGGATGGGGGTGTGCTCACCTAGTTATTGCATGTTAGGATCCTTGGGACTTGACATACTAGCTCCTTTACTCTGGGGGCTATCTCTAGTAGGGTCTGACCCATCCCATCACAGGCTTATAGCTGATATTTATAGGCTGCAAGTTGATGGAAGTTGTAGCTTTTATTGGCCCATGTGTCTTTCATTTGTGGCTTCGTTCTCGAGGCTTCAGGAGGGACCGATACGGTTGTCTCCCATCACTCATGTCGGGCTAGGAGAATGTCAGGTAGCGAGCATATCATGTACAACTGTGGTGGGTTGGAGCCTTGTCAGTCTATGACACCGAGGGGTGTCCATGTCAGGTAATGACCTTGTGGGTTTGTGAACCGTGATGAGTTAAGCTCCATATCGGGTAGAGAGCTGCAGCGGGCAGGGACTCCTGCACGACACGCCTGTGTCTGGTTGCCGACCGTGTAGGGTTGCGGTCGTGTTAGGTAAAAGGGCATGTCGACATTGAGATCTTCTAGGCTAGAACATGGATTTCATTGCTGATGGACCTGATGGGCCCATTGGTGCTCCTTTTATTGTGGAAAAATAGGAGAAACCCTGCAAAAGATGGGAAATATTTTTAGGGGCGTAGTGGGCATGATTCTTCATAATAAATAGAATAAAATGAAGAGGAAGTTATGTTTGGAAGCTATTTTGACAATAAAATATAGGTTCCAGCAACCATAAAATGGGTGTAATCAATGTCCCCATATTTTTGCAGAATTTGAACATTGGCTTTCTAGCAAACAAATGGAACTTCAATTATAAACTACAATTTCCCCATTAAGATGGATACAAAATGGTTAAATTAGGAGCATGAAATCAATATCCATATCACATTGACAGAAGGAATTGGCATAAAAAAAATAGATATGTAAGGAATATATAATACTTTTCCTAAGAAAGAGACATGAAATAGATACATCACACCATTGGAGCAGCCACTCAATGTGAAATGTGTCTATCACTGCATAGGAAGGGCAACATACAAGACATTGACATGAGCATTAATCACGTAGAGTTGCTCTAAAATTAATAAACTAAAATGAAAGTCTTAGCAACCATGGCTAATGCCACAATTACCAATTCAGATAGCATCGGATGCTAGGTTTGTAGTGATGAGATGGACAACCCGCCTATTGTACATAAAATAACATATTATCTATCAAATGGCATTGTGGTAAGTTGTTATATCAAACATGCCCTCAATCAACTACATGACCTCACAGTTAGCAACATTATGACCCTAATTGATCTAAATACCCTCAAAGCCAGCAACCTGACTCAATAAGCTAAATCATCTAATAGTTTCCCAAGGATGCTCAGACACAAACTACATTGAAATGATTCTTTGAAAAGACGGATCCCTCTCTATGTTACATTTACTCTACAGGTTACCACAGTTCACAATATTGAAGATCCCCATTGATCTTAGGATGAATAACTAAGGATCCATAATAGTATCATTCATTAGAAGAATAATCACTCAACTCATTGGTGTAATTAATTTGCCAACTTTTATCACATAAGAAGACATCTAAAAATACTATTAAAAACTTCCTAAAACTACAATGAAAACCTAGACTTATAAGGCTGGCATAAGAACTCTACCTCACTAGATAATTTAAAGGAATCTTCTCATGGTTAAACACTAAGCATGACAAAAAGTAGAATGCATAAGATGCTACTCTAGGACATTGAAAACTCCAAAAACTATACACAAAAATAACTGCACCAGGGAAGACCATCATCTCTAAGGAAATAATATAAAATTGAGATAAAATTGTAAATACTTATCCTATAAATGACCCCCAACAAATGGCCCAACAAATTCTCCAAAAAAAATTGTACACACATGTATTAGGAAGAGAGTTTTTTAGGACATGTAGGTACAAAGTATCCTTCCTCTCTATCTCCTCTTCTTTTCATTGTCACTGTCATTATTCTCATATTTACATTCATCAATTTTATTTTTATCATGTATTCTACATGTTAAGTTGTATTTTAGTAATACAGGGACATTGTTCCCCTCTAATGATAGAAAAAAATAAATTCAACATTCACAAGAGAAAATGCATTTGGTAAAATGTGCTTCTACAAATTTATATGGGAACTTTGATTATTGTAACTACTATCTTATTGTATGATTGAGATTCCTCACTATGGCCGCTACTACATGGTGTGGGCAGGGGCATGTAATGGAACCAAATCAATAAAATATAAAACTCAAATTCATAAGAAAACTAGTATTTATTAACAGATTAAATAGAAATTCTAGCATCATTATGGTCGCACCTTCAACAAACCTAAAAGAAACCCCATCTTCTTTTAGTTACATTCCCTGTCATCTATGTATTAACAAAATCCTACCAACATAAATTGGCACAGACCATTGCAAAGCATCATAGCATTGATTTGGAATCATTAACTGGAGAAAGATAGTTTGGAGTCTAGATTTTCACCTACAAACAAGAATATAATTTCATAATATTTAATTAGGAGGAAGAAATTGCAAATTATAAACAAGAGAACAAGGACTAGGTTGTAACTTTTAAAACATGATTATACCTTTAAACAATATCAAATACTCACTGTTAGATCCAATTAGGCCATAAGATGTGAACTTTTGCCTTTAAACAAGAATAATTGATTTTAAAACATGGTTATACCTGTAAAACAAGAACAATTGATATTAAAACATGATTATACCTTTAAAACAATCTCAAATACTCACTGTTAGATCCAATTAGGCCAAATTATTGAATTTGGATTATAATTTATGCCAATATAAAAAGATGTGAGATTTGCCACTAGAGCAGCCTTCACAAATTCATACTAGGTAAAACCATAGAAGAAATGGGGGAATAGAAGTAGAATTATGGATTGGCAAGGAATTTTGAATGGGATTTCATCCAGAAACATGCAACTTTTAAAATTCAACAAAGCAAATTAATTGGAAATGAAAAATTGAAGATTTTACCCAAATCTAAGGTCAAACCCTATTTCCCGCTTAACTAAGTCAAAATCAATAAAGGTAACTTGAACTATTACTTTCTCCTATGAGTTGATTAATGACAAACATATATCACCAACACTGCTTAGGAAATATTTACTTGAAATATTCTTTTTTTTTCACTTGGAGTCCAACAAATTGGCTGGTTTTTGGAAAGTTGATCCCATTCATGAACATCATTAAAGTTTAAAGAGGTCACTAAACCTCTCAAACCCCATGGATACATGAAGGTTGGTCCTCTTCAAATTCTTGGTTAGCACTCAATAGTCGCGACAATCAGTCACCTGCAAATTGGAATATAATTATAGAAAGTTATTTAGGAAAATGCAATTGCAAACTATAAATTAGAGAATAAAGACTAGGTTACAACTTTTAAAGCAATATTATACCTTTAAAATAATCTCAAATACTCGATTTTAGGTCCAATTATGCTAAATTTGATTACAGTCTAGAACTTCTACCAACCTCAAAAAGATGTGAGATTTAGCAAAAGAAGAATTAGGGATTGGTAAGGAATTTATAAGATGATTTTGTCCTAAAACACGTAGGTTCTAAAATTAAACAAATCATAGTGATTGAAAATGAAATACTAAGGTCGTGAAGATTAAATCATTTATTTTACGTAATTGTTGCAAGCATACAATACATTAGGCTAGTGCAAGAAGTGTCATGAAACTCACTTTTTTGGGCAAATGTCAATTTAATTTCAAAGATATTGATGGACCAAGTTTAAGCACAATTTGTAATATATATGCTCACCTATTGGTGATCTGATGAACTGCATGTTGGTATGTATGCCCAGAGAGCCAATCATATGATGAAATAAATGTGGCATTAGATAATTGATTTTGTAATAATAAAGGTAATTTCATCTACTATATTTGTCTCAATTATGAGATGATTACACATACATAGTAGATGTCTAAAGAATGATGTTACTCGATAACATATGTTTTCAGGTTGATGGCCTAAACAATGAGATCATATGTATGATAAGAGTACATAAATTCTTGTTATGTCCCTAGTTGGATATTACTATGGAAACAAAATAGACAACAATAATACATAAGACTAGAGTGTGTGTTGACTAATGATAGAGTCACATTAGTCATGATATGTGATATCAAGTCAAGCACACAAGTACATGTTAGAGAATAGTGTATTAGACAGACCCACCTTGAGAGTGATAAATGAATACAATTGAATGGTAGTCAGAATTACCTCCCATAGTGATAGTGGTGATTGTGGTTCTTAGACATGAAGTCACTACACTCATCACATTTTGTTCATTGTATTTAGACATCATCCAATGTAACCTTGAATAAGGGTTGCCACAGAGGTGATTCTCAGGTGCATTGTGACCATGGGGATTGAGTGTGAATGATGTAGATGGGATTTGTCCCTCTTGTAAGAGACTTATATCCAAGCCTCTTGATAAGAGTGACTAAGAAATGTATGGCATACTCATGTGATTCAATATATTTGAACTCACATGCATCTCAGGAAGTTTTCTCTAGTTCAAGGAACATGAATTGAACATCAAAGAGGATGACGATTCCATGCCTTCAGATCAATCTAGATATTAGAGACAAATGAACTATATGATCATGGTAACACAGATCATGGATTGTAGGTAGAAGTTATTCTGCAACTTTCCGAATTACTTGGGTAGCAACGATGTGTTGCTAGATACTGCTCATTGCTTGTGATGTCATAAGTTGGTTATGGGCATTCATTGCCAATGTAATTTGGGACCTTTAGGGTCAGACTCATAGGTTGTACTTAGAATAGGAGTTTATACATGAATTATGTTTAACTTGACTACTGGAAGTGTTTAAGTATTCAGTTTAACAACTGAGGTTCAAAATTGACTGACTAGACTTTGAACTAATACATTCAAGTATTCAAACGATTGGTCAGAGTGTCAAGTCAATTGAAAACAACATTGGTTGAATATATGCCTGAACTAGACATATGAAATGACCATTTCATGTATGAAATGAACATTTCAATAATGAAATGACCATTTCATGAAGTTAAACAACTGGTTCGTCATCTAGAACATCCAGTTCAATCATCAATTTGATTGGATCAAGGATTGATGTTGATGTCATGATTGTGCATTAATCGAATATTAAAAGCCAATATGTTTGCATATAGGAAACATATTGAATCACCCATTCAAGGTGTGAACCAACCAGTTCAACCATGAAACGACCTGTTGAATAGTGAACCGACTAGTTCATTGTTCATAGTTTCTAAAAAACTCATAGATTTTGTCTCTTAAAATCCCAAATAGATTGGAAACCCTGACCCTAGACTCTCATATAAATAGAGGGGTACTAGAGTCTTCCCAGACACAACAATATGATCTGACATTTTTTGTCCTCTCTCTTTGTGGTAACCAATAGATAGCACGAGCAAGTTCTACTCATTAAAGAGAGTGATACAAAGGGAGAGAAATTTGTGTAGAGAAAATCAATCCTAGAAGATTGACATTTGAAGGGAAAAATCCTTCCCATGGGATCTAGTAGTGCAATGTGGAGTTCCCTATGGTCTGCATCGACTACTCTAGAGGGGAGGAGGCTTTTGGATGTTGCTTGGAGGAAGCTATCAAATGATGTTTGTGTTGCTAGACCAAGAGGCTATTGTTAATGACTAATTGAGTGGTGATGGGAGAAGAAGTATGCCAATACAACAAGAGTGGTCATTGGACTTGCTCTAGGACAAGGTATAACTATTGTTACCTTCCTTACTAGATAGATCATTGTCGGCGAGATCCTACTCATTAGGGAACAATGCATTAAATTTTTTTTGGCACCTTATTTGTCACCCCAATTTCTCAACATTCCAGCCCTCTAGTTAAAACCGACAAGGAGTTTAGAATATAAAAATAGAGGAGATATCAACTTGGATGTCTTAAGAATTCAAACTTCAAAGAGGAGAACATAATTTTTTGAATTCTAGAGGCTCAAACCCATACATATTTGTTATAGCCCTTCTGATCTATAATCTTACTTAGATGATTGTTTGGAATCCAAGTAGCTCCATACTAACAAAGTAGGGCAATGATATCAGAGTAGAGAAAGAAACAAGAGATGAGAAGCCTCTGCAAAAAGTCAAGACAATCTATCAACTTCCAAAGATGACTAGTTGAGGAATGAACAGATCCTCAATGCAAACACAAGAACGGATAACTAGTAACACCACAATATAGAAACCATTCATCAATGACAATGCCTACATCATCAAGAATTCAAGGATAGACTTGTGGAACATGGAGCATGTATCACTCATAAGAGTAGGTCGTAATGAAAAGTAGATGCCAATGAAGTAGAGGTTTAGCAAATCTCAACATTCAAAACAAAGGTATAACAGCAGAACTCAGGGAAGAAGTAGAAACTGTCCACTAAAATACTTCAAAAGTATAAACAGATCCATTCAACACTGTTAAGACCTAAAATTTCAACCATGTATCTCATGTATGTACTTGATACTATCACAAATTGAGAATCACATCAAACCACTCTATAAAAATCAGCCACATTACTAATGAAGTAGAAATTATAGACGCATTCACATTTGATAAAATCTTGTCAGATCCAAAACTTACAACCAAGCAAATGAAATAATGAATGCTACTACAATATGTATGAAATCCACATTGACTAAAAACAAACTAAATGAAATAATGAATAAAAAACTTCTATTTTTGTCCAATCCTATAAATTTCTATGGTATGTCAATCTCTATATCGATCAAATGAATTATATTCTTGGTTTCCACATATCCAAATGGTTCACGTACAATGATGAATAAAAAGTTAAGAAGTAGAATTTTTGTATTGAGATTAATTTAAGAAATGTGACCTAACAAAAGGTAATTTCTATGGCTAATTTGGCATTGTCTCTACTACATCCTCAATGACTTTGTGTTGATCAACAGGTGTAATCAACCTCTCCTGAGGTTGGATTGATACAATAAAAGACATGAAAGCAAATGTGGAACCAACATTGATCCTCCTACGACATAGGTTGTACTCGTAGAAGTAACATGTCCTTGTGCTACAATTGATTTCTCGTCATCAAAACTTAACAAGGAAACAACCTTATAATTTATAAAGAATGTGTCAAATATTATATATATGTAAAACTTAGATTAAAAAATTAATCAACAAATGTTTGCATATAATAACACATCCTTCGGTAATGGGTGTTCCAATACTCGATTGATTTGGTTTGGGTAGTCTTTCATAGGTGGTCCTTGTGATATTCTAAATAAATTGGTGATAATAAAAAAATCAACACTTGTAAATATCAATGTATAAAATGTGAAGAGTTACCTCGTTAAACTTAAATCACTCATGGAAGAATTTCACAGAAGCATAACTTCAACATTTTCTTGCCTTTTATTCAAATCTAACAACTCCTTTTGTTAAGCCTCATATATCTATTTTTGAGCATGAATAACTTGTTCGAAGTCTCTGACTTTATCATTGAACTCCTCAACATACGCATGATGACACTCATTTATCACATGTCTCACAGTAATCTTCTTTGGGCCCAAAATCTTATCAAATATCTTATCTTCATCGAGAATTTCATCATTACTTGCAACTGCTACATTCAACTTGTCCTACATTACAATATTAATGAGAATCTTTTCTTAAAGAAAAAAATAATTATTTGTTGATTACTTACATTCAATCATGCATATTTTACATCCACATGAATACCATCCTTCTTCAAATGGATGGCCTTGAAAAAGCCTAATCTGTAGACAATGCCGCCATTTTTTCTTTTCTTGCAACTATTTTTAACAATATAAGAATATATGATCATAGTAGTATTAAAGTTTAAATTTGAACTAGAAGATAACTCACATTAGCCTTCACCCAACCTTACAACGTCGATCCCAATTTATGTCTCATAATTACAAACTTTCTACTCATAACATTTTAGCACTTTGTAGCTATAAGCAATTAATTATAATAAAATTATATACAATATACATTGTTGAATTCTAAAAAGTTAAATAATAAATTGTTTTAGCATTCCACGGTCAGAATCCCAAAAATTCACAAGAAATGCCAATTGAATAGGATCAACACTGGAGGGGCAATAATTAAGTCAGTCAGATTTTTATTTGTGAGGCATATAATTGTTTTTATAACCACTTTGAAATTTCCCCAACAATCCCTCACTATTTGAAAAAAAATATTATTCCCCTTTATGTCAATAACAAACTTGGTTTGTAACAAAAGAAACATTTTTTTAAAATTTGTTTCACAGTATTATATTAGCTCTCAAAAATGAAATTACCAGCACATAATTCCATCCAGCAATTTTCTTTTATATAGGTACTTGTTGCCAGTCAAGATAGTTTAATGGTGTAAGATTAGAATTTCTAGCAACAGTTCTCAAAAAAGAGATTAGGTCTATCTGATGTGGCCCATTGGATCTCCATTTTCATTCAAATTAATAGGCAGATTTTTATCCTATCTTACTCGATAATCGGATACACTTAGAATTGCCCCTTGCTTTTTATTCGTAGCTCTCCCTAAACAACATAGGAATATGATGCATGCATTTACAAATATATATATATATATATACATATAAATAACTAATAGTTTGTGAAAAGATAATTTTATAAAATAAATTGTTCACCTTCACTCTTCCCAGGATTAACAGTAGGAGAATCTTCAATAGAATGTTGATCTTTATCCAAATTTTCATCATTTAAATTATCAACTTCAACATCTTCATTGTTACTGACATCATTTACCAAACATTGCATACATGCTCTTACATGCATGCCTTGATGACTTATTTTGTCTGAGTGTTTTTGAGAATGACTACGTTCTCTAGCATTATTTGAGATCATTATGATATGGCTTTTATCAACGACACCAACTCCATTAATAGACACATAGAGATTCTTTTCTATTGCAAGGTTCATATAAGCACTTTTGTTGATATTTACAGCTGATCCTTGCACAGTGTTACTATTTTTAAATCCTTCATTTGGAATTGGACACCCCCAATCACCATTTATTGAACCAAGATATCCTCCTTTTGGTCGTTTGGAAATATCTGTAAAACTGACGACATGAACAGTTCTAGAAAATATAATACATTATGTAATAATTTGTGATTTTTCCTGTCATACTCCCACGAATTACTCCTTCATTGCAGACATTTTTAGTAAGTGAAGATAGTAGCTAATTGTGCCTTTTCATTCTACTGAAAACACAATTCATATCAAAAATATTGAATTACAAACTAAAATCATGGCATACATTCTACAATTTTGGTCCACAAATCATCATAAAGCTTTCAATAATATTCATATTGTCTTGATGAAGACAACATTTAAACGCAAGCAATTAAAACAAATTAACTGAATACAAAACATTTATACAACAAACATATAATCAATTGAAGAGAATATATGACATTTATAAATCAAACAGTGACAGGATTAGTTCCACTATTTGACCCATCTAATAAAGAATAATGAGTTACTTAAGATCAATGTTGATCATCATGACCACCATCATAAAAGGTCACACCATGCATGTCTTCTCTGGATAAATCATAGTCATCACAAATGTCACTTAAGATATCTAACAAATCACTTGAAGTATTATCTTTATATAAGCATGTTCCATCCATGAAATTTTCACAAAGCTTCTCCTCCATGGCATAAGTATCACTAGGTGTAGTGTGCATAACAATGCTTCATTCTTATGATTTGTGTTTGTCACATAAAACACTTGTTGTGCTAGGGAGGCCAACACCAACATATGACTAGCTATAGCATTCTGCTTAATTTGACCATTGTAGTCATTTTTCAACTTTTTTAATGCCTCAATTTGCATTGACCCAGTCAAGTTTGAACAATACAACTTTAAGTGGCTCGTAATAACCGATCTTGAAAACATTTCCTAACACACTGTAGTAGGTAAGTTCACCTATTACATGAATTTTTCCCTTGGAGATAGAAAAACTTTTGGTTTGAGCATTCACCATGATCCCCCTATTTTTTGTTTTTCTACTGCATTCTAAATCCTTGGTACAATATCTATTACCATTTGTTACATATCCCGCATTTTGCATTGTCATTTATTGCGTCCCTCGAGCTAGCACTAAAAGGTTTGGTGACATAGTTTTTGAATTAGGCTTTATGAATTTAATGTTTAATATGTTTTTATTTTCATGCTAATGGAAATAACTTATTTAAACTGATATATTTCTTAAACCATTTTTAAAATTGTTCACATGAAGATTGTTCATTTCCCATTTTCGTGCACATAGATTGAATTTATTCAAGTATTGGATGTATTCCATGCTAACAAATACGTAAGACACCTAGATATTGACCTACAAATGAAATTATATATTCAAAAGTAAACAATGATCTTACTTCATGAACAAATCAATTGCATCACAGTTGGCTAAAATATATTGATGCACAATTTTCAACTTTACTATCAAGCATAACAGAAGTATTCTTTCCTAATGGACGACCATTGTGAGAGAATATATACCACTCATCATCATTATCCACATCATCAGATTCTACATCTTTTGAAGATAATTTAGTGAACCTTGCCTCAACCCCTGAGAGATATCTCAAACAGAATGTTAAGCATTTGTCTCCAAGTAACCTTCTGGTATAGAAGCTTCGGGAGAAGCTCTATTCTATAAATCTTGCTTCAAATTTTTTAAGTGTCTACAAAGGAAGAAGAAAATGTTTTGTAAGATTATCACACATGGTATGATGCAAAGTCTGAGCAAATTCAATTGTCAGAAAGATTACCTCTCCACTGGGTACATCCAATGATAGAATATTGATCCCGCTATCTTTGCTTCTTGTGCAAGATGAATGACCACATGCTCCATCACGTCAAAAAATGATAGTGGGATAATCTTCTCCAAGTTAGAAAGAGTCACTACTATTTTGGATTCTAACTTCTCAAAAGTATATGGATTTATGACTATAGAGCGTAAGTCTGCAATTACAATAGATCTAACATTTTTTTGAGCAACACTACCTGTAAAGCTAATCGGAGAAATTGTTGGATCAATACATGATAATCATGACACTTCAATACCATCAACTTTCATTCTTTGATGTCTGCATTTTGAGATATATTAGTAGTTACCCATCAAGAACTCGAGAAGACTTCAATAGCTTACAAAAAAATTCCATTTCCTCTTTCTCAAAAGTAAAACATAAAGGTGGGATTATATCTTTATTCTCATTCTTGAAAATGTGAAGTCTATGCCTTATGCCTGTCTCTTTAAGGTCATATTGAGAATTTTCAGTATTCTTTGACTTCTCCATTCCTAGAAGTATGTTAATCACACTCTTATATACATTCTTTTTTATGTGCATCACATCAAGATTATGATGGATAAGGTTATGCTTCTAGTACGACAACTCAAAAAATAGGCTACTTTCTTTGAAATTATATAGAAAATTATCTAGATATCTAGTTTGATCTAGAACTTGAATTCCAGACAGCATATCCGGTTACTTTCTTAATTATTCTTTTCATTTAAATGATGAAGCATCTCCATAAAATTTATGATCCATTGGAAGGAACCTCTTGTGAACCATGGAACATGCTTTCTTACCATATAGTAGTCTGAGTGAGAATGTGTCCTTATAGAAAGGGCATGCAAGATACCCACTAGTTGCCATCAAGATAGATAACTATATGTAAGAAAATCTTTTATTGTATGTAGTAAGGCAACATGAAACTTGATTACCTCTTTACGATTACCATCATAAGAATTAGCACCAGCCTCCCATAGTTCTTTTAACTCCTCAATCAATGGTTGTAGGTAAACATCTATCATTATTCATGGTTGAGTTGGACATAGAATTATCATACAAAGGATAAAATTAGGAGACTTCATGCACAACGATTGTGGAAAATTGTACAGAATCAATACAATGAGCCAAATCTATATGATAGACTTATAAGGCCAAAAGGGTCAAATCCATCTTAATTCAATCCACGCTGAGAATTATAAGAACTAGAAGCAAACTTAGCATGCATATTATCAAAAGTCTTCCAGACTGGAGAATCTGTTAGATGTATAACTTGGTATGACTTTCATTGTTCCATCACATTAGGGGTGACACTTACAATGACATGAAAAACCTCTTCAACCTTGGAGTCAATGGAAATTAGCATATAACTTTGCAAGGAACCATTTTTTTCTTTATGCAAATATTTTGTTCATCTTCTTCATCAAGTCTTCTATCTCTTTGTATCTTGAAGCACTACATTTACGGCATGAAGTGAAATCTGTGAAATCCTTGCAATATAAAATGTAGTAGTTTATGCAAGCAACAATTTTATCATTGTCAAGTCTAAGGTCCCTAATGATTTCCTAAATTCATAACAAGATCCATGAAATGTCTCTCCCTCTGGAAGTAATTCCTTCAAAAGCTCAAGGAGTTCAGAAAATGACTTACTAATCCAATTATTGTAAATTTTATGTGAAGCAACCTCACAATGGTGTACAATTTAGAATACTTCCTACTTCAAGGGTACGGTTGTTGTGCAGTAATATGTAATAGTTTGTATAATTGCTCAAATCCTGGATCCTCAACAAACACAAATCTAGGGTCACTATCTTCCATATTCTCTACATCATGTGATACTCCATATGCATCCTGCAACATGTCTCTCATGTCATCTTTTGACGTGTCATTTTGTATAGTTGAATCTACAGAGCTATCACATGAACCGTCACCCTGAAAACTCCAATTTGTGTAGCTGGTCAAGAATCCATTCCATAACAAGTGCTCAATTGTGACTTGACAATTCTGTCTATGCACATTTAAGCACTTTTTGAAGGACTTAATATAGTCCCATCTCTACTAGATTTCACAAATTCATTCTCTACAATTTAACCACCCCAAGTTAGTACTTTATTCTTATTCTATGCTCCTCATTGATCCAACTTTTATCTATCATAATGACCTATGATAGATAAGGTAGTTTCAATATAGTAGATTTAGAATAACAATACAAAACTCAATCTCAATGTTAAAAAATGAGATATGCATATGTATTTGGGAACTTAGCTCGACTTGGGTGCCTCATCCACCTAGAAGGGCACCTAGGTGCCGCACTACTTTTTTATTTTTTGCATTACTTAAATATATGATATAAAATATATAAAATATATAAGGTATATGTATGTGTATTTCATGATCTACATCCGAGATATTACTGTAACAATGAGCTGGTAGCTTAAAAATAATTATATATCTCATAATGTTAAATTTATATAAATCATAATCAAAACCTAGAAAAAACATGTCCAGGTGTCCCAGGAACCCCAAAGAAGCCTTCCAAGCAGTCTTAGTTGTTGAGTGGTGGAGGTTTTGTATAGCTAAATAAGGCATAATACATGCAGGAGATGGGGAAGAAAATGATTTTTTGTAATTATTATGATGTGATTTCTTAGTAAATGAGAGAGGCATGCATGTCTCTACCAATGTCATTCATTGCCTTGCTAGTATTCTTGCAAATACTCCTCAAAGAAGTTGACAGAAATGTTATGTGAGACCTTGTATTCTCTATTGAATTATATTGAACATCACATGCCTCCAATGGTCATTGGAGGCCCTAAAGGCTAAGGGGTGTCAAAATATATAGTTATACTAGAAACTTGATCTATATATCAACATGTCAATGTTCTGACTGATGCATTAAAAGGTCTATTCCATAATGATGACATTGCTACTTGAGAACTACACCATTATGGAGTAAAAAGTTAAACTTTTTAACAATGGTAAATCCAATCTGAAACACCTCAAAAAGTGCTTCACCACTCATTACTACTCTATCACAATATTGAGTCATGTATGAGTTTATTATTGTACATTCTTATGTCTACGCTTCTTCTTTTTTGCTTTGTTCAATAATGTCATTAGAATATTGAACCCCGACCAAGAAAAGAGCAATGGAAAAATGAAGAGACATTGCAGTATCACAATAAGGATAATTGCATCCCCAAACATCCAGTAATGGCACCAGAGTCTACCACGAACTTTGAATTAACTCATCTCAACAAAATACTACCTACTCCAACTTTTAGGAGGAAGAATAGGACTGAGGATCTCTAGAGGAGAAAATCAGAAACAACTACAGTAAGGAACCTAGTGTAAACCCATAATGCCTATAACTACATCACATTAGTGTATCAACCTCATACTGAACAAACTAATACAAATCCCCAGTCACACAGTTGGCTATAATAGGAACTCCCTCAATAGTAACAGTAATAATATGGAGTAAGATGAAAATTTCTCTTTTATAATGTAGAATATAGAGGACAATTGAACTAATCACTTGGAGGAATGAACTGTAGCGTGCGGCTGCTACTCGCCTCCCGATGTGCCCATCAGATGCTCTGCTATTTGCCTCCTATTGTGGCTGGTCAATGGGGAATACGTTTTTGGGCATCTTGGTGTCAAGAGGGCTTTATCTGGCGATGGGGAAGAAGTTGATGGGTGCCCTGGTGCCAAAGGAGATTTCTCCATCAATGGGGATGAGATAGGCTCTCAGGAAGGTTTCTTCACCCTAGATGGTGCATTTGAAGTGTCATTAGTAGGGAGTGCATCATAGAGAGATGGGAAGTGGGGGAACATCGTGGGAGACAAAAAGCCAGTGTGGGAGCACTGCAGATGAGAGAAGTGTGGACAAGCACATACAGAAGACCAAGGGAAGAAAAAGTGCCACCGAAAAGGAAGTAATGTGTGATGAGTTACTATCATGATAAAAGGGACTCCCCAAGGGGAGTGGGGTGGGTTAGATGAAAAGGGGGTGATATTGGCACCACCCCTAATTAGCTTTTTTACTAGTAAATTATGTGAATAAAATGGATATTTGTAAGGGGTGTAAAGAAAGGGTGATGAGCTGTAAATAGTATTATTTGTCTTCAAATGAAATTTGTAGTCAATTTTGTAGTTATTACCATCAATTACATTTGTTTTATCCATATTTTTATAATTTGTAAGGAAAAGTTGTTTTAACTATAAATGAAACAAATATAGTTAGATAAATTGTGACTAATTCATTTTTTTGTAGTTCATACATGGTCATTTGAACGTATCTCTAGGTAGTTTCTATGTTCCTCTACAAATCTTACAAAATCATCTAGACCATTAATAAACTCTAGAGTGCAGCAATTTGTATTGGACATACATGATTGATCCATTCTATGATCAGAAGGGAGATGAGTAGCTCATCAGGTGATTGACAATAAGTTAATTTTAGAAGAAAAAAATTGTTTGATTGAGCCCTAATCATCACGTAGGATTCACATTAATGAATATGTACCAACTATCCCATTCTTTAGCACTTCATCTCACTAGTAAGTGTATAATGTGTGTTCAATTTCAATAAATTTTGGCTGCATTTCCCCGTATTTCTCCAAGTACACTGATGTATATAGGAAAATACCAACCTACATATGTACCAAGAGAACAAAAGGGAAAATGTTGTCTAAATTTATTGATATCAAACACATGTTATACACTTACATCCTGAGTGAGATGAAGTGATCAAGAATAGTTTTCAAATCAGGCACTATCCAAGGTTTACTCCTAATTACTAAATCTTGGTTGGGTCTCTCAACCAAAAACATGGTTTAGAAATTAGGGTTCACAATAAAGGGTTTATATATTAGAGTTTATAGATTAGCATATACATATTAGGATTTAGAAAAAAATTCAATTCTAATTCAATACATATGTATATCTTAGAGATCTAACAAAGTCAAATAATAAATAACAAGCACGTAATAATCCTAACAAAGCCAAAAATAAATAATAAGATTGTAAGAATTCATCACAATCTCCATTATTCATCACAATTTCACACAATTCATATGATTTGTTCTCAATTTCTTCAAAATTAACTACGATTAGAATCATAGAAAATATTTATGCATACAATTCATCAAAATCTCCTCCTTCAATTTTCACCATCTCCCTTCCCCCTCTCCTCCTTTCTCCTCTCTCCTCTTAACCTACCATGCATGATTTCTTCTCAATATTGAGATGAAATAATGGAGCACACGAAGGAGGATATAGGAGGACATAGGAGAGGGGAAAGGGAGATGGAGATAACTAAAAAAGGAGAGAGGAGGAAGGAAGAGAGGCAAAAGGAGGAGAGGAAATACCTGTGGCTGTAGCTAGTAGTGGCGAAGGAGGAGGATGAACTGAGAAGTGGCACTGGATAAGGAGGTTGTGGTTGTTGGAGGAGCTAGAAGTGTAAGCGGATGATAGAAGAGTCAACTATGGTGGTAGAAGAGGAAGTTGTGGAAACGAGCAGCTGTGATGGTCGGCTGTGAGGAGTGGAGGCCGACATAGGTAGCTGGTGGTGGAGGCAGTTGTGGTTGCGGCATATCTAGAAGCATTGGTGGATGACAAAAGAGGTAGATATGACAGAGGAGGGGGTGTCAAGTTCTAGCAAAGGGATTGGGGAGGTGGTGATAGCTAAAAATCACTAGAGGTCAAAGACAAGTTCTCGTAGGGAGGGAAATGAGGTAAAAAGGGGTTTCTCGTGGGTTTAAGTAACACATACATCGTCAGTTTCACTCATAATGACCCATGAGATTATCCAATTTGGCAGGGAAATTTTTTTGGGACATTTGATGTGTACCCTTTCCCATCATAAATTTATTGTATGAGAAAATGATGATATTGGTTCAAAGGGTTATACTTTTATATCGTTGATTATTTTACCAGGAACCAACAAGACACATTTTTTGCAGGAAGTGAAAGCTCTCTAAACATTTTGCACAAATTTGTATTTTCATGGGGCACTCAATGTCATTGGTTCCTTTCAGTAACAACTGACAAGATAATGAAAGTGCACCCTATAGTTTTCAGTTACCTATTTGTGGTGGTTTTCTTTGAAGAATTGCCTAAGATATATTATGCCTTCAGTTTCCTTTATAAAATAAATTGATGACATACATCATATTAGTAGTAGTTTGTGCTTTCAAGTCGTCCCTTTCCCTAGCCCCCTTTTAGTTCTTTGAGCCACACCATGCAACAAGTAGTCATCTAATCCAAGCAACCCTAGCCACCCAACACCCTCCATTCCACTTTCATTATCTTCCCTTTTCTGTCATTTCCTATAGTCATTTTCTTTCTTGATTAGCACTATATTTCTTTCCTATTTTTCTTTTTAAAAAATCATGTTAGTTGCATGTTATCTACCATTACTCACTGTTCCTAAATTCAATTATTGTTTGCATGTTTATGGTAAAAAATCAGCAATGTGCCCAAAATTTTAAATGAAACTTATTCTTTCCATAAAAATGAATCACAACTGCCAATGGTAGAACCTATCCCCAATGACTATGAATATAATTACTCCCTATAAATTATGGCAAGCCATATGGATTCATAGGCGTCAAAATTTAGTGTGTCTCTAATTTGACCAACATAAGATTGGTGCGATATTATTATATTTTGCAACTCAGATTATATGATTAAACTAGTTGTCAATGTTGTTCCAATGCTATGACTTCTTAAATATGAGATGTATAAGTTCAAACTATTCTACACTTCTTCCACCATCTTCTTACCCCATCATCCAACAAAATAAGAAAACCAATAGAATGTGCTAGACTCTACATTTGGGGTGGACCCCTTATCTCACATCTTTACTTCTTCCATACCCCACATATGTATATGGGGCATACTATAATAGAAAGATGCCAATATGCAAACAAAAGGTGCAAACAATGTTATTGCAACATAAATAAAGAAATCTTGAGTCAAATAGAGGAGAGATTCACAATATTTTTTCTTTTCATCCCTCCATTCATGCCAATTTTCTCCAACAAAGCATCAATCATTCCAAAAATATTTTTACTACAACTCAACCCTGGATTTGTCCAAATCTAATAGGAATATGTGGAACCTTCTGAGACACTAGTGATATCATGATTGTTATGCACATTAATTTGAAACTTTTTAAGAATGTGAAGTCAATGCAGGGAATTTGAAGCTGAAATTTTGTGATTCCAGGAGATTGGGGTTGCTAGGCCATGTTTGGTTATAGGGAACTAAGATATACTATGAAAGAGAGGATGTGACATACTGGTAGTATTATTTTGGTAGGATTCTTTGATTATTTGTTACTCGAGGAAGAGAAACATTCAAATTTGTGGTAGTTTGATGAATGCACATTCATCACATTATTGTTGTAGTTTCTATATTAGTTTTACTAATTTTTGTTGTCTATTGCATCATGATTTTCTTAATTTCTATATTCCTTATCTTGTTGCCAAATAACTAGGATTTTGATCATTTTCATTGATCTTTTGTAGATTGGGAACACATCAACCCTAGATTGCTCAATTGATTCTTCACCAAGCTCATATCCAAGATTGGAATAACTTTGCATCATGACTCATTCCATTCAATGCATTTTGGTAGATAGATCGGTTGACCAGATCCCCAAGACGCCCAAACCACCCACCCATTCCAGCATGTTCCCAAACAACTCTTTGGATCAGGAGACCTCCCCAGTTGATTGGCCAATTAGAAGGTTGCTAAAAGATCAAGAGTCCCAAATGATTTCTAGAACCAAGAGATCAGCTGACCCATCATGATGATCGACTAATCTAATGTCTCCATTGATTCCATTGTCTCCCATCATGGTGAATGACTAATCCTGTAGCAAAATGACTCACTGATTCCATTGTCTCTATGTTGTAGGAACTATGTGTCCAAAGATGCCTTTGCATCCAGGGGTCACGGACCAAAGATGATGTTTATCGGGTGATCTCTCACATGATCATCTAGCCAGAATCACTTCACACCAGTCCAAAAACTTCAACTTTTTTGGAGATTATGAGAATGGACAACCAATCTTGCTAGTCGGTGGACCATTCTGAGATAAACACTAGTCTAGAGACACACAACAAATGTTCCTTTCAGTAGATCAAGAAATTTCCTCCTCGGATCGACTCAGCATAATATTTCTCTAGAAACCTCATAACAAATGAGATCAGTCGAACCCCTTCTAAGATTGACCAACCAAAAGGCCAACATCAATGCCTCCATGTAAGTGATCATCTGACCAAACTACATGGTTTCCCTATCATCATGATAGATAACAAAAATTTACACTAACGCCAGTCCACAGGATTTAAAGCACAAAAAGTTGGTGGGTAGACATTATTTATTCTCAGATGTATTCTCACTCAAGGAAGAGGAGGTTCCATGTTAAGAGTCCATAGGAGGAGAAGAAGAAGAACATCATCTTAGAGGTGTTCTTTGGATCGTCAAAGTTGGAGTAGACTATGATATCTAGAGACCATAGGCAATGTCCCTTTCTCCATTTAGTGGCATGATTTCTGCTCTTTCTCCTTGTATATTCATTCTTTGTACAAGAATGAGCAAGTAGACTTTCTTGTCAGGGCATGGGGAGTATACCCATCACTTAGACTATATTGTTGTTATCAAACTTGATATTTCTCATATGATTACACTTCTTTCTATTAGTGTTTTTCTTTCTATATGAATTGATTTCTCTGTTAGAATGTTTGATATAATACAAAGTGTAGAGACCATGAAAGTTAGGGCTAGATTACTAAATTGATGCATAGGATTCCAGATGCAATCACAAAATGGATCCTACATGATGATTAAATAGTGACTATGGGTTACAAGACCTCAATCCCATGGGGAATTTTGTTCATATGGAACACAATCATCCCAGTGCTTCCAAAAAATTGAATGAATCATTTAATTTTACTAGTTGCATTACATTTTTAAATCTCAAACATAGTTCATAATTATTCTCAACAACCAAATTTAAATATTATTCATGATGATTAGTTCTAGAAGAGATTGTTAATCGCATTATCTCTTAGGTTTGACCCTTTTTTATACCATGATTTACCCATTCACTTGTGGGTAAGGTGATTGCTAATTTTTAAGGCTTAATCTCGGTGGATTTCTTTTCCTAGTGAATTTGTATGTGCAAAATTCTCACATCAATGACTGGTAGTAGAACTAAACAACATGTTTGTCCATGGTGAAAATTATTAGAAATTAGGCATTTCATATGAATACCAAGCCATATGGGAAAAGATCAAGGACTTTTCAGTTACAAAACAATTGTGCCCATAAAAAGACAAGTAGTAAATGTGGGAAATTATACGATATACCTCAGTTTTGTTGCCCTTATAATGCCACAAGCTTTCCATGGACATAGTAATGAGGAACTCATGCAACATATAAATGGTTTTGTGGAAGGTAATGGCATGGATAAAATAGATTGCATATCTACCATTATCATGTATCTAAAATTATATCCACATTCTTTAACAGATAGGGCTAAAACAAGATTTCTAAGTCTACCCTTTGAATCTATAGGGTCATGGGATGAAATGATAGATATTTTCCTTAAAAAAATACTCCCCTCCTTAAATGATTAATAATATAGTTAGTTAAAAATATGGATTAAACAACTTGCTAATGAGTCTTAATCATAGGCCTACAAAAGATTTCAAAACATGTTAAGGAAAGTAATACATCGTGGGATTGATTTATATGGACAAGTCAAAAACTTTTATTATGGCTTGCACATAAGAGAGAGAGCCACACTTGATAAGAATTGTGTATGATTCATTTTGAACGATAAACCCAAAAAATGGCATGAGATATTGAGGAATATGACCAAAAACCAATCATGAATTTAATTGTGAATGACACAACTTATCTAAAAGTTCCAAGGAAATGCATGAATTTATGGAACTCAACACTCAAGTAGTCACGTTGACAAGAAAGCATGGAAAATAGAATGCATTCTCATCTAGAGAGGTAGAAGATCGCATATATATGCAACATCCCAACAGAAGAAACGGGCATTCTTGGAGAAGTAGTCTGAATTTTGCCTATTCATATTCTAATAACTTTCCACATGATCCATCACAGGCACAACAATGTCAAGAACAAGGACCAAGACAATACTAGCAAGAGCATGGTGTAAAACTAGATGATTATCTGAGGGATAACCATTTATCAATATAACAAGTGCCTATTTTGAGAAATCTGATAGGGATATGGAAAAATTGAAGCTCAACTAAGGAGCTTTGAAACTCAATTGTCACAAGTAGTATCAGATGTGTCACAATTGAGGAAATCTTTTCAACAAGATTTTCCAGGTAATATTGAGACGGCACACCAGCATAACCAGGTCAAGAAAAATTCTATTTGTGGAAAAAGAGGATGTGCCATGAATGTTGAGAAAGTATGCACTACAAAATATATTCCTGACCCAAAGATTTTATGGCATATACAAACATTTGAACAACAACCCTTGAATTTTAATGTTTGGATGAAGGATTGATATAAGACATAGAAGAAGAGTGATTCCTCCAAAGATGTTGTCACGTAACTATCATTACCATAGTCCCAATCCCAATACTAGGTCGATAGTGTTAAGGGGATTAGAGAGACCGCCCTTGAGTGGCCCAAAAAATCACACACACGTTATATTGAAAATATATATGACATTCAACTTTATTGAAAGAACCATAAATTTTGTTACATCTGGGCCCATAGGCAACATGAAAAAGAAATAACAAGAAGAGAAATCTATATAACTATAAAATATGTTCCATTTACATAAAATCCCTCATAATGTTCAGATGTGATGTAGTAGTCTTATTTTTAGTAGATCATAAGAGATAGCATATGAACAATTTTCATTCTTTTATTCCTTGCATGGCCTAAAATCAAGAAAATTTTGACACAATCAATGCATTTACATTGTCAAATAGTTTTATATTAAAATAGTATACTGGGTAGGACTTCAAATAATCAATAATCGATTTTCAAAACTCTATTTATTTGACAAGGTTTTATATGAATTATCCCATTATGTTGATATTGACAAGAATATACATATGCCACCATTGACCCAACAAGATGAAGGAGCTCACTTGGCTCCATATATCTGTTCAAAGGAGGAGGTCACAATTTTGTACAAGTTAAACCCTCTAATGTGAGGAGGCTGCTTGTACCCAATATCAATGTCATTATTATAAGCAACCATAATGGGTAGTATCATTTACGTTTCATATTTGTTTCAAGATGTACTATAGAAATTCAAAAGACTACTCAGTAGGGAACAAAGTATTTCAAACAAATACTTAGCCAAGTATATTTCTTAGAGTTACATACAAATATCATCAATACCACTAGTCTATTCAAAGAGGAAGTATAATTGTGTACCTTTTTGGATTAGTTCAGAGTCAAAGATCGCAAGAATATAGATCAACATCTCAAATTAGATCCTAGGTCAATAAGATTTGAATCGAGTCCAGATCATGATATTTAGATGTCACATTTCATTACTCAAGATTAGGGTTCACGATTCCAATTTAACCTTAGGGAGTATCATTCATCTATGTACTGATATCATTTCAAGATATTCAACACTTATTCAGTATAAAGTATGTTACAAGTATGAATAACCTACCTAGGTATTTTATGAATGTAAGATAACCCTAATTATCATCAGTATTCATATTATTATCAAATTTGTAGATCATACTCATTAGAGATAATCATTATTTGTGTTCTATATCCATATGGGTCAAAAAGGAAAGGTACTTCAAATCAGGGTCAGTTTGATACACTGATAAAATCAAGGATTCTTTTTGTAGGCGATCTTGCAATTTTTGTACAGAAAAAAGTCAAGAATAAATAACATGATGGTCTAGCAATAATGATTCTAACATTTATTTTTAATCAAGATTATTTTCAAGACATACATTTCTAAAAGATTCATAGTCTTAACAAAATTAGATCTTATGTCGGATAATTATAATTAACAAGAAAAAGATGACATATAAATTTGGAATGACTAATATGGATGTTTTAAAAAAATGGAGAAGGGGAACATGATTCAAATCTTGAAACTATTTTTAATGTATCATTCCCATTTCTCTAATCAAAATGGACTATAATATTGATATCTTGGAGCTATAGTTTATTTTCATGAGTGAAATATCATTTGGGTATTTGTTACAACCCCAATTATGGGTTCATATGGTTGGAAATGTAATTTCCCCAATAAATGTATGATTATGGGAATTTGTATGAATTATATGTATTGGATGGATTCCCTTTACAATATTTTATTTGTGCATGTGATTTCATGGACCATTAGATGTTAATGCATCCAATATGATTAAAAGAAAAAGACGAAATCACATATAGCTTTATTAAGAAGGAAATTTGAGATAATTATGAAAATATAAGAAATGTATGGAAATATGGATAATGAAATCATCATGGATGGGATTTTGAGTCCACATAGTTTATAACGGTAAAAGTAATCCAAATAAAGGTAAATAAGAGAATAGGAGAGAGAAAATACATATAAAATGTGCCTTATTAATAGATAACTTACATACGAAGAAATGTATCTCATACTTTCGAATTTGAGTCCTAAACTTGGTACAAAAGTAGAAAAAGTCATCAAGGCCTTTCCTATAAAATTTGGTGTTAATTGGCCATGTTTTTTAGGAGATATGATTTTTGTAATAATTCCTAAAGTAAATGGATAATCCTTAAATCATATTAAATGTCGCAATATATCCAGGATATATATTTCGACGCGGATAATCAGGACCGTTGATTAGAAGATCAACGGAGGACAAGTCATTCCCTAGCTCTCGCTGAAGTAGGAAATAGAAACTGTGGGAACTAAGTTTCGCCACCAATTTTCTTGCAAACCAATACATATCAGAGTTAAAAAAATGTTCCCAATAGATTTGTGGGATCAATCTGAGTTGATCTATGCCTAGTTTCTCAGAGTTTCCTCATGTCTAGGACTTTTTCCCAATCTCAAACTCAACAATTCATGACAGCCAGATGGAGGCCTTGGACCCCCAACGGAACGGAAAATATGTTCCATGAATTCGGCCAAGCTTTGCGGGTAAGATAGCACTGGAAATTTTAGATCGGGCCATGGCTACTAGTCCTGATGACGCAGGGACCTTGCCGGAGGGTCAAAAGTTGGTTCTTCTGCCTCTGATTGCTATCGGTGCAATTGGAGTCCTGGGCAGCTTCGTAGGAGCATGGCGGAGGATGCACAACTTTCACCTAGTGAGTAGGGTGAGGGAACGATGGAGTCAACTGAAGAGTTGACCGTCCGTGGGAGCTGCTCTGCGCGCGGGGACCATTGCGAGGAAGAATAAGAGAAAAGGGGAAAAGACCCCTTTTCCCCTAACTCCAGTAAAGATGCAAAAGGGTAGGAGTGTTTCCAGCAGCCCAGCCCGCATGAAAAGGAAATAGGGCTCGTTTGGCTATGTGGAGGCCAAAGATTGGCACAAAGGTATTAAACCTTGCTAAGATCGTAATTAATTATTTATAGCTCTCATCGTGACAAATTGTATATGAAAATTTATCAAAAAATTCAAGGAACCCATTAAATATGTAATTGAAGCCTAATTATGCTTACACTTCAAAAAGTGGTTAAAGTTGTCACCTTTAATATTGTTATTAATGAAAAACCCTAGATTTTGATGATTAATGATTTGAGAAGGGTTATATGGATGTTCAAAGTGGATTAACTTATTTTTAATAAAGGGATGATTTAGATATAAAAGGATGATCTTTACGTATAATTGGCTCAATTTGGGGTTCCATGTACATGATTATGGTTTAATGGGCTTAGAAACCCTAATTTTGGTAATTATGAATTTTAGTGGTTTTAATTGTGCAATACATGAATAAAATAGAGATATGATGATCCCAAGCCAATTTGAGTATAAAAGATCCTTCATGTGGATAATTTGAGTAACTAGGGTTTTTATGAGTAGAAAAGTTGTTTTAGAGTTTGTTGACCTAAAAAGGATAAAGTTTGAGAAATTGATCTAAGAAACCCTAAAGAATACTAATGAGACTTAGAAAACTTAGAAAGGTGTCCCAAGTCATAAAGAGTTGTTTGGATGTCATGGTAACAACTAGGTGTTATACATGTTTTCAGGATCAATGTTTACTTGATCGATTATTTGGCTTGCTTGATTGGACATCTTGTTGGAATTGGATATATTGATTCTTTGAGATCTCCAAAATAGCCTGTGCCATAATCCCGAGGGATGACATGGGAAAATGGAGAGGCGGGGCTGCTATGCAAATTCACACCCAGGATGTGATTAAAGCCGAATTGAGAGGACTAATCCTGGCAATGGAGATCGCATACAAAAATAATATCGAAAGATATATTTTTGAATCTGATTCGGCTATGACCGTGCTGATAGTGAATACTAATGGCCGGAGCAACCCAAAATATGCCAAACTTTCTATGAGGATTTGTCGCATGAAGAAACAGAACTGGTCTGTCGTGCATACGCACAGAGAGAACAACATTGTAGCCAATGCACTTTCTAAAATACACTCCAAGCAACATGAGAGTTATACCCAATATACTCTCCCCCCTGCTGAGATCCATGATCTCCTAGTTAGGGACCTGTGTAAGGGTAGTAGTACTACCTTGTTTACTCATACATACTTAATTAGTGATTGTATTCTCAGTTTAAATTTGCTTGCAAGAGGAGGGCAGGATGAATAAGATTGCCTCCTGACTTCTAAAAAAAATAAGTATGTGGTTACACTTATGATTAAGTTTCTTTAGTTTCTCAGAGATTCCCGAGGTTTTAACGGTTTCTTGGAAATAATTTCTTGATTGACATTTATTTCATGCAACTACAAAGTGACTATGACTATCACCATAATTATACATGCATGACTAGCTCAGATCCTGGTCCTCCTCTGTTGCTTTGTTTATGATGAAAAGGATGACCTACTTCATGGTCTACCCATGAGGTAGGATCATCAGGTTATCAGAAGACCTAGTACATGGTCCACCTGTGAGGTAGGATTATCAGGTTATCACGATTCGATGTGTTGGTCTACTCTTGGGTAGGACCATATGACTCCACGACCCTATGTATTGATCTACCTGTAAGGTAGGATCATGGGGGTTAGTTTAGATCTACCATATGAGAGGTAGTATCCATGTCCATTGCAGGGACAACACAGAGGCTAGGGTATGTAAGGATTGAGTAGTCATGTTTAAATTGTAAATTTTTTTTGTTAAATAATAATTGCTTGCAATATGTTGTTTCAATTAAATGCAAGATTATTGGTCCCCCCACATACCAGTATAATTTTTTATACTGACCACCATTTTGTTTGCCGGTGTTTTAGGTTTTTCAAGAATATGAATATTCCTTTAAAGTGACAATGATGAAATAAATCCTAATAAACATTGGAGGACTTTAGATAGATGGATGTTATATGGGGTAAAGTCCCTCAGCTCCTATACTTTGCAAGGTATGAGAAAAGAAAAAAATTATTCCATTTTAAAGCTTAGTTGTTGTAGAATTTATTAATTATTGCTGCTTATTTGAAAAACCACTGATCCTGTTTTGGGATAATGCCTCTGACCTCTTGGTCTCTCTTAATTGGGGGTTACTGGGAAGTGGGGTTTTTCATTTGGTATCAGATACGTGGTTTTATATTTAATCTCTAATAATTATTAAATTTTACAAACTCTTTAGAGCCCAAGGGAGTTATTAGAGGATTTTCTAATGATGGAGGTGTCTAGAAAAGGATCAGGATTCGGAGGCTGGCAAGATTTTCCTCTGCCCCACTAGTCAGTATAAGAAGACTCTCAGATTTTGTGTGACTGCCCGGCCAAAATTTAAGGACTTGACTCAAAATAAGATACCTCTAGGTCTTCTCATCTAATTTCGTCCCTTCTTTACCTCTTATTTCTGGAGAAACATTAAGGGTTTAAGGTATTCTCTCTCTCCATCACCCTCATGTGTTTGGTATAAGAGTAATAAGGATTAACGAATCCTCCCCCAAATAATGAATATCATGTAAACAAGATGTCATGCACATAAGTTTAATAGTTTAAGCATAAACTAAAGATTAGTTACATGCTTAGGTTGCATGGCGCGTGTTGTCATGCCCTGAGAAGAGATATGAGGTTAGACCTTGTTGTAGGAGGACGTGTAGAGAGTTAGACTTGGAGGCTAATGCTATAGGAAGAGGATGAGACCTAACACATCCTATGAGGACAATGCTAACCCTAACCCCAAGTGGTGGTTAGAGAAAGAGAAGACACGATAAGTTGGATACCTCAGTTATTTGTGCATGCAAACGTGGGTTGGACATTCATGCTTCACGTAAAGGTTTTGATTATACATGAGAAGCATGAACGATGAGTGTCCGGTTGATCCCTGGTGCCTTATGGTGACCCGACCTTGGATGGTTGTGTCTGTTGAGGGTGGATCGCTCCCTCATTGAAAAGGGTGATGGTGACTGTATGGAAACCCTAACGAGCATATATGAATAGAAAAGAGGATATGAGTACCTGCCTTTAGGTATAGGAAGGAGAGTTACTTAAGAGGTATGATAACAAGTTGTGAGGTCTCACACCCAGTTTGTTATCCTTGTGTAGGACTCTCAGGGTGTTCACGTGGAAGAGTGGTAGGAAGTATGTGCCATATCTTGTATAGGTTTGGTTCGTGGTTGAAAGGTTGAACATGCAGTTAGACAGTTGATGCATAGGAAGTGAACTTGAGGTTCCTAGACCAAAGAGGAGAAGTAGTAGTACCTAGTGCACATGATGCTAATAAGGTTGTTTGAGTTCATAGTATTTGAGTTTGCCACCCCTCATGTGTCATAAAAGGAAACCCACTCGAACAGAGATATGTGTTTGATGAACGACTCACACAAGTTGGTGACATATGATGATGGTCCAACCATGAAGAATGACGAATACAAATGAAATACCAAGGAACTTAACTTGGTTTAGTATGTTGTATTCTTGCTATATACGTGCATAAGTATCATTATAGGAGCTAAGCATATACAGGATGATGTAAACTCTGAAGGTAAGGACGTTTGTGACCTTTGTTAGTATCAAGAGATAGTTTTCTCCCATCCTGGGAAGGAACCCTTCTGTAGGGTGAGTACAAGCTTTTGGTTTAGGTTCGAGGTAACCTAAATAGGTCTCTTATAAGAGTTTAATGAGCTAAGTGGAGAGCACATAATATGAGCATGAATCTATGGACCCATGTGCGACCATCTTTAAGGGGCAGAAAGATAGGTTGCCATGCAGGTAACCTGTATGGGGCCAGACTGAGGTAGGTAGATTGCCATGATCCCTTTGAGGGATGCCAAGTAAGCCATGTATGCCCAAAGAGAGGATGGAGTTTATGGTAAAAATTCAAGGATGAGATGTGCATGAGTATTGACACAGAAATCACAAACTACAATAGAATCCTAAGTCAACACTAAGGGTAAGAAGGGATAAGAGCGATGAAAGTAGGAGTTTTTTGTTCCCTTAATGCACAAGACCATAGGGTCGGGAGGTAATAGCTACCTTTGCCCTAGGCTCATGGTTTATGAGGTTGGACACCTTCATGAGCTCATGGGGCCTAAGCGGTAAATGTGAGAGGCACTCCCTAGATGAATAAATGTTACAACCCAAACTTTTGGGTTCTTTTGGTGAGAAATGTAATTTCTCATATTAAAGATATTGGAACAAATAATGATATAATTTGTTTTGAATAAATGTATTTCGTTTACAATAGCCTTGATGATTGTTTCATGGGCTTTATTGGCTATTGGGCCCAATAACAAGGAAAAATCAAAAGGAACTCCATTATAAATAAGAAATGGAGAAAAGAAAAATGTAGAAACCTCTAGAAGACAAAAGAATATAATCCAAAGGTGGATTTCGTGCCTCTTGGGTTCCTTGGGTCCCAAGGAGTAAAAAGTTGCAAAGATAATACACCAAGAAAAGAAAAGACCAATTAAGTATTTCTTTATTAAGAATGAAATTGAAAAGAATGATAAAATGTGGAAAATAAGTGAAAAGAGGTATAATTGAGTTATACTTGATGGATTTTCATATCCAAAGGATTCCTAATGTTAAATGGAATGCCAATGAGGAAAATAAAAATAAAGATAAAGGGAAATCCTCAAAAAGAAATATTTTAATAAGAAATAAACAAGATAATGAGAATTAATGGTTATAGATGCATCTAAAAGGATAATGAGTGTCCACTAAAAAGAATTTTGAAATATTAGAGTTTCTTGGGGTCCAAGGAGCCCCAATAAAGAGGAAGAAAGAGACAATACCAATAATACAAAATAAGAGGATAATGTGATACATTATTAATGATTTTTGATAATATCAAAAATAAAAGATATATTTTTTGCTTTGAGAAAGTGGATTTCATGGCCAATAGATTTAATGTCAAGCACAAGGAAGATAAAAAGAGATGATTTTCGAATTCCTTAATGACCAAGGATCAAGGAGAAATGTAGAATTAATTAAAAGAGAGAAATTACACCTAAAAAAGGAAAGTAGGTTTCCTATAGATAAAGGGGCCTTATTTGCTTCATGGGCAAGAATATTAGGGTGTGGCTACCCTCCCCTATATAAGGGGTAGAGCCCTTGGCCGAGATCAGGAGAATTCCATGCACTCTTCTCTCTCTGCTCTTCATCTTCTTCGTTAAAATGTATCCATGTGGATCACACTTCCCCTAGGGCAGCAAGAAGCCAGGAGGTCATCACGTCTTCTCCACAACGACCCGCGTTGCCGGAGAGGATCTTTTCCATCACCCTTAGGTTCCAGCGCATGCATGACGGCCGCAACGCAACTGCAATGTCAGCAATGGGTGGCAAACCCGACCAACATGAAACAGCAGTGTTGGTTGAGTTCTGAGAGATTCTTCAGGGGCGTGGAGGCTCATCGGAGGCAAGGGGGTTGTCCCTAGTGGCCGTCAGGGCCTGGGGAGGAGAGGCACGGCCGCACCGACCCCTGCTGCAGCGGAAGCAGAGGGTTCTGCAAGGTAGGAGACGACCGATCCGACATTGGACGGTTTTGCCCTTCGGGCATTGCAAAACCAAGAAGCAGCACAGGGGTATAGTGGTCAATACGTTATGTATTTAAGTGGGCCGAGTTGCACTGAAGAACAATGTATGAGTTTGCTGACGTGTCAGCTTTCTATTGGTCCAAGTAAGCTAATTTTAAAAAAAAATCGTATCTTTTTATCAGTAGCTCGGATGAATGCGTATAAAATATGAAAGTTGCTCAGAAAAATGAGAGGAATCCACTAAAAATAGTTTTATAGCGTAATTCTGTTTTGTAATTCGAAAATTAGTGTAAGTTATCAACATTAATGAATTAAAGACTAAGAAACCCTATTTGGAGATGATTATTGTGTTTAGTAGGGTTTAATGGATGATTAAAGTTGATATTAACCTGTTAATTGTAAAAAGGTATATTGAGAACAAACAGGATGAACTTTGCAGGTAATTGGTTAATTTAGAGTTTCATGTGCATAAATATGCTTTAATAGGCCTTGAAACCCTAATGATAGTAATTGTGACTTTTAATAGCTTTAATTGTTCCAAATCATGGTTAAAGTCAAAATATGATAATTATAAGCTATTTCGAGTATAAAAGTTACTAATTGTGGATAAATACCCTTAATGTAGTAATTAGGGTTTTCTAATGAATTAATGACGAATAGAGTTCAGATGTGAATTAGACCATAATGAACTATGAATTGATGATAAATGAGAATAATGATCTTATCATCGATTAAAAGGATAAAAATGGTAGCTTTAATGTAAAAGAGGCTTAATGGACTTAATTGATGGTTAATTATGCTTTTTCTGATATCAGGGTTATATGTGGTTAAAAGATAACATTAGTATCTTTTCATGAAGAATAGATGAGATAATTAGGGTTTATGAGCAATCATATATAATTAGGGTTTAAGATAGTAAAAGATGAAGGGAAACCCTAATTACAATGGAAACTCTAAAAGTGGACTAAAAACCTAGGAAGCAAGCTAGGTTTAGTATATCTTGATGGCATGATTAATAATAGGAAATTGTATGCTTATTTCAGAATCTCCTAATGTGCTTGCTTGCCTATTTGGATTTCTTGATTGGATTATTCTATCTCAAATCAGCCTAACAGGTATGTGGTTACGCTTATGAATATCTCAAATTAGTTTTTCGAGGTTTTTCCAAGTTTTCATCAATGACTTTAATTAAATTGTTGGATGAATTTAATTCATGCAAACTATAATGTGGATATGACTATCACATAAGATATGTGCCTACTAGCTCAGATCCTAGTCCCCTATGTGGCTTAATGGTTTGACCTAGTACATGGCTACCTATGGGGTAGGTCCATCAGGTCATTGGATGACTTAGTACATGGTTACCAATGGGGTAGGTCCATCGAGTCACCTTGAGTCAGGGATTGGGCTACCTTTGGGTAGGGCCATGCGACTCTATAACCCAAAGTATTGGCTACCTGTGAGGTAGGTCCATGGGGGTAAGGATCTACCATAAAGAGAGGTAGTATCCAAGTCCATTCCAGGGACAACCCAGAGATAGGGGATAGGTAAGGATTGAGTAGTATTGCTTAAGACGTAATCTTGGCTGTTAAATGATAATTGGTTGATTACATTGTTATCATAGTTGCACAATTATTGTTTCCTCCACATACCAGCATTATGTTGACCGACGTTTTGTTTGTCGGCATTTTAGGTACAAATGAAAAGGACAAACAGTAAAATGGCATATATGAAATTAAATGAGAATTAAAGTACTGAGGAGGATTAGTTAGAATACACTCCAAATGTGGATAGAAATAGTGAACCATGTTTTTGAAAAAGGTATGCAAAATTTCTATTACAACCTTCTAGTCTAGTTGGTAGAATTTGATAATTATTATACATTATTTGTCGAACCTTTGATCTGAAAATTGGGATAATGGCTCTGACCTCTTAGTCTCCCTTAATTGGGGGTTACTAGGAGGCGGGGTCATTACATTTGGTATCAGAGCGTGGGTTCCTCATTTAATCTTTAATAATTATTAAATTTTACAAACCCTGTAGAACCCAAGGGAGTTATTAGAGGAATTTCTAAAAGACAGAGGTGTCTAGAAAAGGATCACATCCAAGGGCTGGCATGATTTTCCTCTGCACCGCTAGTCAGAATACGAGGACTCCCAGATTAGTGTGACTTCCTGGCCAATGTCTGAGGATGTGACTCGAAATAAGATACCTTTAGGATTCTCTCATCTTGTTCATCCCTTCTCAACTCAAATGATGTTAAGTATTATAAGGATTAGGGTTTTCTCTCTTTTCCTCACCCTCTTGAGGTATGGGTAAGGTTGATAAGGTTTAAGGAATCCTCCACCAAATTAGTAAAAAGCATGTAAATAAGATGTCATGGATATAAGCTTAATAGATTAAGCGTAAAAGAATAGATACATGCCTAGGTCGTATGACATAAGTTGTCATGCCCTCAGGAGAGACCTGAGGCTAGACCTTCTTGTTAGGAGGATAAGTAAAGAGAGTTCATCTTGGAGGTAGAGATCTCCATTACAAGTAGATACATGGCACATCCTCTGAGGATGATGTTACCCCTAACCCTAAGTGAAGGTTAGAGAGAGAGATGACATGATGAGTTATATGTCTTGGTAGACCAGGTGTTTGGATGGACATGGCTTGGATGTCATATGAGCCATGAGAAGTTGGATGATCGAGTACCTTTGTTAACCCAACCCTGGGAAGGGTGGTGCATGTTAGAGTGAAGGATAGCTCCTTCTTTGATGAGGTTAGAGAAGAACCTATGGAAACCCCATGAGCTTATATGATCATGGCATAGTAGGCACCCATAGTACATCAGTCATGCTAAAACCCTGTCCAAGGGAGTGTGTTGGATCACTGATGAGATAAGCATAAACGGGCTAGGGGTAACCTTGAGGAAACATAAGTTTCAATAGAGGCTTCACCCACGTAAGGGTATGCTTGTAAGCTTGACCCACCTTCATGGAGAAATGACCTTTAGTATAAGGTTGGTTGTGGAGTTAGCTTTAGAGATAGAAAGTAGGACCCAAGCAAGAAGATTGGGAGCCTAGACTTTAAGATATGAGGAAAAGTGGGAGTTGAGGATGATGCGACCTAAGTAGATATATTGGTTCTCTCATGCTTGTTCCCTGGAGGCTAATGATATCTTGGTTTCCTTTAGAGGAACCAAACCCTAGAGAGAGGATGAGGCTTCTGGTACCTATGTGCCCATGGTGTAGGTGTTTACCTTCTGAGATAGGAAGAAGAGTTCCTTAGACCTAGAGAGGTTTAGTAACTAGTTGTGAGGCTTTATACCAAGTTAGTTGTCCTTGAGGAGGACTCAACTCTGGGGTGTTGCTGGAATAAAAGGATCATGGGAGTGTATGACATACCTTGGACATGTTTAAGAGGTTGAGCATGTAGATAGACACCCAAAAGTGAACCTGGGGTTCCTAGTCCTAAGAGGGGAAGTGGTGTACCAGACGCTCATGATGAGTTTTGAGTTTCTATAGATTCGAGCATGGTACTCTTAATGGTTAGAGGAAAGAGAATCACCTTAATTTTAAGGTATGTTTGATGAATCCCTCGCAGCTAAGGTGGTGACCTGAGAAGGTTTGTTCTTGGTCCAATTTTGAGGATGAGAATAAGTATGACCTAACATGGTTTAATAGGGGTTTTCTTGTGCCTTAGTAGTTGTTGGGTTAAGCATGCTCATGTGAATATAAAATCTAAGGATGTTTGTGACCTTGTTGTCAAGAGTTGTAATTTCCTCCCATCCTAGGAGAGTGACCCTTTGGTAGGGTGTATACCAATTTTGTGGGTTTTGAGGAAACCTAAAGAGGTCTCATAGGATCTTGAGAAGCTAAGTGAAAAGTACATGGTATGAGAATGAACCTATAGACCCATAGATAACCATCTCTAAGTGCATGTGGATGTGTTACCATGGAGGTAACCGGTATGGGGCCTGACCAAGGTAGGTAGGTTGCCATGACCCCTATGAAAGGATGAAAGTCAGCCCATGAATGTAGAGAGAGATGATGAAGGCTTGGGTAAGGTTCTAAGTTGGACATGTACTATGTTAGAATCCTAAGTCTATCCTAGGGTCAGGTAGGGATAAGACTGATGGGAGTAGGAGTTGCCTAATTCCCTAATTGCACATGACCATAGAGTCGGGAGGTAACATCTATCATTGTCTTAGGGCCATGAGTTAGGAGATTTATCACCTTCATGAACTCATGGGACCCAAAGGGCAGATGAGTAGGGCACTCTCTGGATGCATGAGGGAAGAGGGATGACCCCAAAAGTGTTGGCACCCTATAGACCCAGAGGAGATGAACAAGGATTGTGTGTGGACCCAAGTAAGTTCGAGATCAGTTTTTCCCTGGAAGTAACATTGGTATCGAGATGATTATGATGTAGAGACATATGTGGCACGTTTCAACGTAGATTTAAAGGTGTACTGGCAAGGTGGGATGTACCATCTCTACTCTTAGAACAGGAAGAAATCTATGTTTGGACTACAACCAAATGCTTATTTCCTCTTGTTATGGGAGTGAGAGATACAACAATACGTATGCCATACGCCAAGGATAAAAGATGATGTGAGTTGGAACATTGCTATGAGGTGTGAGGATAGAGATGATAGCGTACTCTGGTGGAGTGAACAATACATGAATGGTTTACAAACACTAAGAGGAATAAGGTAGTCATCTTATGAGGATGTTTTTATCAGGAGGTATGAGTCATACAAGGTTGAGTTTGAAAAACCAAGAGAATAAGCTCAGAGTTTTCTTGATGAAGATAGACTTAGAGATGAGATGAGATAATAAGTGGAATACATGGAGGTGTATGTCTTCAACATTACCTAACACCTAAGGATGTGAAGTGGTAATGGATGCTCTGGATGAGATATAGTTGCCTAGTTCAAATGGAAGCTAGAAGAGGTTGATAGGATAACCCCCAGTTGGAAAAGAGATAAGTTTGGCTAATACTCAGAGGTAACAAGATCTGTCTAACAAGTTAATGGTTGTTTGGTTAGCCAGCCTAAGCCTTGATGCAATGAAAGGATGGTTGTAGAACCTCAGATGCACATCTCTGGAAAGGAAGGTGATGAAACCCTGACTAGAGTGGTTTAGGGTTTCTGAGGAATCGATCTTGAGGGATCATGACATAAGGGAGATCATGATTTAAGATCACCATATACCGTGGTACTACCAAGATAATAAGTGACATTAGTACTTTGGATGGCTTAGATGAAGTTGCATGTAGTATGTTGCCATGCATGACATGAGGTAAATGACGAACACCAGTAACCTAGTGTAATGATATAGAAGTTAAGAGTCCCTGGGAGGGAATGGGAGTTTATCACTATGGATGTTGTTGTGAGTCTCCCCTAGACCAAGGAAGGTCATGATACAATATGGGTTATGGTACATCGCCTTACCTACATGACATGAGAAAGAAAGAGTATTGTCAAGGGACAGATCCTGTAACGTCCCAGGATTTGAGGCCTTGGATAAGACGATCTTAAAAGGAATGATTGGACTACCCATATCACCAAGGTGCACCTCATTTTCTAGGAGACCATCACTAGAGAACTCCATAGTTAAGTCTGCTCAGCTTGGAGTAGTACTAGGATGGGTGACCTATTGAGAAGTTGATCCTGGCATGCACATGAGTGAGGACAAAGTGCGCAGTTAAGGCTAGTGGTGGTCTGTGGGGCCAGTCGTCATTCCTGAAACTTTACTAGAGCCTTAGGAAGTGGGCCTGGGTGTTACAAATGGTATCAGAGCCAAAACCCCTCCAGTAGGTGGGGCCCACATGGGCATGTGGCATGCCAGTCTTTGAGCTGTGCAGTCCACGCATGTTGGAAAGGGCTATTTGAGTTGATGGAGCCGCCCATGCACTGGTAGTGTCCAGGTATGTTGGAAAGGGCTATCTGAGTTGATGGAGTCACCCTTGCGTTGGTAGCCGTGGTTGGGAGATGGGTGTACATAGGACATTTGGGTCTACACTGAAATGAGGAAAGACTATGAGGCCATATAGTTGTGCCTTGATGAGGACGTCAAGAGTCTAACTGGGGGAGATTGTAACATCCCAGGATTTGAGGCCTTGGATAAGATCATCTTAAAAGGAATGATTGGACTACCCATATCCCCAAGGTGCACCTCCTTTTCCGGGAGACCATCACTAAAGAACTCCATAGTTAAGCATGCTCAGCTTGGAGTAGTACTAGGATGGGTGACCTATCGGGAAGTTGATCCTAGCATGCACATGAGTGAGGACAAAGTGCGTAGTTAAGGCTAGTGGTGGTCTGTGGGGCTAGTCGTCATTTTTGAAACTCTACTAGAGCCTTGGGCAGTGGGCCTGGGTGTTACAGATTCGATTGAACTACATATGAGAGAGATGGTTCAACTACACAATGATGCGAGTTCAAAAGATCATGAGTATGACCTAAAGGTTCACTTCCATAAGGTGGAAGTAGGTACATGAAGAACTCGATGTTAGTACTGCTTATCACCCCTAACTAATGGTTAGTACGATCCAGACTAGAGGGTCTAATGAGAGCATGTGTGCTCATTCAGGGTGATATCTAGAGACAGTTCTTGCCTTCTGTAAGATGTGATGATAACCACCATAGCCAGTATCGGGATGTAAAGAAGCTCTACAAGGGAGGTTGTGTCGGTCACCACTTCATTAAGATGATGTTGGTGAAGGGACCTCACGAAGGTCAAGAAAAGACCATAGTGTGTGCAGATGAAGTTGCTTTGATCATGAAATGGCTGAAAGGAGCCCAGGGACGACATGAGGTGTAAGCTTATGTAAAGTAGACCGACATGCAGTTCACTGTGGAGGAATATGTGACATGAAAATCTGACCCTCTAAGTTATAGCTAAGAGAGCTAAGTCCTCGAGGCATGGGTTCTTTTGACATGGTTTGGTGGAGAAGGTTAAGTTTGCCCTTACCCCTCAGGATAATGTGATGTGTGATGAGTTCCATGTGTCCAATTTAGAGCACTATGTGAGGTACTCGGACCATGTGTAGAATAATGAACCTAGTGAGCCCCAAGGGAGGCTGTAATGAACTGAGTCACCTGTGAGGTCTATAGATGCCAAGGTGAAAGAACTCAGACAAAAGAATATATGATGATAAAGGTTCTTTGGAAGCGCCATGGATAGGGCAAAGCCACATAGGGGCCAATGATGGACATGTAAAAGTCTTATCCTGAATTGCTTGTTTGCTTGATGGAATTTTGAGGGAAAAATTCCTATAATAGGGGAAGGATGTTACAACCCCAACTTTTGGGTTCTTTTGGTGAGAAATGTAATTTCTCATATTAAAGATATTGGAACAAATAATGATATAATTTGTTTTGAATAAATGGATTTCGTTTACAATAGCCTTGATGATTGTTTTGTGGGCTTTATTGGCTATTGGGCCCAATAACAAGGAAAAACCAAAAGGAACTCCATTATAAATAAGAAATGGAGAAAAGAAAAATGTAGAAACCTCTAGAAGGAAAAATAATATAATCCAAAGGTGGATTTCGTGCCTCTTGGGTTCCTTGGGTTCCAAAGAGTCCAAAGTTGCAAAGATAATACACCAAGAAAAGAAAAGACCAATTAAATATTTCTTTATTAAGAAAGAAATTGAAAACAATGATAAAATATGGAAAATAAGTGAAAAGAGGTATAATTGAGTTATACTTGATGGATTTTCGTATCCAAAGGATTCCTAATGTTAAATGGAATGCCAATGAGGAAAATAAAAAGAAAGATAAAGAGAAATCCTGAAAAAGAAATATTTTAATAAGAAATAAACAAGATAATGAGAAATAATGGTTATAGATGCATCTAAAAGGATAATGAGTGTCCACTAAAATGGATTTTGAAATATTAGAGTTTCTCGGGGTCCAAGGAGCACCAATAAAGAGGAAGAAAGAGAAAATACCAATAATACAAAATAAGAGGATAATGTGATACATTATTAATGATTTTTTATAATTTCAAAAATGAAGGATATACTTTTTGCTTTGAGAAAGGGGATTTCGTGGCCAATAGATTTAATGCCAAGCACCAGGAAGATAAAAAGAGATGATTTTCGAATTCCTTAATGACCAAGGATCAAGGAGAAATGCGGAATTAATTAAAAGAGAGAAATTACACCTAAACAAGGAAAGTAGGTTTCCTATAAATAAAGGGTCCTTGTTTGCTTCATGGGCAAGCATATTAGGGTGTGGCTACCCTACCCTATATAAGGGGTAGAGCCCTTGACTGAGATCAGGAGAATTCTGAGCACTCTTCTCTCTCTTCTCTTCATCTTCTTCATTAACACCTAGCCATTTGGATCGCGCTTCCCCTAGGGAAGCAAGAAGCCAGGAGGTCATCACATCTTCTGCACAATGACCCGCATTGCTGGAGAGGATATCTGCCATCACCCTTAGGCTCCAGCGCGTTCCTGATGGCCACATCACAGCTGCAATGTCAGCCATCGGTGGAAAACCCAAACTGTTGGTATGTATGCCCTGAGAGCCAATCATGGGATGATTGGTGGGATACATTAAGATTGATTTGATAAACATCAAAGGCAAGCTTTCAATTCTTTCTGGTTCAGTCATATGAGATAGTGATAGAACAGATTGAATGTCTAGAGAATGACAGTACTCAATGACGTATGCTTTCAGGTTGAGGACCTGAACGATGAGATCATACGGATGCTAAGAGTTTGTACATTCTTGTTATGTCCCTAGTCGGATGTCATTGTGGAAGGTAGATAGACAGCAATGACACACAAGACTAGATTGTGGTGTTGGTTGATGACATAATCTCATTAGTCATGATATAGAGATATCAAACCAAACACATAGGTACTTGTTAGAGAACAAGTGTACCGGAAAGACCCACCGTGAGTTTGACACATGGAACCATGAGATGGTAGTCACAGTCAGTACTCACAGTGATGGTGGTGAGTGTGATTCTTAGACCTGAAATCACTACACTCAACACATGTCGTTGGGCACACATTGACATCATCAAACGCAGTCCTGAAACAT
Source organism: Alisma plantago-aquatica (assembly GCA_963693085.1). Lineage (NCBI taxonomy): Eukaryota > Viridiplantae > Streptophyta > Magnoliopsida > Alismatales > Alismataceae > Alisma > Alisma plantago-aquatica. The sequence continues at coordinate 504,060,571 of OY856410.1, read as the reverse complement.
GGGTTGTTATAAAGGTGATGATTGGGTAGCTTTGACACATGGGGCTTTTGAGGGGTGAGTGATAGATATGGGATTTATCCCTCCTAAGGGAGTTTGATATCCAAGACCACTTGATGAGTAGGATTGAGATAGGCGTGCGCACGCATGTGTGAATCAGTATGTGATATTGATGTCATACATATCTCCTTCAATCTACTCTGAGATCAAGAAAGTGAATGAACGTTGACAGGATGACTGTTCCATGCCTTGAGTTCATTCGGGATATCAGTGACAAAGGAATTATACATTCACTGTAACACCATTCACGGATTGTAGGATGAAAGTTGTTCTCCAACTTTCTACTTTCACTTGGGTAGCAATGATGTGTGACTAGGCACCGCTCTTTGCTGGTGAAGTCATAAGTGTTATGGACTTTCACTGCCAACGTGAAATGGACCTGCAGGGTCACACACATAGGATTTAACCTGGAAAAGGAGTTTTGTCCACAAGCAACGTTTAGATTGATTACTAAAGGAGTTTAATAGTTCAATTAAACACTCAATCAGTTGATAGCTCAATATCATATGGTTCAAGGTGTTGGACGCATTGATTGGAGTATCAGATTGATTGAAATCGCATTTGACTGATTCTGCACAACCTGTACTCCCAACCGATCGGTTCAAGTGTTGAACCAGTCAGCTGAGGTTGCTGAACTGGTCGGTTCAAGAGTTGAGCTGATTGGCTCAAGCCCAGGGTGAAATGAGCGGTTCAAGTGTTGAACCGATCGGTTCAAATGGTGCAACCGAGCAAGTTGGGAAAGTCAGGTCGGTGAGAATTTTCCTTGCGTTTCACTTGCCCAATTTGATTGGAACAAGGATTGGTATTCAATACCAATTAGAAACGAAAGTTGGAAAGTCAATCGGGAACTGATCAGGACCACAAACCGACCGGTTCAGAAGTGAACCGATCGGCTCATGGGTCCCAACCGATCGGTTGGTGCTCCAACCGACCGGTTCAGGTCCCCAACCGACCGATTGAAGTTGTGAGTTGGTTGCTTTTTGTGGAAAATCTCGAACCCTTCTACTCCTGCTTTAGTCCCATATTGTCGGGCACAGAGAACCCTGTCCCATGATCCGCCTATATATATAGGGGTATTGGGGGCTTCTCAAAGTACAACTCAATGCAAGCTGGTTGCTTTGCAAAGTTGTCGTTCTCTCTGGTTTTGGTAACCGTGAGAGATCCCGAGCAAGTGCTTCCCGTAAAAGGGAGGTGCAGCAAGGGAAGGACAAATGCAGTTGCAACTGGTAGTAGGAGAGTGTGTTGGCGACTAGTACGTCAATAGGAGGGTGCGACTCCTTCTACTTCCTTGTGGGACAAGGAGAGTGGAGTTCTAGGTGGTCCGTGTGGACTACTACAGAGGCGGGAGGACACTGCCGCTCAGGAGGACAACTGTCATCCGACAGTCCGGTAGGAGAAGGAGTCGTCAGTCCCGGTGAGACCAGGAGCTGCACAGACGCCGTCCAAGACCGGAGTTGAAGACCGCACATTGCACGAGGTATTGTCGCCGAGCAAGCCTCGGGACAAGGTATGATTCCACAAACCATCTTTTCCTATTATATAGACGTTGACGCATTTCCTCGGTATGGGTTGGGGAGAATTTTTTTTGTTTCCGTTGCCTTCTCTGTCTCCCCAAAAACCCAACAGTGGTATCATAGCGAGGTTCAACTGCTCTATATTTTAGGAATATCGATATGATCGATTTTGGTTTTTCGCCTTTATTTATTGAATGCGATGCGAATAATATCGACTTTATGCATGTCCAATCCTAAATCCACAAATCCGTAATTACATATATGATATGCACTCGATACGCATCGCCCTTAAACGAGTTTTGTGGTGGATGTGTGTAGCGTGATTATGGCCTATAAACCCCTATATGTGTGTGGTTGTTTGTGGTTTCTTGCATCTCGGTCTGCGCACCGATCTTCCCTCTCTTATTCCTGATGTAACTCGAAATAATTTGAGATTCTTTCCTACCTTTGCTCCCCCCGAATGTAACTCGGGGTTTCCCTTTTTAAAGCAATGTAATAATAGGATAAATTTTTATTTCCTGTTATGTCAAAGACCGACGGACATCAAGACGACAGCTGAAACGATCGGTTCAAGGAGTGAACCGATCGGTTGACGTTCCAGACAGTCGGTTCAAGGAGTGAACCGATCGGTTGATGACCGGTTCGAGGAGCGAGACGAGCGGGTGGCGGACATGACGAGATGCACGACGACCAGGCGAACCGATCGGTTGGAGGAGCCAACCGATCGGCTGGTGGCACCCAGACGACCGGCTGGAGAGTACAGATCATTCATGCGATGAGTTGATCAACTCAGATGGCAAGGCACAAAAGTTCATCTTGTACAGGTTGCATGTGATGTAGACCTAGATGACCGTGATTCCTCTTGGCTCGAGGAATCACATTAGGATGGCCATAATCATCGCTTTTTATCGTTTGTGCATGTGTTCTGTGGGATATAGCATGTATATGATACGTACTATGTGTTGTGGTGATTGGATATGTATATGTATATAAAAACCAAATCCCTCATTAAAATATTAAGTTTTAGATGCCTTCCAAATGCGACACACGTGAAAAGCTTGATCGACCAAGTGTGGGCACGCCCAAGCGTGGTGCACCGTCTATCTCGTGGAAGCGTGAAGGATGAACGTGTGGGTCTGCCCAAGCAGGGGGCATATTCATCGTGTTTGCTTTGGGTCAGACTTAACAAGGTGACCTAGATAGGATCTAGCGCCTTGAGGCATGGAGATGATCATTGCAAGGAGTTGTAGATGGCATCTTATCAAGAGTTGCATATGATGCAATTGGCAAAAGTTGCCTACCTGAGAGATCTATGTTGTGGGTGACAGCCCTAGCTGGTCCATGGCTTAGAAGATTTCAGGATCTTGCCCACTAGAAGGTTGTACGCTGCAATCTTCCGAATTGATGGTGAGGGCTATCAATTTGAACTAAAATAGTGGGAGCGATAATTAATTAAAGGCCTAATTATATCGTCAACTTTTCAAATCAATCAAACAAGTCAAAAAGAGTTTTGGACTAAAATTGCATATATTTCCTTTTGTTAAAATAAATGGTTAATCAAAAAATCACTTTATTTGCGATCGGTCTTTGAGACCAACAAATTAAATGGGAATAATTCCACGACTGGTTAGGATGATGAGAAGTGTTCTCATTCAAAGAGCGATAGCTCTAAGTCCTAGTTATACCAGAACCAGATGAACTCGATCCCACCACATCAATGGCTGAAAGTATGCTTATGGAAGCTTATTGAGGATGACATTGATGAGGAGTGCTTGATGTTGTGTTCTCTGAACTATGAGTTGCAGAGACAACATGAGACATATGATGTCTCCAAGATACTGTCCTAGTATGTCATGACAGAAGGAGATCCAGTAAGGTATTCACACACTCAATGTGATTGGGTATGTGGAAAACCTGACTAAGAAGGATTCCCTCTGAGCCAAGAGTTGGCTATTGGTATGATACTGCAAGTGTTGCAAAATCATACAGTTCATGATAAACTACAACATGAACGACTTTGACAAGCGTTGACAAAGTTGTTGGACATGTTGAGGATAGTAGAGGCAAAGATGAAGAAAGACAAACCATAGTCTTTGATGTGATCAAAGAAAAGGTAATTCTTAAGGTCAAGGACAAGGGCAAAGCTAAGAAGTGTTCTGATGCTAGCCAGAAATCCAAGCCGTCTTCAGCCTCAAGGCACATGGGGAAAGGGTGTATGAAGGATTGCCCTCTATATCTGGAAGAACAAAAGAAGATGAAGGAGGGGATGGAGATCTCCACCTAAGGTATCATGAAATGAACCACTTCTTTATCTGAGGTATATGATACCAAGATATGGATATGTCATAAATGATATGCAATATCCACAAAGAAGTGATGGCCTTTGTGAAAGGACCAAGAAAGAAGTACCCATCATTGGAGCAAGTGTTGCTTCCATAGATAGGAGTACCTTTCAGTTTATTTCAGCCTAAAGGGCACGAAATAGAGTTGAGAATTGCTATTTCATATATTGCCAATAGATAGAAACACTTTATTATTGCATATTGTATGACAATGATGGCAATAAATAAAGTTGATTTTTCAATCTCAAAGATATGATCTTTGTGGCAATGCCTTGTTTATCTTGTGATACATGGTATGCATAAGATAAAATGATACCTAAAGTTATTGATAACTCAAACAATCAAATTAGCATCAATCATGAGAAATTCGTTTCTAGTTTCCATATGATGGATAAATCTAGACTCTTTTGGTTAGAGAACCAGTAAGAGACATGAATCTCTTGTACATGATTAATCAATCTTCACCAATGGTAGTGGGAGAATGATTGTCCTATTAGGTATAATACATGTGATGTATTTACATACCTATTGGAGTGAATGCTAATACTTCAAATGGTGTTTAAAGAAATACCAATATGAATATCTTGAAGTGTTCAAGATTATCATAAATGAAGTACAAATTTGGTAAAGTATTAATTCTTGATGAGATCAATGAATGAAATACTTGGACCAAATGTTTGAGATCCTTATGAGTGATTATGATAGTGTATCATAGTGAACTCATGGTTAAGGCATAGTGATGTCTAAATCAAGAAGGAATCATACTCTAAGGAGTTAGAGAATGATTATCAAATAACTGAATTCTTCTTAATAAATGAATACCCCACACTAATAAAAAAAATTAAGAATCACAAGGGTTGTGAGTTCTTATATCTTTAACAGATACACCTCAATTATCTATGTGATGAGTTGTTCATATGATGAGTCAACTATCCATATGAATATGAGGAATCATATTTTGAGTTATGGTATAAAACCATTACATCCTAAATGACTTCCATGTGAGCCATAAGGTATGACCTTGATGGTAGCATTCATTGGATCATGTCCATAAGTGCAAATAAGTCTTAAGTGTTAAGACACATGGATAACATTTTAAGAAGGATGATGCTTGTTAATTGCAACTTAATGACTAAGACGTTTGGCATATGGATACTAAAACCGCATTCCTATGAGGAATAAAACAAGGATGTGTACGTGACACAACCTATAAGGTTTATGAATCCACTAATGCAAATGAAGTCTATAAGTTACAATGGACTAATCAATGTGATTGATTGAGTACAAGCAACTCAGAATTGGATCTTTACTTTGATGATATAGTCAAAGGGTTTGACTGACATGTCAAAGATAAAGAAGAGATATGTGATTTAGTGGGAGCGTATTCACATTTCACATGTTGATGTGAAATGGAATTGTTCTAGAATGGAAATCCAAAAGTGGAAATTATATTTAAGGAAGATAGAGATGTTTCCTATATGATAGGAATAGAGATCTATAGAGATAGTTCTCGACAAATCTCTTGACCTGGAAAAGAGAGAGCATACATTGGCAATTTGTACTGAAGGGTTCAGTATGCACAAATTCAGTGGGAGAAAACTTGTCCATGTTATATGGATATTAGTATCCCAAGGCTAAGTGTCCAATTCTTATGAAGAATGGGAACACTAAGAATAGATATGGATCTATCATGTATGTAATCATCCCATTGTCTAGCATGTATGACATGGCAAGAATAAAATGCATTCATCATCTTGTATGTAGGACATGGCAATATGATGTGCTCATCCTGATAACTCGTATGTAGGACATGACGAGTGGATGTCTGTCTACTTCCAATAAGGGTTATTGGAATACCATAAGAACTTGATAAGTATTTGGGAAGTACTAGTTCTATGGACATAAGGAAGAGTTCGATGTAAAGAGTTACATTGATGCGAACATCCGAAAGGACAAAAAAATAAATCGCAAAATATATATAGGATATATAAAAGTGAAAGTTTGTTGATAATTGGAAGTGTTCCAATAAAACCATTTAAAAGGAAATGCCGAGTATACGTGTGTTAGAGAACATCAGTGGATACTATATGGATCTAGAAGTTCATGAGATGAACTTATAGATATTCCACTCATTGATGACAAGTCTGGAATCCTTGATCATGCAATGTGGCTAAAGGTCAGCAAAGGAATACTAGATCGCATATTACGGCAACTCCATCTCATATGTGCGACGTACAGCGAAGAGATGAGAGACATGCAATTTATACTGACTTTGGCAAGGTGTTGCCATTACTCACTATGTTCGCACTAGAGCACAGTAACATGTGGGACATGTTTGAAAATCACTATGAATATGATTCAAGGGTGATTGTCTCGCAGTGCAAGTGGGAGTCTGTTGGTATGTATGCCCTGAGAGCCAATCATGGGATGATTGGAGGGATACATTAAGATTGATTTGATAAACATCAAAGGCAAGCTTCCAATTCTTTCTGGTTCAGTCATATCAGATAGTGATAGAACAGACTGAATGTCTAGAGAATGACAGTACTCAATGACGTATGCTTTCAGGTTGAGGACCTGAACGATGAGATCATACGGATGCTAAGAGTTTGTACATTCTTGTTATGTCCCTAGTCGGATGTCATTGTGGAAGGTATGTAGACAGCAATGACACACAAGACTAGATTGTGGTGTTGGTTGATGACAGAATCTCATTAGTCATGATATAGAGATATCAAACCAAACACATAGGTACTTGTTAGAGAACAAGTGTACCGGACAGACCCACCGTGAGTTTGACACATGGAACCATGAGATGGTAGTCACAGTCAGTACTCACAGTGATGGTGGTGAGTGTGATTCTTAGACCTGAAATCACTACACTCAACACATGTCGTTGGGCACACTTTGACATCATCAAACGCAGTCCTGAAACATGGGTTGTTATAAAGGTGATGATTGGGTGGCTTTGACACATGGGGCTTTTGAGGGGTGAGTGATAGATATGGGATTTGTCCCTCCTAAGGGAGTTTGATATCCAAGGCCACTTGATGAGTAGGATTGAGATAGGCGTGCGCACGCATGTGTGAATCAGTATGTGATATTGATGTCATACATATCTCCTTCAATCTACTCTGAGATCAAGAAAGTGAATGAACGTTGACAGGATGACTGTTCCATGCCTTGAGTTCATTCGGGATATCAGTGACAAAGGAATTATACATTCACTGTAACACCATTCACGGATTGTAGGATGAAAGTTGTTCTCCAACTTTCTACTTTCACTTGGGTAGCAATGATGTGTGACTAGGCACCGCTCTTTGCTTGTGAAGTCATAAGTGTTATGGACTTTCACTGCCAACGTGAAATGGACCTGTAGGGTCACACACATAGGATTTAACCTGGAAAAGGAGTTTTGTCCACAAGCAACGTCTAGATTGATTACTAAAGGAGTTTAGTAGTTCAATTAAACACTCAATCAGTTGATAGCTCAATATCATATGGTTCAAGGTGTTGGACGCATTGATTGGAGTATCAGATTGATTGAAATCGCATTTGACTGATTCTGCACAACCTGTACTCCCAACCGATCAGTTCATGTGTTGAACTGGTCGGCTGAGGTTGCTAAACTGGTCGATTCAAGAGTTGAGATGATCGGCTCAAGCCCAGGGTGAAACGAGCGGTTCAAGTGTTGAACCGATCGGTTCAAATAGTGCAACCGAGCAAGTTGGGAAAGTCAGGTCGGTGAGAATTTTCCTTGCGTTTCACTTGCCCAATTTGATTGGAACAAGGATTGGTATTCGATACCAATTAGAAACGAAAGTTGGAAAGTCAATCGGGAACTGATCAGGACCACGAACCGACCGGTTCAGAAGTGAACCGATCGGCTCATGGGTCCCAACCGATCGGTTGGTGCTCCAACCGACCGGTTCAGGTCCCCAACCGACCGGTTCACTTGTGAACCGATCGGTTCAGGTTGCGAGTTGGTTGCTTTTTGTGGAAAATCTCGAACCCTTCTACTCCTGCTTTAGTCCCATATTGTCGGGCACAGAGAACCCTGTCCCATGATCCGCCTATATATAGGGGTATTGGGGGCTTCTCAAAGTACAACTTAATGCAAGCCGGTTGCTTTGCGAAGTTGTCGTTCTCTCTGGTTTTGGTAACCGTGAGAGATCCCGAGCAAGTGCTTCCCGCAAAAGGGAGGTGCAGCAAGGGAAGGACAACTGCAGTTGCAACTGGTAGCAGGAGAGTGTGTTGGCAACTAGTACGTCAACAGGAGGGTGCGACTCCTTCCACTTCCTTGTGGGACAAGGAGAGTGGAGTTCCAGGTGGTCCGTGTGGACTACTACAGAGGCGGGAGGACACTGCCGCTCAGGAGGACAACTGTCATCCGACAGTCCGGTAGGAGAAGGAGTCGTCAGTCCCGGTGCGACCAGGAGCTGCACAGACGCCGTCCAAGACCGGAGTTGAAGACCGCGCATTGCGCGAGGTATTGTTGTCGAGCAAGCCTCGGGACAAGGTATGATTCCACAAACCATCTTTTCCTATTATATAGACGTTGACGCGTTTCCTCGGTATGGGTTGGGGAGAATTTTTTTTGTTTCCGCTGCCTTCTCTGTCTCCCCACAAACCCAACACAAACAACCTGAACCAGTAGTGCTGGTCGAGTTATGAGAGCATCTACGGGGGCGTAGAGGCTCATCGGAGGAAAGACAACTATCCCTGGTGGCCGTCGGGGCCTGTGGAGGAGAGGCACGGCCGCACCGACCCCTCCTGCCCCAGAAGCAGAGGGTTCCACAAGGTTGGAGACGACCGCTCCGACATTGGATGGTTTTGCCCTCCGGGCGTTGTAAAACCAAGAAGTTGTGCAGGGGTATAATGGTCAATACGTTATGTTTTTAAGTGGGCTGAGTTGTGCTGAAGAACAATGCATGAGTTTGCTGACGTGTCTGCCTTCTATTGGTCCAAGTAAGCTAATTTTACAAAAATCGTATCTTCTTATCAATAGCTCGGATGAATGCATATAAAATATGAAAGTTACTCAGAAAAATGAGAGGAATCCACTAAAAATAATTTTATAGCCTAATTCCTTTTTCAATTCGAAAAGTAGTGTAAGTTATCAACTTTAATGAATTAAAGACTAAGAAACCCTATTTGGAGATGATTATTATGTTTAGTAGGGTTTAATGTATTGAGAACAAAAAGGATGATCTTTGTAGGTAATTGGTTAATTTAGAGTTTCATGTGCATAAATATGCTTTAATGGGCCTTGAAATCCTAATGATGGTAATTGTGACTTTTAATAGCTTTAATTGTTCCAAATCATGATTAAAGTCAAAATATGATAATTCTAAGCTATTTCGAGTATAAAAGTTTCTAATTGTGGATATATACCCTTAATGTAGTAATTGTGGTTTTCTAATGAATTAATGACGAATAGAGTTCATATGTGAATTAGACCATAATGAACTATAAATTGATGATAAATGAGCATAATGATCTTATCATCGATGAAAAGGATAAAAATGGTAGCTTTAATGTAAAAGAGGCTTAATGGACTTAATTCATGGTTAATTATGCTTTTTCTGATATCAGGGTTATATGTGGTTAAATGATAACATTAGTATCTTTCATGAAGAATAGATGAGATAAATAGGGTTTATGAGCAATCATATACAATTAGGGTTTAAGATAGTAAAAGATGAAGGGAAACCCTAATTACAATGGAAACCCTAAAAGTGGACTAGAAACCTAGGAAGCGAGCTAGGTTTAGTAGATCTTGATGGCATGATTAATAATAGGAAATTGTATGCATATTTCAGGATCTCATAATGTGCTTTCTTGCCTATTTGGATTTCTTGATTGGATTATTCTATCTCAAATAATCATGACAGGTATGTAGTTACGCATATGAAAATCCTGAATTAGTTTTTTGAGGTTTTCTGAAGTTTTCCTTGATGACTTTAATTAAACTGTTTGATGACTTTGATTCATGCAAACTATAATGTGGATATGACTATCACTTAAGATATGTGCCTACTATCTCAGATCCTAGTCCCCTATATGGCTTAATGGTTTGACCTAGTATATGGCTACCTATTGGATAGGTCCATCAGGTCATTGGTTGACTTAGTACATGGCTACCAATGGGGTAGGTCCATCAAGTCACCTTGAGTCAGGGATTGGGCTACCTTTGGGTAGGGCAATGTGACTCTATAACCCTAAGTATTGGCTACCCATGAGGTAGGGCCATGGGGGTAAGGATCTACCATAGAGAGAGGTAGTATCCAAGTCCACTGCAGGGGCAACATAGAGATAGGGGATATGTATGGATTGAGTAGTATTGCTTAAGACGTAATCTTGGCTGTTAAATGATAATTGGTTGATTACATTGTTATCATAGTTACACGATTATTGTCTCCCCCACATACCAGCGTTATGTTGACCGACATTTTGTTTATCGACGTTTTAGGTACAAATGAAAAGGACAAACAATAAAGTGACATATGTGGAATTAAATGAGAATTAAAGTATTGAGGAGGATTAGTTAGAATACACTCCAGATGTGGATAGTAATAGTGAACCAAGTTTTTGAAAAAGGTATGCAAAATTTCTATTACAGCCTCTTAGTCTAGTTGGTATAATTTGGTAATTATTATAGATTATTTGTCGAACCTTTGATCCGGAAATTGGGATAATGACTCTGACCTCTTGGTCTCCCTTAATTGGGGGTTAATGGGAGACGGGGTCGTTACAATAAGGATCAGATCACTCAAAAAGTGTTGGCACCCTAGAGACCTTAAGGTAATGACTAAGGATTGTACATAATAGATATGTTAAGATCCTGAGGTGATGGGATCAGTCTTCCCATGGGTATAGATCCATAATGAAGATGTTCATGATGAGGAGTCATGTGATGTTTCTTTCAACTTAGATCGGAAAGTGTGATGACAATGTGTGATGCACTATCTCTACTCTTGGAACAGGTTGAACTCTGTATTTGGACTACAGCCAAATGCTTATTTCATCTTGTTATGGGTTTGAGAGATTGAGAAAAATGCATGCCATATACTAAGGATGGAAGTGATATGAGTTGAAACCCTTCTACAATGATTGAGGGTAGAAGAAGTACCACACCTTATGAGAGTACGTTGGAAAGATGGTTGAAAACATAAAGAGAACAAAGGTAATATGAAGAGCATACCTTCCTGGAGGTAGATGGAATCTATAAGTTAGGTCTGATAACCGAGATGATGAGTTCAAAGTTCTCTTGATACAGATAGACCTATACTTGAGACAAGGATGATAAGTGAAGTGAATGAGGGTTATGTCTTCACCATCACCTAGCATGTAAGGATGCTTATGTTTCTAGCACCCAGATACAACCAGACTCATTGGTCAAGTTAGTGGTTACTCAGTTAGCCAGCCTAGAGCTTTATGAGATAAAAGGGTTGTTTGAAGGACCTCAGATATACCTCTTAGGAGAAGAAGATGGTGAAACCTGCTACTAGAGTGTTTTAGGGTTTTGAGGAGTCACCCTTGTGAAATCATGTTATACAAGAAGCTCATGATTTCAAGTACACCGTATACCATGGTACTACCAAGATGGTTAAGGTTTGTATGTGGTCCTTAGGGATCTGGGATGAAAAAGGATATAGTGTTGCATGTGCCCAGTTGTTGTACATGCCGGGGGGTGAAGGCCGAACACCAGTAGCCCAATGAGTTGCTACAGATTATGAGCAGTCCTTGAGGCAGAATAGGAGTGGATCACCATGGATAGGGTGGTGGGTCTCCTCTGGACCAAGAGAGGTCATGATGCAATATGGGTTATGGTAGATCGCCTTACCAAGTTGACCTAATCCCTTGCCTAAGAGAGAGCACAATCAATTTGACAAATCTGGTTGAACTATATATGAGAGAAAGATAGTTCAACTACACTGTGATCTGAGTTCAATATCTTGAGCATAACCTCAAGTTCACTTCCATGTTGTGAAAGTAGGTGTAAGAAGAACTTGATGCTAGTCTAGTATATCACCCCTAACTGGTAGACAGTCAAGAGAGTATGAGCCAGACTGTAGAAGGTCTCATGAGAGTAAGTGTGCCCGTTCAGGGTGATACATGGGAGCAGTTCTTGCCCCTAGTAGAGTTTGTTTGTTATGATAACTACCATAGCCAATATCGGGATGTATGAAGCTCTGTAAGGGAGGATGTTTCGGTCACCACTTCACTTGAATGATGTCGGTGAGAGGACCTTGTGAAGGTCATAGAGACCACAATGTATGAAGATGAAGACGCTTCTATTGAGAAATGGCTAACAAAGCCCAAGATCGATAAGAGTCGTGAGACGATGCGAAGCAGACTGACATGTAGCTCACTGTGGGTAAACATGTGTTATGAAAACCTGACCCCTCTGAGCTATAGCTGAGAAAGTTGAGTCCCCAATTCATGGGTCCTTCTGAGATGGATTGGTGTAGTTGCTTAAGTTTATCCATACCACTCAGGATAATATGATGTATGATGTGTTCCATATGTCCGATCCAATGCACTATGTGAGGTACCCAAGCCATGTGTTGAGCATTGAACCTATTGAACTCCAAGGGAGGATACTTGCCCTGAGTCACCTATTGGGGTACGAGATACCAAGGTGAGAGAGAGCTCAGAAGTAAAGAATAGAAGATGATAAAGGTTCTTTGGAAGCACCATGGAGAGGACGAAGCCACATGGGAGCCAATGACGGACATAGGAAAGTCTTATCTTGAATTGTTTGTATTCTTGATGGAATTTTGAGGGCAAAATTCTTGTAAGAGGGGAAGGATGTTACAACCCCAATATTGGGTTCATATGGTTGGAAATGTAATTTCCCCAATAAATGTATCATTATGGGAATTTGTATGAATTATATGTATTGGATGGATTCCCTTTATAATATTTTATTTGTGCATGTGATTTCGTGGACCATAAGATGTTAATGCGTCCAATATGATTAAAAGAAAAATAAGAAATCACATATTGCTTTATTAAGAAGGAAATTTAAGATAATGATGAAAATATAAGAAATGTGTGGAAATATGGATAATGGAATCATCATGGATGGGATTTCGAGTCCACATATTTTATAATGGTAAAAGGAATCCAAATAAAGGAAAATAAGAGAATAGGAGAGAGAAAATACGTATAAAATGTGTATTATTAATAGATAACTTGCATATGAATAAAAGTATCTCATACTTTCGAATTTGAGTCCCAATTATGACACAAAAGTAGATAAATTCATCAGGGACTTTCCTTTAAAATTTGGTGTTAATTGGACCTGTGGTTTAGGAGATATGATTTTTGTAATAATTCCTGAAGTAAATGGATAATCCTTAAGTCATAGTAAATGTCGCAATATATCCAGGATATATATTTCAACGCCGATAATCAGGACTGTTGATTAGAAGATCAACAGGGGACAAGTCATCCCCTAGCTCTCACTAAAATAGGAATCAGAAACTGTGGGAACTAAGTTTCCCCACTGATTTTCTTGCAAACCAAGACATATTAGAGTTCAAAAACATTCCCAATAGATTCGGGGGATCAATCTGAGTTGATCTAACCCTAGTTTCTCGGAGTTTCCTCATGTCTAGGAATTTTGCCCAATCTCAAACTCAATAGTTCACAATAGCCAAATGGAAGCCTATATATATGGGGCCTTGGACCCCCAACAGAACATAAAATATGTTCCTTGACTTTGACCAAGATTTGCGTGTAAGATAGCGCTGGAGATTTTAGATCGGGCCATGGCTGCTGCTGCTGACGATGTAGGGACCTCGCCGGAGGTTCAGAAGTTGGTTCTTCTGCCTCTAATTATGATCGGTGCAATTGGAGCCCTGAGCAGCTTTGGAGGAGCATGGTGGAGGATGCACAACTTTCACTTGGTGAGTAGGGTGAGGGAATACTGGAGTCAACTGAAGAGTTGACCGTCTCTGGGAGCTGCTCTGCTCGTGAGGACCATCACGAGGAAGTAGAAGAGAAAAGGGGAAAAGACCCATTTTCCCCTGACTCCTATAAATAAGCAAAAGGGCAGGAGTGTCTTTCTTGCGGCCCAACCCGCATGAAAAGGAAACATGGCTCGTTTGGCTATGTGGCGGCCAAAGATTGGCCCAAAGGTGTTTAACCTTGTGAAAATTGTAATTAATTATTTATAGCTCTTATCATGACAAATTGTATATGAAAATTTATCAGAACAATTCAAGGAACCCATTAAAAATGTAATTGAAGCCTAATTCTTCTTGCAATTCACAAAGTGCTTAAAGTTGTCACCTTTAATATTGTTATTGATGAAAAACCCTAGATTTTGATGATTAATGATTTGGGAAGGGTTATATGGACGTTCAAAGTGGAAAATTAACTTGTTGTTAATAAAGGGATGATTTAGATATAAAAGGATGATCTTTAAACATAATTGGCTCAATTTGGTGTTCCATGTACATGATTATGGTTTAATGGGCTTAGAAACCCTAAATTTGGTAATTATGAATTTTAGTGGTTTTAACTATGCAATACATGAATAAAACAAAGATATGATGATCCCAAGAAAATTTGAATATAAAAGATCCTTAATGTGGATTATTTGAGTAACTAGGGTTTTTATGAGTAGAAAAATTGTTTTAGGGTTTGTTGACCTAAAAAGGATAAAGTTTGAGAAATTGTTCTAAGAAACCTTAAATAATACTAATGAGACTTAGAAACCTTAGAAAGGTGTCCCAAGTCATAAAGAGTTGTTTGGATGTCATGGTAACAACTAGGTGTTATACATGTTTTCAAGATCAATTTTTGCTTGATTGATTAATTGGCTTGCTTGATTGGACATCTTGTTGGAATTGGATATATTTCTTATTTGAGATCTCCAAAACAGGTATGTGGTTACACTTATGATTAAATCACTTTAGTTTCCTGGCAATTCCTGAGGTTTTAACGGTTGCTTGGAAATAATTGCTTGATTGACTTTTATTTCATGCAACTATAAACTGACTATGACTATCCCGAGGTGAGTAGTCATGTTTAAAGTGTAAAGTTTGTTTTGTTAAATCATAATTGCTTGCAATATGTTGTTTCAATTAAATGCAAGATTATTGGTTCCCCCACATACCAGTATAATTCATTTACTAACGGCCATTTTGTTTGTCGGTGTTTTAGTTTTGTCAAGAATATGGATATTCCTTTAAAGTGACAATGATGGAATAAAGCCTAATAAAGATTGGAGGATTTTAGATAGATGGATGTTATATTGGGTAAAGTCCCTCAGCTCCTATACTTTGCAAGGTATGAGAAAAGAAAAATTGTATTCCATTTGATAGGTTAGTTGTTGTAGAATTTTATTGTTGATTATTTGCAAAACTACTGAGCCTGTTTTGGGATAACACCTCTAACCTCTTGGTCTCTCTTAATTGGGGGTTATTGGGAAGTGAGGTCGTTACAATACTTTTATCAACATTTGTGAGAGTGAGGGGGAAAAATATCTATACTGTGTGGAAAAATTTGGAACAATCATCCCATGATGGATGACTGTGATTTGAGACACAATGCTAATGAGGGGAACCGACTAGTTGATTTGGATCATGGGATCAAGATAGAATGGCCAAGGCCTTCACATGAGGGGACCCGATGGATCACGATCGAGTAGTTAGGGTTTTTTTTACGTGACCAGCTCCCTACACGAGAGCAAGTAGGCTCTGTGGTGGATGGGATTGTTGGTGCTAGAGTAGAAGGGAGAAGGAGGGACCAACATTGATTGAAACAATGTCGTCCGACCTCACTTTGGCCTCACAAAGCGAATGGAGGTTGAGATTCGAGAGAATGGGAAAGGATGGGGAAACGCACAACAAGCATTGAGTGGTGGTGCCACTAGGTCAAGTAGAAGAACTCAAACAAAAATGGAGGCACTTGGGGCCAAAAGAAGGCATGATTATGTGGGCTAGAGAAAAGGAGGGTGACGACGATCTAACTATGGGATTTTATAGAGATGAGGGTAGGTCTTAGGGTTAGCTATGGTTTGGGCTTGATCTGTAGCTACTATATTGAGGGAGAGGCACAAGGAGGTTGCATAAATGGTTGCACAAAACCTCGTCAAGTAGGTGTTTATCAGGTGAAAAATGATGAGTGGAAATGATCTAGTGGGAAAGATAAACACGAGGTGGGTAGAGGTGCAAGCTTGAGCTGGTCAGGCTCGCCCACACCGTCCCACAAAGGGTGGGAGGTTGAAGACAAAGTCTTGGTTATTCGTTCAGGTCCCAAATATATGGGAGCCTGATTCGAGGGTCATGATTTCCCAATCTAACTAGCATCAAGCTACTAATGAGGAAAATATGGGATAAAAAGATAAATAAAGGGGTTTTTTGCACACAATGTTCAAGAAATTCTAGAACTTCATAGGAGCGTCAATTGGGTTAGAAATTTTAGATCATAATCTCCAATTATGGTGTAGAATATATATTAAAAGTTTAAGAGCAGAAGATGATCACAACTACTATTTTTGACAATACAAATAATTTGACTAAGTTGTAATCTCAACATGTAAATAGTATTCAAATCAGGCATTATGTTACAAAATTGAGTATTATTACTGATCAAGTAGTCAAAATATAATCATGTTAGGTTAGCACTAAACATAAATTAATAGCATCTTGGATCTTTGGGCTATAATCATATGTGTCCATCTAATCTGGTTGGAAAGAATAATAGCCTACATGGTGGAGGTATAAGTGATATGTTCACTATCTTTAGGAATCTTGAAAGAGACATATTTTGTTGTATGACACCAATAAGCATAGGTTGATAGGGATTTATTACTATTGCATGTAGGAACTAGGAGAAATTTTAACCTTAAGGGTTGTTAAAGAAATGACTCTTATGCTCCTATGGTGAACTTATTGACCTTATTCTGTAAACTACATGCTCATATGCAGTTTGTAACTTTGTCCCCCTTTTGGGTTGGAATATATATATTTACCAAGATATTCAAAGAGAATCATTAATAATATATGAAACAATGTAAACATTAAAATTTCAAACTATTATATATTATTATCTAATAAAAAACTAACAAGGTAATAAATATACTTCTGGAAAATAGACCTAGCAATGTGTTAATCTATTTTTCTTGAATGCTACAAGACTATTTCATTTCATTTCCATCATATGAATACTGTAGATTCTCTATGAACATTTAATCTAATGAATAATGACACCACATATCATGGAAACCACCCAATCCTATTCTCCTAAACATTGTCTCTAGTGCCTCTTTAGACATCCCCACAATGGCCTTCAGCTTACCAATTCCACATCTAGTCTCAATGTGTTGCTACTTGTCTATCCCTCACTGAATATTCCTTCAAATTCTTTTATAATAGTCACCATGATACCCAAATAAGAAATATATACACAATACTAGTAATAAATTTAAACAAAAAGTTAACACTATTACAAGAGTGTTATTAGAACATATGCAATCTAAAGCCAAAGATTTTTTCACATTAATGAAATATTAAAGAAAAATTGTACTTTTCCTAGTCAAAATGAAACATAACATCTTCTATAAAATTATATATTATATATTAATTAGGTTTATTTCACAAAACTAATTTCAAATATGTATACAATACGATACAAGAAAATATACATAACATATTATGGATCCCTTGTTTAGGTTTCCATCTTTTGTTATCTTACCCCTTATTCAGAACATGATATTAAAATTCATTCTATTTCCCACTATCACTTTATGATAAATGCAAATATGGCACTCTTAAATGTTTTTCAGGTACTTGGGACTTATTGATGGAAGTAAGAGAAAGATTATGAACCTAGGACCTCCTTAGTCATGGAGGAGGCTTAAGTGATCCCTAAACCAACTTCAACCTACCCCTAACTGACATGGATTCTGTTGAAGCAAAGAGCACCATAAATGTCTAGTATAAGACCAATGTGCATACCAAAGCCCTCAAAAGGGATATGGTACATCACCATGGCCATGATACTAGAGGGGAAATCACATTCTTGATCAAATTCCCTGAAGATCTGAGAAAATCAATCATACATTGTTAGTTGTGGTCCACCACAGTCATGGCTAGATCCGTCCAACATGATTGTATAACTTAATAAATCCATGGAAACAACATCCCATGATGACCATTATGAAGAACACAACCTTCCTTCTACCTCCTCCTCCACATACACGACATGTTCCATGATCTTGCTACCCTCAAGCCACAACAGTTGTGGGTTCCACCACAACCATGCCACCTCACTTCCAAAACCCAAGATTTATAAGATCTTTTTATCTCAACAATGATCATTTTAATCCACCATGATAGTTTTTCTTCACACCCACCATAATTGTGGTGACAACCAAAGTTGTGCTTCCCACTTAGTGCTAATGCTTCCTTCTATCATTTTATAACTTTGCCCTAACTTAACCCTAGACCCTCTAGGCCACTATACATGCACTAGTGGTAGTAGGTAGTCCAAGGTTAGCTACACCTCATCACAATACATGCCACCCACTCCTACCTACTAAATTTTATTCACTTCCTTCCATACTCCACTTCAAAACCCTAGTGTATAGAGTTTTGACCATATCCCTTAAACTTTTCATGATATTCCACCCACTTAAAGGAGAAGTACGAGCTTGCAGCTACTAGAGGAGAAGATTGGAGTTATACCATCTGTGTTCATGGATTTTCTATGTGTTGTCATGATTATTTTGATATATATTTGATCATGAGCATCTAAGTCCCCCCCCCCTTTGTGGGTTGTTTGGCCACAAAAAATGTAACTATGATACTGTGTTGGTAATTCCTTGTTCATTATACTATGATTTCATTTCCTAATGTTATATTATTGGTTTTTCTCTTTTCTACCTCGTTCTATGGTTTTTTGAGCTATAAAATCACATAAGGAATAGAGAAAGGAGTAGTTTTTGGCTTTTTGGTGGGAAGGCTCCCAAGTTCTTGAGAAAAACCATAACTAGTTTCTCCCATCTTCCCCTTTCTTACTTCATACCACTGTTCTGAGTTGAGAGATCAAAGTGATTAAGCATTATCCTCCATATGCATTTAGAAAAAGGGGTTGATAAGTGGTTGAATGGGGATAGTGGAAGATGAAACACCATTCACATATTCCCCACACCACCCCTCACTTGTAGGTGTATTAGGAAAGTCCACCTGTAAGATTAAACCTAGATAATCTATAGCTATGCCTATCTATCTATTAGATAAATCAACCTCATCTAGGTAGATGGGAAGTGTGCAACACCCAAGACAACCACTTGACCACCTGAATCACGCGTCCAAAAGGAGTAGATGTAGAGTACTCGAACTTGAAAATTACAAGTTGATACTTAGGCACCCACAATGATAAAACAAGGTCTACTATTGTAAATAGGGTTTGATTATAGGGACAAGGGTGGTAAGTGTCAAGTTCCTTAAAGCCTTGACTTAGTTACACCAACTGAAAGGTAAGGTAGGTGTTCATTAAAGAAAGGTGATTGTCCAATGAGAAAGTTAACACATGACTAGAGTAAAATAAAGGATAAAACAAAATAAAAAGAATGTTTAAGGATCTAGAAAATAAGGATGGAAGGAAACTTGGATAGGGTTTCACCATCTAAGATCTCTCACCAAAAATCAATACTAACGCCCATCATACACCATTATAATGTTTATAAGAAATCATCATAAGTGTCTATTCCCTCCTCTGTCGAGCTTAGGATAGATCTAGATTTTATCTCTCTCTCTCTCTCCCTAGAGATGGTAAGCAAACAATTAAAATACAAACATATGATAATTATCTTAAGCATTCCAACATTGTCATGTATGCATGCAACTCCATAACTCTTATGTATAAGGTAATACTACTATCTTGAGGTATTTGTTGGTATGTATGCCTAGAGAGCCAATCATATGATGATTTGAGTGAGGGATTAGATACTTGGTTTGATAAATCCTAAAGTTAAATCTGTCTATTATGTTTGTCTCAGTCTTGAGATGATGACACAAACATAAGTAGATGTCAAGAGAATGATGATACTTGATGTCTTCAAGTACGTGACTTGGAGGATGAGATCATATGAATGATATGAGTTCATACATTCTTGTTATGTCCCTAGTCAGTTATTAGTGTTGAAGAAAAATATACAACAATAATACATAAGACTAGAGTGTGTTAACTGATGACAGAGTCCAATTAGTCATGGTATGTGATATCAAATCAAGCAAACAGATACATGTTAGTGAATAGTATATCAGACAGACCCACCATGAGACTGATACATGGAAACCATGGAATGGTAGTCAGAATCATGTCTCATAGTAATAGTGGTGATTGTGGCTCTTAAACCTAAAATCACAACACTCATCACATGTCCTTGGGTACACTTTGACATCATCAAACACAGTCCTAAAATAAGGGTTGTTATAAAGGTGATGATTGAGTGACTTTGACACATGGGGATTGGTTGTGAGTGATAGAGATGGGATTTTTCCCTCCTACTAGAGATTGATATCCAGGCCCCCTTGATAAGAGAGACTAGGAGTGTACGGTCGTACCCATGTGATTCAATATATGATATGTGAACTCACATGCATCTCAGACAGTCTTCTCTAGTTCAAGGAACATGTATTGAACGTTGAGAGGATGTGCCTGGAGTTCAATCTGGATATTAGAGACAAAGGAACTATACGATCATGGTAACACTATTCATAGATTATAGGTTGAAGTTGTTCTCCATGTTTCCCAATTACTTATGTAGCAATGATGTGTGAGTAGGCACCACTCTTTGCTTGTGATGTCATAAATTGTTATGTACATTCACTACCAACATAATTTTGTACCTATAGGGTCACACACATAGGATATATTTGGATTAAATGAGTATATTCATGAATGATGTTTAGATTGAATGCTAAATGTGTTTAGGTATTCAATTAAATAATAGATCAACTGACTGGACTTAGAATCATCAAGTTCAAGTGATGTAATGTCTAATTGGCGTGTTAAGTTGATTGGAATTGATTACTAAAGTGTTTAGGTATTCAATTCACACGCCAACAACTGACTCCATTGACATATGGCCGTCTCAAGTCTTGAGACGGGTGTCTGCTTTGTCAGGCTAGTTGGAACAAAGTTGGTTGCCCAAACTGAGGTGAACCAACTGGTTCATACTGATCAACTGACTGGCCCAGACTAGCACACCAGGATCTTTTAGGTGAGTGAGACAATCATCTCACATGTGCAAGATTGCTCGATTAGGCTGGGGAAGGTTCTAGATACTTTTCCAAATTCATTTGGATTGCACAATACTTGTTGTGCAAGAAAAAACAATATTTAACATTGACTAGAAGTGAATTACCAATTCTGTGTGCAAACAAGAAACTATAGAAGCACGAGACGACCATTTTTCACTACGAAACAACCATCTTTCCCACAAGATGACCGTCTCCCAGTCCATAGAATCCATAACATTCATGTTTCTAGACCCTTGGACTCCCACATCAATTGGGAACCCTGACCCTACCCTCTACTATAAATAGAGGGGTATTGAGGGCTTCCCAACACACACAATTGGGATTAGTGGCCCTAAAAATTGTTGTCCTCTTTGGTTGTGGTGACCATGAGAGCCCAAGCAAGTCCAACCTGACTAGGGAGGGATAGCGAGAGAGGAGCAACTGATATCAATTGTTGTGGGAGAGCATGTCGGCGACTAGTATGCTGAGAGAAGGGGACAACTCCTTCACGTTATCTCTGGCTGCATAACATGGAGTTCTTAGTGGTCCACATGGACTACTCTAGAGGTAGGAGTCCTTTGGCTACTACTAGGAGGATGACGTCAACCTACAGTCTATGGCGAGTTCGTAGGAGGCATTGTAGGAGTTGTTCGAGTCTATCATCTGTGGTGAAAACCAGAAGCCGCATAGACACCATCCAAGATAGTAATTATAGGGTGATGTCACTGGACTTTGTCCAGGACCAGTTATAACCTTCCAACCCTTCTTTCCTAGGTATGTTGTTATTGATGAGATTCTGGTGGTTTCTGGGAAACGAGCAAATAAATTTTTGTTTCTGCTACTCATATATGCGCCCAATTTTCCAATAGTGGTATCATAGTCACATCAATCTGTGGAGTATATGGGATCTAAATCAATGTGATTGGGTTTAGTTTTTCATTTATTATTGCATACAATGTGAATATTAAAATGATTAATGTACATATCCAATTCAATACCACATAAGATCAGAACTAGTATATATATGATATGATATAATATGCAATCCATATGTGCCACTTTAAAAATGTTTTGATGGTGGTTGTTAGCATGGATATGGCCAAAAGCCCAAATCTATGTGTGCATGGTTGTGGTTTATTCCTGTTGTTTATCGGTTGGTGTACCAATCCCCTCTCTCTTTTCTAAAAGTAAATTAATGCTATACTTCCTATTTCTCCTCAAATGTAACTCGAGGTTTTCCTTTTACAATGTAAAGAAATAGGATATTTTTAATTTATGCATTGTCACGATAAGTTGTTATGCACTAGATGAATCAATCAATTGGAGGATCGAGGAGGCCAGACGATAGGAGGTGAACCAATCGACTAGTGGCCCACCGACCAACTGGAGGAGACCAGACGACCATTTTAGGATTCCAACTGAGCAACCAAGAGGTGAATTGACAGGTTCAAGTGTTGAAGTGATCAACCTAGATTGGAGGAAGCATAGATATTCATCAACAATAGGTTGCATGTGATGTGGATCTTAGGTGGTGGCTATTCCTTGTGTCTCCAAGGAATTGCATTAGACTGGCCATAACCATCGCTCGTAAATTTTGACTGCATGTTCACATTGTGGTTATAGAATGTATATGATACATATTATAGTATGTGGTGATAGGACATGTATATGTATTTATATACAAACTCCCTCAATTAAAATATCAAAGTCTGAGATGCATTCCAAAAGCAGCACACATGAAAAGCGTGATCGACTAAGCATAGGTTATGCTAAAGCGTGGTGCGCCGTCTATCTCATGGAAGTGTGGTGGTAGATATGTAGGTTTTTCTAAAGTAGGGTGCATATTCTATTGTGTCAGCTTTTGGGCCAGGCTTGACTGGTGCTTATTAGAGAGTCTGGGCCCAGAGGCATGCATATGATCATGGAAAGGAGTTGTGTGTATCATCTATCCAAGAGTTGCACATGATGTAATTGGCAAGATTTCCTACCTTGATAATTGAATGTGGATGCTGGTGTAGGACGAATAACAGTTGAATTATTTTGGATCTTGGCACATTAGGATACTGTATGATGCAATATTTGGAATTGATATTAAGGGATATCAATTTAAATAAAATAATGGGAGTGGTAATTAATTAAAGACCTAATTAATATTATCAAATTTATCAAATCAAACCAAATCAAAAATGTTTTGAAAAATTGCAATATTTCTTTGTAGAATCAAATGTCAAATAAAAATGCATTTAAACTTTGATCAGTCTTTGAAAAGGACAAAATTTGATAAAGTTCCACAATTGGTTAAGGACTTTGAGAAATGTTCTCATCTATGAGTGAAAGCTCTATGCCCTTGATAGACCAATGCCAGGGCAACCTACTCCAAATTTGCCTAAGGCTAAATGGATGTGTAATGGAAGAATGCCAATGATGCCATAGACATTTGAATACCTAATACTATGTTGTATGAAATTTGAGTTGCATGAACAACATGAATTTATGGACATTCTTGAGATGATAACACATATTAAGAATCATGTAAAGTAAATAAGCTATAATATGAGTGTAAACTGACAAAGGGAGTTCTAGTACAACCCTGTATGCTCAATATGATTGGACATATGGATGACTGGGAATTCGCTTAGGTCAAGAGTTGACCATGAATATGATTATGCATGTGTTGCAAGAATCATATAGTCAGTTTATCGAATGCTTGGCATGTTAATGCTAAAGAAAGGAAGAAAATGGAAAAACCCATGATGATGATCAGTAGAAAGTGAGTCCTAGGGAAGAGGCAAGGCCAAGAAGTGTTAAGAGGCTAAGCTAAATTCCAATTCTTCTTCAATCAATATATGGAGAAGGGTAAGTGTAAAAGGAATATGTCCTTTTCACATAAAGGATAAAGTGCTACAATTGTCACTTGTCTAAAAATTGGAAAGGAATTATCCTCTTCATAGAGGATCTCAGAAAGAAGATAGAGATAGAGATCTCTACTTTAGAACCTGAGAAGAAACACGCTAGAACTATGCGGAGCAAGGGTTGCTGCCACTACAGTTGAGAAATGCTATTATGTACTTGCCATTAATGAAAAACATCATATGTCTTGTATGACAAGGACATTATGTTTCATTTTAAAAGATATAATCTTTAATGGAAATGCCCCGTGTCTCATAAACTATACTTGATAGTTATAGAGACAAATGTGTGTAACACATATAATGAATGACTTGATGACTCAAACAATATATACCTATAGCATTGCCATCTAATGCACATAAATGAGAAATGCACTTCTAGATTCCGAAATGGTGTTGGTCTAGACTCTTTTTTTTATTGAACCAATAGAGACATGCAAGTCTTATTTATTGATAAATATGACAAAATCATCTCCACTAGATGTAGTGGGAGAGCAAGTGTTCTATTAGGCCTAGTACAACATGATGTACAATGAATCTATTAGAATAAATTCTAAAGGTAGTTACTAGTACCTCACTATATATTTATTGATGTGATCAACAAATATGGAAAATTGTATTAAATGAAATACAAGTATGCATATCTCGATGTGTAAGGAGATCATAAATGAAGTATGTAACTAACTTGGTAAAGGTATTAAGAAACTTCGATGTGATCGATGTTGAAATATTTTAAACTAAGAGTTTGATGACCTTCTGGAGATATGTCATAGTGTATCACAACGAACTCCACCTAAACATGATGATACATCAGAATGAAAGAATCACACATTGTTAAGGTGTGATTATCAATAAAAACTAGCTAAAACTCCAATTTCCTTGGGGCACACGCTAAACACTAAAAGAATGTACTGTCTAAAATGGTTCTAAAGACACCATATGCGTTATGGTATGGGAAGTGTTCCTATATGTTTTTGATAGTGATTAAAAATGAATGCCTATATAAGAAAGTTGTTTCTTAAAAGGGGCATTGTACACAACTCACACAAATGTTATTTTGTTAAATACTACTCTTATCCCAATCCTACAATAAAGTTGTTTTATGATATGGATGGATATATTCCAGATGAGGAACCTAGTTCTAAAGGAATCAATAGGAGTAAAATTAGAACTGGAAATGTTCAAGACAAATAAGAAAACATTGAACCGAAAAGAGGTACATTGGGAAAAATTAGAATCACAAAATGTTGTGGAATCTCAAGTTCCTTATGTAACACAGAAACCTTATAGTTCTGGTAGATCACACCTTAAGTTTGAAGGATATATGATATCTTGTAACTCAACAAGGCAATGAGTTGATCATAATGATGAGTCAACCAACTAACTAGAAGCTATTGAAGGACCAAATCTGATACATGGCTTGAGGCCATAAGATCAAAGTTGGACTCCATTGACACCAACAAGGTATGACTTTGATGGATCCACCTAAAGGGGTCAAACCCAAAGGCTGCATTTGGGTCTTTGAGAGAAGACAGAAATGGAAAGAAAGAATGGATGTGATGAGCTTCAAATAAGTTCAAGTTGTTGAACATGATGAAGTCTTTCACCAATTGCCATGGTTAAATTCATCAGGATCATTCTTGCAATTGCGTTTAGTAAGACTGTGAGATTTGGCATATGGATGTGAAAACCACATTTTGTAACTGGAATAATTGTATAGGATGTGTACGTGTCACCACCTCATGGTTTTATAAATCCATTAATGAAAATAAAGTTTGTAAGCTACAAAGGTCAATCTACTGATTAAAGAAAGCATCTTAGAGCTAGAATCTTCTATTTTGACAAGAAAGTCAAAGTGTTTGACTTGAGTCAGAATAAAATCTATGATTACAAAAGATTTATTGGGAGTGTATTTATATTCCACATAATGATGTAGAATAACATCCTTATCCTGCAAATGTTAACATCTAGCAAGGAAAGTACCTTCTCTGTGAAGGACTTAGGAGAAGCATCCTATGTGATAGGAATTGAGTTCTATACAGATAGATATGCAAAACGTCTTGACCTACGAAAGAGAACACACACTGGAAAGATGTTGAAGGGTTCAACATGCATGATTCATTGAGACAAAACTTGTCCATTTTCCATGGACTTAGTCTCTCAAGCGTTTAGTATCCCAGTTCTTACAAAGAACATGAACACATGGATATATGTCATATGCATTTGCAATTGGATCTATCACGTATGTACTCATCCCATTATCTCGTATATATTGGACATGATGAGAGGATATCCAATCATATCATATGCATTAGACATCATGGCAGTATATATATATATATATATATATATATATATATATATATATATATATATATATATATATATATATATATATATACCGGTCTGGTAATCTCATATGTATTGGAAATGACAAGAAGGTATATGTTTGATGCCAGTGATAGTCATTGGACTACCATAAAAGAACATCATTAGGTATTTATGAAGCACCAAAAGGATTACTTCCTTGGTCATGGTAATAAGGAAGAGTTGGGTGTAAAGCGTTACACTGATGCAAGTTTCCTAACTGAAAAATAAATAAATTGTAATATGTTTTTGTGTTTGACCTTAAAACAAGAACTATAAGCTAGAAGGGTTCAGAGCTAATGATAGTTGTTTAAATCTACAATAAAAGTCAAGTATTTATGTGTTATGAGAACAATAGAAGATATTGTATGAAGTTCATATGGATGAACTTATGAGAGGTTCCAACCATTGATGATTCAGTAGCAATATTGCGATACAAATGGAGCTATATGATAGGCAAGGAATATCAGATAGCATACTATGACACTTCCATCTCATACGAGATGTCGTATAGTGAAGAGATGTGAAAATTGCAAAATACCAACTAAAAGAAAATGTTTCTAGAGTGCTTGTGCAGCAGAAACATGATGGACATGTTAAGATCACTCGGAATATGATTCAGGGGTGATTGGATCTATGTACAAGTGGGAGTCTGTTGGTATGTATGCCTAGAGAGTCAATCATATGATGATGGGAGTGAGGCATTAGATACTTGATTTGATAAATCATAAAGGTAATTATGTCTATTATGTTTGTCTTAGTCTTGAAATGATAATAGAAGCATAAGTAGATGTCTAGGGAATGATGATACTTGATGTCATATGTCTTCAAGTATGTGACTTGGATGATGAGATCATACAAATGATAAGAGTTCGTACATTCTTGTTATGTCCCTGGTCAGTTATTACTGTGGAAGCAAAAATAGACGACAGTAATACATAGGACTAGAGTGTGTGTTGACTTATGACAAAGTCTCATTAGTGATGATATGTGATATTGAATCAAGCACACAGATACATGTTAGTGAACAATGTATCAGACAGAACGATGATGAAGCTGATACATGGAAACTATGGAATGGTAGTCAAAATCATATCTCATAGTGACGATGGTGATTGTGGTTCTTAGACCTAAAATCACTACACTCATCACATGTCATTGGGTATACTTTGACACCATCAAATGTAGTCCAGAAACATGGGTTGTTATAAATGTGATGATTGGGTGACTTTAACACATGGGGATTGACTGTGAGTGATAGAGACAAGATTTGTCCCTCCTAATGGAGATTTATATCCAACGCCCCTTGATAAGAGAGACTAAGAGTGTATGGTCATACCCATGTGATTTAATATATGATTTATGAACTCACATGCATCTTAGACAGTCTATTCTAGTTCAAGGAACATGGATTGAACGTTGAGAGGATGATGATTCCATGCCTCGAGTTTAATCTGGATATTAGAGACAAATGAACTATACGATCATTGTAATACTATTCATAGATTATAGGTTGAAGTTGTTCTCCAACTTGTTGAATTACTTGGGTAGAAATGATGTGAGACTAGACACCACTCTTTGCTTGTGATGTCATAAGTTGTTATGGACATTCACTGCCAACGTAATTCTAGACCTACAGGGTTACACACATAGGTTACACTTGGATTAAAGGATTATATTCATGAATGATGTTTAGATTGAATGCTAAAGGTGTTTAGGTATCAATTAAACAATAGATCAACTGACTGGTCTTAGAATCATCAAGTTCAAGTGTTGGACTAATTGATTGGAGTGTTAGGTTGATTGAAATTGTTTACTAAAGTGTTTAGGCATTCCATTCACACACGAACACCTGATTGCACTGCCAAACCTCCATATCAAGTGTTGAGATGGGAATCAGGGGTGCCAAACGTCCATCTCAAGTGTTGAGATGGGCGTCTGGTTTGTCAAGCTGGTTAGAACGAAGTTGGTTGCCCAAAATGAGGTGAAGTGACCCGGTTCATACTAATGAAATGACCGACTCGGTTTGGCTCACCAGACAAACATATGGGTGAGCAAGACAATGATATCACATGTGCGAGATCGCTCAGTTTGGCCGGGGAAGGTTCTATATACTTTCCCAAATTTGTTTGGATTGCATAATACTTGTTATGCAAGAAAAATTGATGTTTAACATTGATTAGAAGTGAATTTCCAATTTCGTGTGTAGACAGGAAACTGCAGAAGCACAAGACGACCATTTCACACTATGAAACAATTGTCTCACGCACAAGAAAACCATTTCATAGCGTGGGACAATTGTCTCGCGGTCCATAGATTCTAGACAATTCATGTTTCTGGACCCTTATACTCCCACATCAACTGAGAACCTTGACCCTTCCCTCTTCTATATATAGAGGGGTATCGGAGGCTTCCCAACACAAACAATTGGGATACGTGGCCCTAAAAATTGTTGTCCTCACTGGTTTTGGTAACCAAGAGAGCCCAAGAAAATCCTACCCGACTAGGAAGGGATAGCAAGGAAGGAGCAAGTAAGATCAATTGTTGTGGAAGAGCATGTCGGCGACTAGTACGTTGACAGAAGGGGAGAAATCCTTCCCGTTAGCTCTAGTAGTGCAACATGGAGTCCCCAATGGTCCATGTGGACTACTCTAGAGGCAGAAGTCCTTTGGCAGTAGCTACGAGGACAACATCAGCCTATAGTCTATGGTAAGTCCACAAGAGGAGTTGTAGGAGTTGTTCGGGTCTATCATCTGTGGTGAAGACTAGGAGATGCAAAGACATCGTCTAAGATAGTAAATTGTAGGGAGATGTCGTTGGACTTATTCTAGGACCAGGTATAACCTTGCAACCCTTCCTTCCAAGATACATTGTTTTTGATGAGATTCTAGTTTCTGTGAAATAGGAAAATAAATTTTTGTTTCTGTTGCCTATATATGCGCTTGATTTCCCAACAATATTAACAACCAAACAACACAAAACAATATCTAATCATGCAAGTGAACCATTAAGAACAAGAGTGTGGGCATAAACATTTCTAAGAGCATATATTCAATGGATTGTAGTAGTTACATGCTAGGAGAAGCTTAGGGGATACTCCCAACCCAAGTTAGATGAGTAGCAACTCACGATAGTGAGTGACATGGTGGAATTACAAGTCTAAGAAGACATGAATATGGAGGGTGGAAGAAAGTGGACACATCAAAGAATAGAATGGAAGAAACAACAACAACGACTTTAATCTAGAGTCAGTGTTGTTGAAGACCTCTAATTTTTCTGAAATGAGTGGTTTACCATGGAAGTGACAATGTCTTAGTTTCTTCATTCTTCTTTTCTCAAAGAAGGTTGTAGGCGCTAGTCGAAGAGGGTGAAGGAATGTTGGAACTTTAGACTTCTATATTTGGAAGCAACAAACCAGTGGAAAGTGGTTGTTTATATCCCTCAGTGCGGGACTATAGGAACTCATATATGAGCTTTCCTTTCACTTCAAGCATTCTAGGCATGTTCCTCGGTGCCCATGCTTAACTAATTGTGCCAATTATGTGTACAATGTCGCCATTGTTTGGAGCTAGCAAACCATTGGTTGATTCAACATGTCTACCTGGCCTTCGGTTGGCATCAATAGGCACACCATAGATTGTAGTAGGTCCTTCAAGCCTTCAGAAGAGAAGGCCTCAAGGTGAGCCATTAGAATATGGTGGATGATTTTCTCTTTACCATTATTTATTGTCAATGAAGCTAATTGTTATGTAGATATATGCATGTTTTACAATGCAAATTTCCAACATGTATGTTTGAAAAAGTAATAAGTATTGATTAGTATTAAATTCTATGAAGTTTGAAAACTTCACTAATTTTGAACCCTAGTAGATAAATGTCTACTGATGGTCCTAGAAATCGATAATTTCTAGATATTAGAAGGAGTATGCCTTCTGATGGTAGCACCAACCAACGGTTTTTGAGAACCACTAGTGGCAAGTGAGAATAGTTTGAGGGACCTTCTAAAGGTTAGATGTTGTTTGATGGTAAGTGGGAAAGCAATGTGTGGAACTCGATGGAAAAGGTGCAAATGAGGCACCTTCCCATGGTAGATGCCTTCCAATGATAGATGCCTTCTTCTGAAGCAAAGGTTGATATACACAGATGGATGAGAGTTATTGGTTACTGACTTTTGAAGAAAGAGAGAGCACTAGTCAGAATGCACAAGAAGCGAAAAAAAGGGTGGGTGAAGTTAAAGACAAAAGAAGGGAAAAATATTGATAGTCTCCTTGTGATGGAAGTCGGCATTGCTGCAAAAATGAAAGCTAAGCCTGAGCAGAGAATGAAAGGAAAGGAGGAGGGTTACCGAACTTTACCTGTGTCCTTTTCTCTATTGTTTGTCAATTGTGAAGCTTCTTATGTTTCTCCAGTTCCTCCACCGCAATGTTGCCTATGGTGCTCCCCTACTTCATTCCTGCAGATCAAGGTCGTGTTATCACTAGACAACATGAATTTGGCTAGGATATATCCAAAATAGTCTCTACATCTTCCTATGGTGAAGGTTGAAGAGGAAGTTACCTGGACTGAGGGTAGAGATCCTATGGAGTTAGCTGAGCTAGGGTTCACTTTTTTGTAGCATCTTTTACTCCACATGTATGATGGTGGTGTATAAGTGTAGGTCTCCCTATGATTTTAGAGGACTTTCTTTATGTATATATGGGGCTCACACATCATCCGGTCTTAGCCTTTATAGCTTCTGATAGTTTCATTGATAATTGTGACATGTGGCTTGGCTGACATTTTGCCTTCTAATGTCATGTCAGTAACCTTAACTTATGATAGTAGGGAAACTATGTACCTGGATGGCTACTTAGTTCATGACCCAGTAGGTTATCTACACCTTCTGATGGTGAGGTTGGACTCTTGCCTTACAAAGCTAGGTAGAGTTTCTAATCCAATGGCTTGACAGGATCCCTTCATTCCAATGGATTATTGGGTCTTCTAGTTGAGACTTGATGGCCTTCTTAGTCAATGGACTACCTCTTCTTGGTGTATTGATGGAAGTTTACTACCTTATGATGGATAGGAAGTACTCTTTCCTTTCAATCACATGGCTATTCATATGGCTTCACTACTTGATCGCTCTGATGGTTGCACTGAATGTTTAACCAATTGAAGTACCTTCAACAATAGATCAATATTAGATTTGTTATTATTTTTTTTCTTTATACACTAAAATTATGACACAAAGGTAGGGCTATTCTAGAATGGTGAACAAAATAGTAAGTAATGATTAACATTTAATTTAAAAAAATTCTAGGGAGGGTAAAAAATGAAAGCTAGACATTTGAAATGCAAAGATCAAAAAGACTTGATTTTCCTCCCAAGAAGTGAAAATTTATAGCCTTTAGCTTGACATTCTCTGGGATTTTTACTAGTCCTACTCTAGTGGTGTTAAGTTTGGCTCATCTAGCTGAACTTTAACTCTTCTTGGGAATGCTTCATATTCATAGTATCTTTTTGTGTCTGTTTATAGGGAACATACCTAAATTTTCACTGAACAGTTCCATCATTCTCGATTGGATATATTTTCACCACTGTGAATGGGCCTGGCCAACTGGACAGACTTTTGTAGGGGAATGTTTCATGTTGGAGTTGAATAGAAAGACTTTCATTCCTTCTGAAATATATTTTCTTTTCAGAAAGTACCATGCCAAACCATTGTCCTCTGCCTATAAATTATGACATTATCATAGGCATGCAACCCATTCTCCTCTAGTTCTTGCAATTGCAAGAATCTTTTTGTGCCTGCTAATTCTAGATCCATATTGAGTAGCTTGATGTCCCATAAATATTTGTGTTCTAGTTCGACCGATAGTACATATCTTTCCATAAATCAATCTGTAGGGGGTAGTCCCTACAGGGGTCTTATAGGATTTGCAATATCCCCATAGGGCATAATCTAACTTCATAGACCAATCTTTCCTAGTACGCCCAAAAATCTTTTGTAAGATTTGTTTGATCTATCTATTCAAAACTTCAACTTCTCCCGATGTCTATGGGTGATACAAGGTGCCAATCTTGTGTCTTACTATGTATTTTCACAACATATCTTCAAATTATGTTTCTCCAAAATGAGATCCCACATCACTAATGATAGTTTGTGGGACCCCATATCTCAGGAAAATTACCTTCTGTAATAACCTTATTAGAGATTTTGAGTCACAAGTATGAGTAGCTATTGCCTCCACCTACTTGGATACATAATCAGCCACAACTATGATGTATTGATTACCATGTGATGATGGGTAAGGACCCATGTAGTTGATTCCCCAGACACCAAAGAATTCATCCTCAATCTGGTTAGAGAGTGGCATCTCTTTTCTCCTTGATATGTTCCCACTATGTTGGCACTCTTTGCAAGACTTTGCTTAGCCGCCTACATCTTTGAACATAATGGGCCAATAAAACCCACATTGTAGAATCTTAACTATAGTCTTCTCTCTACCCAGGTGCCCACTGTAAGATCAAGAGTGGCACTCATAGAAGATTTGAGGTACTTCTTCCCCAGGAATACATTTGTGATACATGTTATCAACACATTTATTTAACATGAGAGAATCATCCTAATAGTAGTTTTTCAAGTCAGAAAACAACATCTTCTTTTCATTTTAGGTTATATCTAATGGAAATTGTTGACATGCAAGGTAATTACATATATCAGAAAACCATGGCACAACTTATATGATGTTCTTTGTCATAATTAGAGATTCATCGGGGTAATTTTCAGTAATGGGAGGTGAGTTGATGCTGACTTCAACAACTCTAGATAAGTGATCAGTCACAATTTTTAGTTCCTTTCTTATCAATGATTTCATGGTCAAACTCCTATAGTAAGAGTTCCCATCTCAAAATTCTCATCTTCGTATCTTTCTTCGGAGTTAGATATTTATAGCTTCATCGTTTCTATAGACTATCAATTTTGGGTGGGCCAAACGCTCCAAAACTTGGTCAATAAATGGTTGGGGAAAGTGATCTTTCTTTGTTGTGGCATTTAAATTTCAATAACCTATGCACTTTCTCCAACAAATGACTGTTCTAGTAAAAACTTCATCGCCATTTACTCCTTTAACAACCGACATACCCCCTTTCATGGGTACCACATGTATGATCTAACCCAATTGCTATCGCTAATGGAGTAGATGATTCCAACATCTCAAATTTTTATGACATTCTTTTTTACAACTTCTATGAATTTATGATTGAGCATCCTCTAGGGTTGGGTGAGAAGTTTTGCACTCTCTTCTAGATGGATTATATGCATGCTGTCAGTTGGACTGAGGCATCCAATATCTTTCACAGAATAGCCAAGTGCCTTCCTC
Source organism: Alisma plantago-aquatica (assembly GCA_963693085.1). Lineage (NCBI taxonomy): Eukaryota > Viridiplantae > Streptophyta > Magnoliopsida > Alismatales > Alismataceae > Alisma > Alisma plantago-aquatica. Next base: position 504,026,754 of record OY856410.1, on the reverse strand, counting down.
CTTGGCTTGAGTTCACAAAGAAACTTCTCCTATATGGTCTTTTGTTAGGGATGTGTTTATGATGATGGGATTTCACACCTCATTGTCAAGGAACTCATACCCCAAGCCTTTAGGGAGTTTCTTTGTGCCCAACTTGGGCTTCAATTTTTTTTTCAGGAGCCTGTTCCAACAAAGTGTATTTCACAATTTCTATAATTATAACTTTCTCCTCATTGTAATCATCTTCTAGGTTGTTCAAATATTCTGGTATTTCAACAACCTCTAGGTATTCTTCATCTTGATTGGGGGTGTTTATAGCTCTCATTATTGGGTCAACTATAGCATTTTGTTCTTGAGCTGCCTCATATAATTGGTTATAAATGTCCACGAAGTAGACTAACTCGAAAAGGGAAGGTCCCCTCATGGAGTCTTATACATATAAGTTGATATGGTCATTTCCTACCCTTATAGTAATGATTCCTACTTCAACATCTATTAAACTCTATCTAAAGATAGGAATAATCTTCCAAATATCAATAGATAAGATGAATCTTCCATAGTGTCTATCATGACTATATCACATGGAATTAAAAATACTCCCATACGAACTGGAACTTCCTTTACTATCATGATAGGATTTCTAAAGGAATGGTGCTAGTTGAATCAGTATCCCATTTTTGACCATGTCTGTACGACCCAGCCTCTGAGCTAACATGAGTGGCATCAGACCCATACTTGCTCCAAAATCAGCTAAGCCATGTCTTACCTCATTGTCTCCTACATTGAATGGGATAGTGAAGGTTTCAGGGCCCTTCTATTTAGTTGGCATTTTTTAATGTACAAAGGCACTATAAATCTTGGCTAGCTTGTTATTTACAACTTCATCTCAATGTCTCCTCTTGTAATAAGATCCTTGAATAACTTTGCATAATTTGGTATATCTTCGATGGCATCACTAGTACATATCTTACCTCTATTGTGAGTTTTCTAAACATCGGTTCTGTAGCAAAAACAACACCATACCATTTGAAATGTTGGTTCCAGAGAACAAATGTTATTATTGGTCAAGTCCTCCCAATTTAGAAAAAACCATGGGTATTGCTTTTTATACAACATCGGCTATCTATTTAAAAAACTGACGTCTTAAATAAACTGTGAAATACATTTTTTAGAGAAAATATGCCTCCAAAAAATTTAAGATTAGCATCGGTTGGCTCAGAACCAATGACATACCCCTTGTTGTGAAATAAATTTTCCTCCCAAATACTTATATTGTCAGTTTGGAAATAGTAAAACTAATGTTTTATGTTATATCAACTGTGAAAAAAGTGTACATGCAGTGTCAGTTTGTAGTCCTGAAGCCGATGATGGAGGGTTCACACCATGTCCCTACAAAAATATGGTTCTCCCAAATGCTCCCCGGTGTCAGTTCATTGACAAAATTAACATCTAAGTCCTTAATGAGGCCAACTTTTTTTGTTTGAGTAAGGACCTTTGTCATCAATGGTTTTGAATAAATTGACGTGTAAGTTATTACATAATCATCAGTTTGTCTCTTATAAATAGACATCTATGTCCTTACTAAAGCTGACTTTTTTTGTTTGAATAAGGGTTTGTGTCATTAATTTTTTAACCAAATTGATATCTAAGTGTTGGTTTTTGATTCCAAACTGACAAATATTTTCTTAGTTGTCAATTTTTACTAACAACCAATGACTATGTATAACTTGATAGCACCCGCAAAATAGACTTTACCCCATGTTTGTTTCATCACTCATGATTTTACCCACTTTGACCATTTCTACCTCTTAGTCTTCTTCACCACTCAAAGTGTTTTGCTCACTGCCATCATTATTGTTCTAGTTGTTGTTCTAGCTGCTACTGTGCTCGTTGCCTTTTCCTCTTTTCTCATCATCATCGCCACTAGAGTTGTAGTGCTTGCCACTAATGTGCTTGCATTGTCTATGTCTTAGTTGTTGGATATGTTGTCACCACCATCACCTCAATTGGTTACCACCACCGCCATCGTCGTCACTTCTTGGAAGGTGAGCCTCTGCCCTCTTCTCACTACTTAGTGAGGCCAACCTTTATATCTATGTTATATGCTCCCCTCTCCTTCTCATTGTATTTGTCCCCATTAGGAGCATAACAAACATGCTTCTTAGTGGTGATATTTGGAATAAAGATAAAAAGGTTTGAGGCTCTTATTGTAATTAGTCATAAGAATATTACTTTGAGATGAAAGCTAGTTAGGTTGTAACTATGAGAATTAGGATACACATTGAAGTTAGAAGTTCTAAGTGATTAAATGACGTATATGAGATTAAGTATGTCGCGGGGATTGTTAGTGTTAGTAAAACCTAACGTTGATATCCTCAAAATTAATCTAGATGAATTTTAAGGATAAAATTTTGAATTATGAAATTTTTCCTTGTGTGTATGAATGAATATGCAAAAAAATGCATGCTATGTGTGTTGATTGTATTTTCTTGTAATTTTTGTTTAAACTAGGAAAAAATTCATTAGATGTGGATGTCTAATTCTTACAACTTGATGAGCATTAACATGTGGATGGAAGATAAATGTTAACATGAAACTTGTAACACACTTTCTTGGAAATGTATGTATTATTCTAAGCCTATCTTAATGATTTTTTTTGTACCAATGATATGAATGATGAAACTAAGATCATAGGTATATAAATGATAACATTGTCTATTAGCCTAGAAACCCGTCTGAGATTTACTCATTAGGAGTAATTTTAGATAGTCCCCAGTTTGGGATTGTTCTTGAATACTTAATCTCACTTAGGGAGTAAGTGCATAATGTGTATTCAGTATTGAAGATGTTTCGTCAACACTTCCCCAATTCTTCTCTAAGTACATATGTAGGTGGATATTTTCCCATGTACATCAGTGTACTTTGAGAACTGTGGGGAAATGTTGCTGAACTTATTGTGAAAATTGAATACACATGATACTTTTACTAGTAGGATTAGGTTCAAGAATGGGATATGTGGTACACACATTACCCTAAATCATAATCTATAAACCCTAACCCTAATATATAAACTCTTATCCCTAAACTCTAAATGATAAACCCTAAATTCTAAATCCTAATCTCTAAGAACCTATTTATAGACTGGATAGATCATATAGGTCTATTCTAACTTGTTAAACCCCTAAGTTTATTACTCATTTGGATTAGTTTATAAGATTTTCGAAGGAACATAGGAAATGGCCTGGAGATAAGTTCTATTGTCCATGTAGAAATTGTAGTAATAACTTGAAAGTTAGTATTGTTGACGAAATCAAAAGTCATGTCATGCATAATGGGATTGTATAGGGCTATATAAAATGGTACTCTCATATAGATATTCCTACTATGAGATCATAGATGTTGATAGAAGTACTTGTGTTGTAGAAGAAATTGTCGATGATGATGTAGATGTGAATGACCTTATTCTGATAGACATGGTTGATGTGATGATAACTAGTTGTGGGATAGAGCACACTAATCCATTGTTCCTATTTAGAAAACATTGTGCATGATGCTTATAGACCAATATACTTAGGTTGTACTAAGTTTGTGAAGCTGAGCACTGTGTTGAGATTGTATATTTCGAACGCTAATAATAGATGGAGAGACAAAAGCTTCATTTCATTGTTTGATTTGTTGAAATAAATTTTTCCTTAAGGCAACAATATTCCTATCCCAAGATACAAATTACAGAAAATGTTGTTCCCAATGGTAATGAAGGCTAAGAAAATACATGCATGCCCGAATAAATGTGTGTCATTTCAAAAGGACTATATTGATTTGAAAGATTGCCCAAAATGTGGGGTGTCAAGGTATAAAATGACAACTTCAGGGAAGTCCAAAACTATCTCTCCTGCCAAGGTGATGTGTATCTACCTATAATACCATTGTTTCAACACTTGTTTGTCAATACCATAGATGTAGAGAATTTAAGGTGGCATGTAGAGGCAAACAAAATAATGATGGGATCCTAAGACATGCGTATGATTCCCCACAATGGAAGAATATTGATTTATTATACTCTAAATATGGTGAAGATGTCAAGAATCTAAGACGTGGGGTTTGAAATTATGGGATGAATCCATACAGCACATTGAGCAGCCAACATAGCTCTTGTCCTGTTATGATTGTTATATACAATATTCCTCCTTGGTTGTGTATGAAAATAAGTATGACATGTTGTCATTGTCATATCGGGCCCTAAACAACCTGGAAATGATATTGATCTTTATCTTGAACTTCTAATTGATGATTTAAAGGAACTCAGGGGAGAAGGTGTGATGACCCATGATGCTTCCTGCAGACAGACATTTTGTTTGCATTCTATGTTATTTTTCACTATTCATGACTTTTCGGTGTATGTAAATTTGTTTAGGTACACCATAAAAGGATCCAAAGCATGCCCAATATATGAGGAGAACATTGATTCAATAGGACTAAAACATGGCTACAAGACTGTATATCTTCATAATGGCATCACAGGAAAAGCAAGTATTTTATATAGATGATCCTACAAATGAAAAATGGTCAGTTTTTCTTCATGGTAAAAGGCAGTTCATTGCAAATCCTATAGATGAAGAAGAGTAGTATGACAAGTATGATGACTCTAGTCCATTCTCAGTTGGCTTTCCAAAACCAAATGTCGATACTAACAATGACTTATAAATGTGTGGAGATCACAAAGAAGGAATTTTAATTGATCCAAGATCCAATCAATATTAGCGGCATGATGTTATTTTTCTAAAATGTTAGATGTGCATTTTACATTCTTTAACACTTATAATTCATTCTTTGACTATTTTATATGAAATTTTTTCATATGGTATCTGACCATGAGTATGATGACCGTGATGATGATTACCTTGAGGATGTGCACCATGAGGATGATGTTGGTGTAAGTTGTATTGTTTTATTTCATATATGTGCATTTTACAATGTCTATTTGGTTGTATTTTTGTAGTGTTTTATCACATTTATAAGTTACATTTATTTGACTTATATGTGTTTGTTGTCAATTTTGGCATGAGGATGTGTGCCATGAGGTTCTTATTGAGCTTGTTGAGTAGCATTGTGAGCAATGCAAAAATAAGAGGCATCACCATGATGAACAAGTTGGTAGAGCAAAGGGGTAAAGGACTAAAGTTGGTCATTGAGTTTGATGATGTAAGAAATCTTGTTGGGAATAATGACAGTTCTTTTGTGCAATATCTAGGGGTTCTTACTCGTAGCAAATCAAAAATAAAAGTAGAATCTTGGCATGAAAATGCTCAAGCCATGGAAGCTTAATATGGAAGAAACTATGTGTGAGATATTATGATTTACAATTATGTTTTCAAAGATATTTACAATTATACTTGTAAGAATATTCCATTAAGTCTATGAACTTTTGCAAAACATATTTGACCTCGACAAAAAATGGCATCGTAAAAAGGTGTTGCGATGCTGTGGGAGGGTACTAAGCAATATAGGACAAATTTGGCAAGAGAATACATATTGAATGAAAAGAAGAAGAAGAAGAAGAAGTCAAACATTGAGCAAAGAAACTATCTTGAACCAGAGGTGTGGGAGGCATATGTTTCCTTAAAAAAATCCAATGAATTCAAAGTGTTAAATTGGACTATGAATTCTTTGTATTTTATATATACATATAACTTGGACTAACTAGGCTTTAAGTGATGCTCAAAGACAAAGGTGTGCAAAAAATGTGCACAACCATAAGACGGGTTTAGGTGGATACACAAGGCTTCTCCAACAGAAACTAGAGGCGTCTTCTTCATGACAGCCTCCTCCTGGGATTTTTGAGTCCTTTACTACTATATATCATGATCTGTGGATAGCATGTGGCAAACCAAATCTGAAGAAATACCCAACCCCACAACCATTGAGGTGGCTACAAAAATGGTAAAATTCAAATCTCAAAGTAATTACTATTGATGATTATTATGTATCACCTTCACATTGATTGTTATGTTTTCCATACCAATTACTATTGATGATGATTAGAGAGATCTCTAAGAGCAAAGGAAACAAAGCAAGTTCATCCCTGATGGCACATGGGATAAATTGATAGTTTCTCTATGTAATATAGAGAATCTTGGGTGTGTTAGGGTTGTTGGCACTAGTGTCAGTATAAAAGACTTCTTTGGGCAATCAGAGCATATGTGTAAATCTCTCCAAAAAGGAGGATTCCCAAAAAAGAAGGTACAAGAGATGATTGTAAAGGGAGTAAAGGAAGAATGAGATAGTATCATGCTTCTCATTCATCTCCTCAGACAGTACATGTAGCTTCGTGATCTTCTTACGAGGTGGACCCTACTTCAACAGAGGTGGTTTGGAGTAATCTTCAGGACCCTCTAGCTAGCACGTCCGCTTTAGGTTTTTTTGTGATATAGTAATCTATCATAATGATTTGTATAATATGTTTGTGTTTAGGTATATATATAACACTATATACAAATTTATAGGGTTTGAATCCATGTCGTCTTGTATTATAAGGATATGTCATTGCATTGGGCATCACTTACCCAACCCTTGAAGGTGACATGATTCAAGGTGCTCTAATGCCTGTTAATGCAACTTGTGTGATGCCAAGGCTTGTCTACAATGCTTGGAAGCAGACTGCATTGCCATATGGCCACCCCAACCACAAGACAATAGGTGACACAGAAGGTGGCGTGGTTGCATGGCCCAAAGCAAGAGTTGTCTATACTGATGTATGATAAATTTATGTTGTGTTTGTATATGTATATAATTGACAATTGATATGGGAATATATATATATATATGCATGACCCAACACCCTAGAACCCCCTACAGCTCGTCCTCCACTTCCTCCTAAATATGTTGAATTACCTGGTTGGCCTTCAAAGTGTTGGGTTTTAGGGGAGGCAGAGATGGCATTGGAAACAAAATATTTTCACCCCAAACCCAGAACCCAAAGAGATCTTGTCAACATCTATACGGTAGGAAGGATCGTTTGTATAGGCGTCCCTTGTCCCGAGGCTTGCTCGGTGATGTTACCTCACAGCAAGAGTGGCCTTCACCTCTGGTCTTGGATGATGTCTCTGCAGCTCCTGGTCACACCCAGACTGACAGATTGACGGTTGTCCTCTGAGAGGCAGAAATCTCCCACCTCTGTAGTAGTCCACACGGACCACCGAGAACTCCAGTCATCCTATCCTACAGGACACTGGAAGGAGTCATCCCCTTCTGTTGGTGTATTAGTCACTGACGTGCTCTCCCACCACCAGTTGTCATCATGTAATTGTCTTTCCCTCACTGTGCCTCCCTAGTCGGGTAGCACTTGCTTGGGTTGTCTCAGTTACCACAACCAGAGAGGACAACTTTGCAGAGCAACTAATGTTCTAAGTTGTGATGTCTGAGAAGCCCCCAGTACCGCTCTGTATATAGGAGGTGTCAGGGTCTGGGTTCTCAACTTCGGGCAATGCGGGACTAAAGTGGGACTAGAAGTGTCTAGAATTTCCACAAATTGATACATTGTGGCAAGTCAACCGGTGGTTTCACAAATGAACCAATCATTTGGGGAGTGAACCAATCAATTCATCTCATGAACCAGTCATTTGGGGAGATGAATTGATTAGTTCATTCATTAACCGGTCATTTCACTTCCCAAGGCAGTTCCCAATTGACTTTCCTCTTTCTATTTCCAATTAATCCAAAGATCAATACTTGTCCCAATCAAATTGTACAAGTGAAAAGAAAATATTTTGTCACCAACCTAACTTTCCCGAACTGGCTCATTTGGTCCACAGCTGAACTGATTGATTCCACACTTGAACTGGTCATCTCACTTAACCCTGATCAGATCAGTTCAACAGATTAAACCGGTTGGTTGGCAGTCTAGGTTGGGCAGAAATCAGTCAATGTAGTTTTCAATCAATCTAACACCCAAATCAATTAGTTCAACACTTGAACTTGGTGATTTTGAGTCAAGTCAATTGATTGAATGCTTAATTGAACTACTAAATGCATTTAGTAAACAATCTAAATATCATTCATGGATAAAATCCTCTTCCAAGTTAAATCCTATGTGTGTGACCCTACAGGCGCATTTCACGTTGGTAGTGATAGTCCATAACACTTATGACTTCACAAGAAAAGAGTGGTGCCTAGTCGCACATCAATGCGACCCAAGTGAAAAGGAAAGTTGGAGAACAACTTTCAATCCTACAATTTGTGACTAGTGTTAGAGTGAAAGTATAATTCCTTTTTCACTGATATCCCAAATGAACTCAAGGTAGGGAACACTCATCCTTTCAACATTCATTCACTTCCTTGATCTCAGAACAAACTGGATGAGATATGTGTGACATCAATATCACATATTGATTCACACATGGATGTGCATGCCTTTCTCAATCCTACTCATCAAGTGGCCATGGACACCAAACTCCCTCAGGAGGGACAAATCTTTAAGAAGGTCAAGTGCATATTTCTCTCGGATATAATAGGAAGTATGCACTTGCTTGATTTCGCCACTTCGATCCCAACTCCAAATGTCCCTAGATCTGGGATGTCGAAGAATAGTATTTAACATCCAGAAAAATTTCTTAATCCTATTGATCAAGTGGCCATGGACATCAAACTCCCTCAAGAGGGACAAATCCCATATCTATCGCTCACCCCTCAAAATCCCCATGTGTCAAAGTCACCCAATCATCACCTTTATAACAATCTATATTTTAGGACTGCGTTTGATGATGTCAAAGTGTACCCAATTACATGTGTTGAGTGTAGTGATTTTAGGTCAAAGAATCACACTCACCACCATCACCGTGAGAGCTGAATGTGACTACCAAGTCATGGCTCCATTTGTCACTCTCACGTTGGGTATGTATGATACACTTGTTCTCTAACAAGTACCTATGTGCTTGGTTTGATATCACTATATCATGACTAATGAGATTCTATCATCAAACAATACACAATCTAGTCTTGTGTGTCATTGTTGTCTATCAACCTTCCACAATGACATCCGACTAGGGACATAACAAGAATGTATACTCTTAACATCTGTATGATATCATCATTCATGTCCTCAACCTAAAAGCATATGTCATTGAGTAAAACAATTCTTCATACATTCAATCTGTTCCATCATTATGTCATAACTGACTGAACCCGAATGAATTGGAAGCTTGCATCTGATGTTTATCAAATCAATCTCAATGTATCCCACCAATCATCCCATGATTGGCTCTCATAGCATACATACCAATAGACTCCCACTTGTACTGCAAGCCAATCACCCCAGAATCATATTCTTAGTGAACTTCAAACATGTCCCACATGTTACTGTGCTCTAGTGCTAACACAGTGAATTATTGCAACACTTTGCCTAAGTCGGTATTATTGCATGTCTCACATCTCTTCATTGTTCGTCTTATGTATGAGATGGAGTTGTCGTAATATGCGATCCAATATTCCTTTGCTAACCTTTAGCATCATTGCATGATCAAGCACTCCTTACTTGTCATCAATGACCAAAATATCTATATATTCATCTATATGAACTCCCAAATCCATATAGTATTCACTGCTATTCTCTAACACACGGACTCTTGACGTTTCCTTTTAAAATGACTTTATTGGAACGTTTTCATTTTTCAACAGACATTCACTTTTATATATCCCATATATATTTTGCGATAAATTTTTTGTCCTTTTCAGAAGTTCACATCAGTGCAACTCTTTACAGTGAACCCTTCCTTATTTCCATAGAACTAGTACTTCTCATGTACTTATCAAGTTCTCATGGTATTCTAGTAACCCTTACTAGAACTAGACAGACATCCACTCGTCATGTCCCACATATGAGTTATCAGGATGAGCATATCATATAGTCATGTCCTACATATAAAATGATAAATGCATTTTATTCTTTCTATGTCCATACATGCAAGATAATAGGATGATTACATTCATGATAGATCCATATCTATTCTTTGTGTTCCCATTCTTCATGAGAATTGGGACACTTGGCTTTGGGATACTATCTCCATGTAACATGGACATGTTTTCTCCCACTGAATTTGTGTATACTGAACCCTTCAGTAAAAATTGTCAATGTATGCTCTCTTTTTTCCAGGTCAAGAGGTTTTCAAGACCTATCTCTATAGGTCTCAATTCCTATCACATAGTAAACGTCTCTATCTTCCCTAAAGATAATTTCGACAAAGGATTCCATTTTAGAACATCTCATTCCTCATCTACATGTGGAATGCAAATATGCTCCCACTGAATCACAAATCTCTTCTTTATCTTTGTCATATTAGTCAAACCCTTTGACTATATTATCAAGGTAAAGACCCAGCTCTGAGTTTCTTGTACTCAATCAATCACATTGATTAGTCCATTGTAACTTATAGACTTCATTTGCATTAATGGATTCATAAACCTTATAGGTTGTGTCACGTACACATCCTTGTCTTATTCCTCATATGAATGTGGTTTTAATATCCATGTGACAAATCTCTTAGTCATTAAGTTGCAATCAACAAGCATGATCCTTCTCAAAATGTCATCCATGCATGTGTCTTAACACTTAAGACTTATATGTACTTATGGGTTTCATCCCAATGGGTGATACAATCAAGGTCATACCTTATGGTTCATATGGAAGTCATTTAGGATCTAATGGTCATAAACCATAACTCAAAATATGGTTCCTCTATATCATCTACATTGTTGACCCATCATATGACCAACTCATCATATAGATATTTGAGGTGTATCTATTAAGGAATTTGAGAACTCACAACACTTTGTGATTCTTAATATCCTTTATTAGTGTAAGGTATTCTCTATTTAAGAAGAATTTAGTTATTTAATAATCGTCCTCTAAATCCTTAGAGTATGAGTCCTTTTTTATTTAGACATCACTATGCCTTAATCATGAGTTCTCTATGATACACTATCATAATCACTCATAAGGTTCTCTAACATTTGGTTTAAGTATCTCATTCATTGATCACATCAAGAATTATTACTTTTACCAAATTTGTACTTCATTCATGATCTTCTTAAACACTTCAAGATATTCATATTGGTATTTCTCTAAACACCATTTGGAGTATTAGCATTTATTCCAATATATATGTAAATACATCATATGTATTATACCTAATAGGATAATCATTCTCCCACTACCACTAGTGAAGATTTATTTATCATGTCAAGATATTCATGTCTCTTAATGGTTCACAACCAAAAGAGTCTAGCTTTATCCATCAATATGGAATTAGAAATGAATTCCCATGATAATGCTAATTATTTGTTTGAGTTATCAATAACTTTTAGGTATCATTTTATCTTTTATATACCAAGTACCACAAGATAAAGAAGGAATTTCCATAAAAGATCACATTTTTTAAAATTGAAACATCAACTTTATTAATAGCCATCCTTGTCACACAGTATGCAAAAATAAAGTGTTTCTATTTATTGGCAAATATGAAATAGCAGTTCATAACTCTATTACATGCCTTCAAGGCTGAAATTAAACTAAAGTACTCCTAACTATAGAGGCAACACTTGCTCCATTTATTGAGTGCTTATCACTTTATATCTTGGTATCATATACCTCAAAAGTGTTACAAGTTTATTTCATGATAGCTACAGGTGGAGACATCCATCACCTCCTTCTTCTTCTTTTGTTCTTATAGATAGAGAGGATAATTCCTTTTCCAATGTCCTGGCTTTTGACAATGGTGGAAATTGTCTCCCTTGGTCACGCCTCCGTTGGCCTTGAGAACTAAAGATGACTTGGGTTGCTGGCTAGCATCAGAACCCTTCTTAGCTTTGCCCTTGCGCTTGCCCTTGGACTTGCCTTTCTTTCTGTTGATCAACATCACAGACTTAGGCTTGTCCTTCTTCATATGTGCCTCTATTGTCCTCAACATGCCCAACGACTCTGTCAACGACTTGTCAAAGTTGTTCATGTTGTAGTTCATCACAAACTAACTGTAGGATTCTGGGAACGATTGCAGTATCACGTCAGTAGCCACTCTCGTCTCAGGGGAAATCCCAGTCTCGTCAGGTTCTCCACATACCCAATCATCTTGAGTGTGTGAGGACCAACTGGATCTCCTTCTATCATGACGCACTTAAACAGTGCCCTCGAGACACCATATCTCTCTTGCCGTGCTTGGTCTTGATACATGTTCTTGAGATGTTGAATCATCTCAATGGCGTCCATGTTCTCATGTTGTCTCTACAACTCGTTGTTCATAGAGCACAACATCAAGCACTTCACATCAATGCATCTTCATAATGCTTCTTAAAAGCATCCCTTTCTACCTTTGATGTGGTAGGAGCAGGTTCCTCTGGAGCTGGAGTATCTAGGACATTGAGCTTTTGCTCTTGAGTGAGAACAATTCTCAATGTCCTAAACCAGTCGTAAAAGTTAGTCCCATTCAGATTGTCCTTCTCAAGGACCGATCACAACGAGAAGTGATTTTTGTTTGTGGCCATTTGTACTACAAAAGGAAATATATGCAATTTAGTCCAAAAACTCATTTTTGACTTATTTGATTATTTTGAAAAAGTTTTATGATACAATTAGGACTTTAATTAATTATCACTCCCACTATTTTTGTTCAAATTGACAGCCCTCACCATCAATTCTGAAGATTGCAGCGTACAACTTTCGAGTGGGTCAAGATCCCAAAATCCTCTCATTCATGGACCAGCTAGGGCTGTCACCCATAACTTAGATCTTCCAGGTAGGCAACTCTTGCCAATTGCATCACATGCAACTCTTGAAAGATGTCATGTGCAACTCCTTGCCATGATCACCTCTATGCCTCAAGGTGCTAGATGCTATCTAGGTCACCTTGTTAAGTCCGACTCAAAGCCAACACAATGAATATGAACCATGCTAGGGCATACCCACATATCCATCATTTACGCTTCCATGAGATAGACGGTGCACCACGCTAGGGTGTGCCCACACTTAGTGGATCAATCTTTTCACGTGTGTCACATTTGGAAGGCATCTTAAAACTTAATAGTTATTGAGGGATTTGGTTTTATAGGTACATATACTATCCAATCACAACAATATGTAGTGTGTATCATATACATGTTATATCCCATAGAAAACATGTGAAATGATAAAAAGTGATGATTACGACCATCCAAATGTGATTCATCGAGCCATGAGGAATCACGGTCACCTAGGTCCACATCACACGCAACCTGTATAAGATGAACTTTGTGCTTTTCTATTTTGGGTTTGATCAACTCATATCCGTGATTGATCGGCTCACCATCATGCCGGTCAGTTGGGTGCCACCAGCCGATCGACTGGTGCCTCCAGCCGATCGGTTCATTGGTCATCATACATCTCCTCAGGTCGCCACCCGATGTTCTCGCTCCAGGAACCGGCCACCTTGGTCCACCATATGATCATTTCACGCCCAAGACGATCGTCTTGATCCTCTAGGTGTCCGTCATTCTTTGACATAACAAGAAATAAACTAATCCTATATACAATTGCATTGGGAAACCCCAAGTCACATTGCAGGGGAGCAATGGTAGGAAAGAATCTCGAGTTATCTCGAGTTACATCAGGAATAGGAGGTAGGAAATCGGTGCGCAGACCGAGATGCAAGTAACTACAATCAACCATACACATATTTAGGGTTTATGGTCACAGTCACACTACAATCACCACAGAAATCGTTAAAGGGCAACACATATCGAATTAATTTATATACCTTATCATATAAGTATATATAGGGATTTGTGGATTTATATTGGACATGCATAAAGCCAATTAATTATTCACATCGTATGCAATAAATATAAGGCAAAAAACAAAAAACCGATCATATTGATTATACTAAAGTATAGAACATTGACGTGGCTCTGATACCACTGTTGGGTTTTATGGGAGGCAGAGATGGCAGTAGAAACAAAAAAATTTCTCCCCAAACCCAGAACCCAAAGAGATCTCATCAACATCTATACGATAGAAAGGATAGTTTGTAGAGCCATACCTTGTCTCGAGGCTTGCTCTGTGACGTTACCTCACGACGAGCGTGGCCTTCATCTCTAGTCTTCGATGACATCTGTGCAGCTCCTGGTCACAGCCAGTCTGACGGATTCATGGTTGTCCTCCGAGCGGCATAAATCTCTCGCCTCTATAGTAGTCCACATGGACCACTGGGAACTCCAGTCATCCTATTCTCAGGACACTAGAAGGAGTCATCCCCTTCTGTTAGCGTACTAGTCACCGACATGGTCTCCCACCACCATTTGTCATCCTATAGTTGTCTTTCCCTGGTTGTGCCTCCCTAGTCGGGTAGCACTTTCTTGGGCTCTCTCGATTACCACAACCAGAGAGGACAACTTTGCAGAGCAACTGATGTTCTAAGTTGTGTTGTCTGAGAAGCCCCCACTACCCCTCTATATATAGGAGGGGTCAGGGTTAGGGTTCTCAGCCTTGGGCAATGCAGGACTAAAGTGGGAGTAGAAGGGTTCATAATTTCCATGAATTGATACACTGCTGCAAGTGAACCGGTCGTTTCACAAACGAACTGATTGTTTGGCGACTAAACTGATCGGTTCATCTCATGAATCAGTCGTTTGGGGAGATGAACTGATCGCTTCAATCATGAACCAGTCATTTCATTTCCCAAGGCAGTTCCCAATTGACTTTCCTCTTTCTATTTCCAATTAATCCAAAGATCAATACTTATCCCAATCGAATTCTGTAAGTGAAATGAAAATATTTTCTCACCAACCTAACTTTCCCAAACTGGCTCGTTTGGTCCAGCAGAACCGATCAGTTCAACACTTGAATCGGTCATCTCACTTAACCCTGAGTCGATCGGTTCAACAACTTGAAATGGTCAGTTGGCAGTCCATGTTGTGCAGAAATTAGTCAATGTAGTTTTCAATCAATCTGACACCCAAATCAGTTAGTTCAAAACTTGAACTTGGTGATTCTGAGTCAAGTCAATTGATTGAATGTGTAATTTAACTGCTAAACATGTTTAGTAAACAATCTAAACATCATTCATGGATAAACTCCTCTTCCAGGTTAAATCCTATGCGTGTGACCCTATAGGCCCATTTCACGTTGGCAGTGATAGTCCATAACACTTATGACTTCACAAGCAAAGAGTGGTGCCTAGTCACACATCAGTGCTACCCAAGTGAAAAGGAAAGTTGGAGAACAACTTTCAATCCTAAAATCCATGACTGGTGTTACAGTGAATGTAAAATTCCTTTGTCATTGATATCCTGAATGAACTCAAGGCATGGAACATTCATCCTTTCAACGTTCATTCACTTCCTTGACCTCAGAGCAGACTGGATGAGATATGTGTGACATCAATATCACATATTCATTCACACATGCATGTGCATGACTTTCTAAATCCTACTCATCAAGTGGCCATGGACATCAAACTCCCTCAAGAGGGACAAATCACATATCTATCACTCACCCCTCAAAAGCTCCATGTGTCACAGTCACCCAATCATCACCTTTATAACAATCTATATTTCATGATTATGTTTGATGATGTCAAAGTGTACCCAACGACATGTGTTGAGTGTAGCGATTTCAGGTCAAAGAATCACACTCACCACCATCACTGTGAGAGCTGACTGTGACTACCAAGTCATGGTTCCATGTGTCACTCTCACCGTGGGTCTGTCCGATACACTTATTCTCTAACAAATACCTATGTGCTTGGTTTAATATCACTATATCATGACTAATGAGATTCTATCATCAACCAATACACAATCTAGTGTGTCATTGTTGTCTATCAACCTTCCACAATGACATCTGACTAGGGACATAACAAGAATGTATACTCTTAACATCTGTATGATCTCATCATTAAGGTCCTCAACCTAAAAGCATACGTCATTGAGTAAAACAATTCTTTAGACATTCAATCTGTTCTATCATAATCTCATAACTGGCTGAACCAGAATGAATTGGAAGATTGCCTTTGATGTTTATCAAATCAAGCTTAATGTATCCCACCAATCATCCCATGATTGTCTCTCAGGGCATACATACCAACACAAAGGACCTATTCAACTCCCTAGGTCCTAATTTCCAGGAGTTGGCAATATGGATAGGAAACTTTATAGAAAGGTCGCCTATGATGGACCAAATTAAGGAGGATGATGTAGGTCAACCTCATTATACCATTACACTTTTCAAAATGTTGTGGAGGTGTTTACTTATTTTTGGTTGAATACATCTATGATAGAACTTTCGATATGGTGAGATCTTATGGCTAAATACCCTATTTTATATTTGTTGATCTGTTTTCTTATATATTAATGCACACATGATATACATTTTGCAGGTGCTTACATAGGCTGTGTACATAGTTCACACTATCCCATGTGGAATTTCTAGTTCCATCACTTATTATTTGTGTATATAAAGACCCTACATCTATTACTGAATATTTCTCTACCACATTTAAATATTTTGGTTATGCGAGAAAGAGCATGATTATAGCCCCTTCCAATGTTGAGTAAGTTTTAGTTACATTGTGTGACGATCAAATCGTGAAAATGAGATCAACGAATGCGGAAGCAATTAACTAGCAGCGGAATTATTAAAAATCACTAAAAATTAAAACTTTTTTGAAAGAGATCTTTGAGTAATAAAACTCTTTTATAAGAAAACAAGATAAATTGTTTACATCATGATTCGTCATTACATCTCTATAAAATCACATCTCGAGTGATTACATACATCAATTGCCATGTTATCTGGGCAAGGCAAGATACAAAAATCTTGAGGCATTAAGCCAAAAACCTCAGATCTACTGACTCCTAGGACATGAGAGTACAGAGATGACACATATGACATACTATCTATAAGATTTGACAGACAGTGTCTCCACCTGAGAATCACTACTGTCCCTGATGTTGTTGTTGCAGCTGCTCACCCTCAGATGGGTTCCTCCATCCTCGGCGTCCACCTAAAAAGTCGAATCCCACGGGGATGAGACAATTGAATAATTGTCCCAGTGAGAGTTATAACTCTTCGCCAGAAGCTTTGTTATTGCAATTATGAAATAACAATAAGCAATATAACTTTAAACATTTAACAGCAGGTTTAATATTATATAACTAAATGAAGCAACATTCTCTTTAAGCAATCATTTCAATTATAACTTAATTGAATATCAAAGAATATGAAGGACATGCATACTAGTTATCTAACTAGAACATTCTAAACAATGTATTATCAATCATTGTTTCTCATAGTTTAACCTAAGACGTTATGCTACACGGCTGATTTTGTTTTTCAAACATTATTATGCCCTGAGGAGATGAGGTATACCACTCATGCTCCAACCAACCATTATGAAATTGCATCGATACCATACATAGGTCATCAAAAGAGTTGGATTCTTATGACCTCAACTTCCTCAGCCAGTATGAGGATCAACATGCAGGACATCTCGTGTCTCTGCTATAATAGCTTTCCAGGGTATTCTGGCAACTTCGCTATTAGAGCTACAGTGGCATTATGTACGCTCTTCACCATCAAGGGATTTCTTGTTTATCTCACACCGATGCGACATTAATAACATCATCGGGAGTTTAGTGATACATCATCCCGGCATAAAATATATAATGAAGGATTGATGGATTAAAGGTACATCTTACATCAATTCCTACATTAGGACGTAAGGATATTCTCATCCATAACCCCCACAAACTCAAAAGTATGCTCTCCAAGAGTTCCCTTAGGAAAACATGTTTCACCATCATTTAACTTCTGACAATGATGGATCTATGGTCATGGCTCTACATGGTATCATTATACTTGATTATTTAAGTACATTATAGCATTCGTTTAGCATCAGACATGTTTTCAAACATAAACCATTAAAACAACTGCTATGAAAGAAGAATACTAAATGTATCAAGTTCATTTCACATTAATTATCATAGGGATATCAATCCCTAACCATCTCATCATTATGATACAAAAACAGGGGTGTTCAAACCCTTACATCATCATAAGTCATCTAACAACATGACCCTGATTATAACAATGTAGATATTGCTCCTGGCTTTTACAGCCCATCAATCTCATATGTTACCTCGTAAACCAGGTAACATAGTATATCACTATTTAAAAAGATTATAACATGATTTCAATGAATAAGACATCATAACCCTTACCTGGCTATGATCACTTCTTTATAAAAACCTGCATGGTTAATACATTTGATACTAGGTAATTTATCTCTATATCAACATATTACAAAATAGAGATAATCTTTCAATTCAAGGGTTGTACCATTATGCCTTCAATAAGGTTAGGTTTTTCCCTATTCATTTCAATTAGGGTTATTCAACCCCTATATCTTAATTAGGAAAAATGATTCCTCACTTCATACTTCAATCATGAAATTTCATGCTTGAAAGCATAACACAGAATTAGGGTTTACTATTCGCATTACATGATATTACCCAAGAGTTAGGGTTTACTATTCACATTACAGTGAATTGAGGTCATACCATCATCATGTATGAAGATTACTTTCATTAAAGCCTTCAGATAAGTTAAGATTCATTAATCACCATAATTAGGGTTTCCATGACCTCACCTCAAAGGATCATACCCTAATTTTGTGCATTCATACATGTTGGAAGTATATTACTTGATTCACATTCATATTAGGAGTCTTCTCTCTCATCTTATTATTAGATGGTGTTTACATCACTCTTGATTAGGTTAATTCAAATCAACCTTGATAACTGATAACACCAAATTTTGTGATATTTTAGACTATTTTTCTGTTATCAAAACTGCCATTTTTAGCTATTTTCCTCTCTTTTGTATGCACTTTCACAATAATTGGCCAAGCAGTGCTCTTAATCCAATTTTCCTATCTTTTGCAGAGTTTTCCTCATTTTTGGCCAATAAGGCCGCTCTGGCCCATGAATAAGTCCAAGCCTGTCTCGGCCTCCCTGACGCCCGATACAACCCATGCCCGACAGGGGTTGGGAGACACAAAGATGTTCGACAAAGAGGTGCCGCGTGATAAGAAGCTGACAGACGACACGCCTTCTACTCGACAGGGAGCCCAGATCGCCCCGACAACCCAGTTTGTCGGGCGACACAACCACCAACCGGCAGGTGCGCCGCCCGTCCATCGACCGGCGCTTAAGGGGGCCACGTGGCGCTTCGAGCACCATAACTCCTCCCGGCCAGCTGACTATAAATAGCAGCTACAGGGAGCCGAAAAGATAGTTTGGAGTTTTTAGAATTCGGACAGTTGGGAGTTGAGCTATCTTCCGAGGAGTCTATGAGAGCATACGTGTCGTGCCCCAGTGCTTGTCTCGGGCGACACTAGGTGAGCTTCTCCTCATACTGAGAGGGAGGGGACAATTCACTTAGGACCGTCCCGGGCGACACTGCGGACCGATATTGGCCGACGTAGATGAGCGACACAAGTGCCCGACAACAACAATATGTAGCTCTTAGCCCGACACGATATCAAACCGATACGCTTAGCTTGTCGAGCGTGCCGCCCGACATGAGCATATCGGCCAGGGTCCTTGAGCGATATGGTCGACAGTCGGTGCGTGCCACCAAAGAGGGTGTGCCGCCCGACACCTCTGTATTGGGCTAGGCCTCTGACCGATATCGGGAAGGAGAGCTACATCACCCTGTCGTCCTTCTACATCAAGGAGGCGACACCTATCTTTACTTTCTGTCATTTAATTCCATACTTATGCATTGTAATTAAGACCCTTTATTTGTCTATGGAAATAGAAGATGCTTAATTATGTGTTGCTCTATGCTTGCTGCACAATGTTGTATGACTGCTATGTTTGATATCCGAACTCTAGCTTGCATGTTTGGATCGCGTTTCGCTTAGCTAACGAATCGTGTTTTCCCGTCGCAACAACTTGGAGAGTTGTGTTGTGGCTCTAGTGTTTGGTCCGATTCTGGAGTACGAGAGTGCCTGGAATGGAGTTTCTTTAGTAACCTTTCCACTCTAATTTTAGTCCAGTGACCTCGAGAGGGGCGTTGATGCCTTGTTAGAGGTACCCGCTTCGAGAGGAGGGGTACAGGACTGGTTCTACCGCCGCTTGTTTTACCGGAGTTTTATCCTTCGTACCTCGCTTTAGCTCGAGCAATATCTTCCTGTTTTTGTTGCATGATAACCCCTAAAAACTACTAAATGACTAAAACCTTAAATCTTTCGAGTTGCTCCAGTTGGAGATAGTTTTCTTCATTTTATTTGTGACATCTTACTGCTTTCCTTTTTGGGAATTTATCTCTCTTTATACCTACCGGAGTGTAGCGTGTCGATTCCGTGTTGTCAACACTACCCCATTTGTCCCTGTGTTCGACCCCGTATATCTACTTCAACCCCGTAAACAAAGTTGCGGGGGGCTAGAAGGATTCGGGTTTAGAAATGTAAAAGCTCGACTACCTCAAATCCGCCTCCAATTTTAGAACGCGTGATTTAGGCCGGTCAACTTTTTGGCATTGTTTCCGGGGACAAGGCAAAAATGGTATTGTTGACGAATCTGAATCCACTAACTACACTCTTGTGCCTCAAGCTTAGCAATGAGATTGACACACTCTTTTTCTTCTTTACTATTATTCTCTGTTCGAAATTAATAGATTTATCTTCAAAACTTGATTCCTCGTGCTAATAATAGGTACTCAGAAGGACGGTGATCTGTTCCACTGAGCACCAACTCCAACTGTCATGCCACCTCACATTGAAGCACCCCATTCTGAAGGTGAATGCCAAAGGAGGAGGCCTGATTCGCCCCCGCATGAAGAAAACGACAGGTACGACGGTGACCATCAACGAGAAGATCGACATCAGGACAGGTCGGAGAAAATATACATAGCCACCCCAACCTTGGCAAAAAGGCTGATGAAGGGAGATCAAGACTCCCGTACGGTGGTTGACATGCTGCAATACGTTAAAGATCATAGACCAAATCTGGTGTTGGCCCCGTACAAGCATCGCAACGTGTGGTTTCTCTGTGTGGCGGACATCAGAAACCGCGACGTCCAGCTGCTGTGTTGTAGCAATGACGAAGTACCACACTCCGGGGGTATTTTCTGCCGCCCGGAGGACGGACAGTTGAAACGCCTACCAATACACCTGCTACGAGCTTTAAAGCAAGGAATCCAACGTCTTCAAGGACCTTGGAACTACTTCGCTATTAGAGACCTCCCTGAACAGGCAGAAGAGGGGAGCAGAAACAGCGCTATCGCCGTCTTGGGTGCCATTGAAGCGCTCAACTCAATCGAAAACTTAGGAGTCCTCAGAGGCATGTCCTTTTATCAGCGCGGGGGCATCTACGCCATGCTCCTAATCAAGGACAAGTGCTATTTCCGGGACGCAGGTGTGCCGGAGCAGCTGCTGGATAGTGATGTAGAGGAAGATTCTTCTCGATCCAGCGGCCCAGAAGAAAAAGAAGAAGAGATAGCAACCGAAATTCATGGGGCGGGCAAGCAGCTAGCAATGCTGAAGAAAGTGCATGGGAAGGAAGACACTGCTTTGCCCGAAGCTTCTGAAGGGCAGATAAAAAATTTCGACCGCTTTTCGTGTTCAACTCTCACACAGGAGAAGGTCAACATCATCCAGAAGAAGCTTGCTGACTCAACCCCATCAGATGTTGCTTTTCAGACATGATATGTCATAGTCCTGGCAGATGAGCTAAGGGACATGGTGAAGGAAGGAGGGTGCTTTACTGTAACAGTTGCAGCCGCTTACATCCAATATATACAACCAAAGCTAGAACATGCATATATAGCCCATCCTTTGCTTTTCAAAGATATCTGCCTCGCCGACGAAACAGGAGCGAAGAAGATGTTCCTGTAAGAATTGAAGGATGGCGTCGCAGGCACTATCTTCCTTCCTATTGTGCATTACAATCATTGGACGCTCCTAGCAATGTATACTCAGCAACAAGCAAGCATTTTCTACAATATCTCGGACAACAACAAGAACCATCCCATGCCGTGTACATCGGAACCTTTGACACCCGTCGAACGCTTAGTTCGAAAAATTATGACGAAGTGTCAAAGATGATTGAACCGTTCCTAGACATACATGGAGGCAAATGGCACAAACTCCAGTTCTGCCACCGCAGTCCGCAGCAAATTCCTTTATCCAACGACTACAGCATCTTTGTCCTGGAATGGATGGCAAGTGAAGCAACGCCTGACCAGCTCCACCACATAGGATATCACAGCAAACGAGGAGAATACGTGTGGGAACTCCTATCTAATGCAGGCACAACCTCACTGGATTAAACATTACCTCACCTTATTTACTTCACAACTCTGGGGACAGAGTGTGGAGTAAGTTTGGGGGGGTACCATGTACCAGTGAGGGAGGTACAAAAATCTTATGATCTCTCTGACTTAAATTCCTTATTCTTTTGTTCTTTCCTATATCATGTGTACATATATATGTTTATATCGAAATATTTGAAAATTTTGAAAATTTTGCTTATTTTGTTCCCATGCATATGTACAAAGTTGCTATATTAGTAAAAACCTATTGCGACTTCTTGGAAAGTTTGTTTTCTTTGTACTTAATGAGATATAAGTTTTGTTATATCTTTTTGATAATGTTGCTTCAAACGAACAAAAGAATATGTTTTGTCATGTCAAAAATTTCGAAAAAATACAATAATCTCGCAAACAGTTAAGAGACGAGTATGGAGAAGGAAAAAGTTGCCCAAACAGTAGGAATCTCTTTGTTCCCCCTTACCCAACAAAAACCCCAAAAGAGAGAGAAGCCTTATGAGCGTGAATAAAAGCATGAGAGTTTTTCCCAATAAAAGAAAAAGAAAAAAATATATATATACACCACTTGTTTTCCAAAAGTACCCATCTTTAGGCATGGTAGATCCGGGGCAGTGGTACGTAGGATGTGAAATCACTGCTCTAAAGCCAACTGGCTTGGATTGCAGGGACCACTTGCCCGCTAACGGAGCCTTACCTGGATGGACTGATGGGAGACAAGAATGAAAAACCCAAAAAGCCTTAGCCTACCCTATACACAACTTGTTGCCCCAAAAATAAAGTTGTTTGGTGTGTAAGCTAACTTCGGAATCGTACAACAAAGTCTCACCGAAGCTGTAGAGAAAAATCTTACTTAAACATTAAGGCAGTAAAAACTAAGTCTTTTATTCGTATTGAGACAACATTATCTTTAAGGCATTACGATATTTGTTTCACTTTTTGAATAGAAAGCTTTCCCGAGCAGAAGAAGCAGCACAAAATATAGTTTAAATATTGATTGAGGACAATTAAAATGCTAAGTTTGGGGGAGTTGATAACACCAAATTTTGTGATATTTTAGACTATTTTTTTGTTATCAAAATTGCCATTTTTAGCTATTTTCCTTTCTTTTGTATGCACTTTCGCAATAATTGGCCAAGCAATGCTCTTAATCCAATTTTCCTATCTTTTGTAGAGTTATCCTCATTTTTGGGCAATAAGTCCGCTCCGACCCATGAATAAGTCCAAGCTTGTCTCGGCCTCCCTGACGCCCGATACAACCCCTGCCCGACAGGGGTTGGGAGACACAAAGACGCTCCACAAAGAGGTTTCGCGCGAGAAGAAGTTGACGGAGGACACACCTTCTACCCGACAGGGAGCCCGGCTCGCCCCGACAACCCAGTTTGTCAGGCGACACAACCACCCACCGGTAGGCGCGCCGCCCGTCACGTGACCGATAGCAAACACCTCTGCGCCGAGCTATACCTGTATCGGCCGTCCATCGACCGGCGCTTAAGGGGGCCACGTGGTGCTTCGAGCACCATAACTCCTCCTTGCCAGCTGACTATAAATAGCAGCTACAGGGAGCCGAAAAGATAGTTCGAAGTTTTTAGAATTCGGACAGTTGGGAGTTGAGCTATCTTTCGAGGAGTTTGTGAGAGCATACGTGTCGTGCCCCAGTGCTTGTCTCGAGCGACACTAGGTGAGCTTCTCCTCATCCCGAGAGGGAGGGGAAAGTTCACTTAGGACCATCCCGGGCGACACTGCGGGCCGATATCGGCCGACGTAGATGAGCGACACAAGTGCCCGACAACAACAATGCGTAGCTCTTAGCCCGACACGATATCAAACCGATACGCTTAGCTTTTCGAGCATGCCACCCGAGAGGGTGTGCCGCCCGACATGAGTGTATCGGCCAGGGTCCTTGAGCGATACGGTCAATAGTCGGTGCATGCCGCCCGAGAGGGTGTGCCGCCCGACACCTCTGTATCGGGCTAGGCCTCTGACCGATATCGGACAGGAGAGCTACAGCACCCTGTCGTCCTTCTACATCAAAGAGGCGACACCTATCTTTACTTTCTGTCATTTAATTCCTTACTTATGCATTGTAATTAAGACCCTTTATTTGTCTATGGAAATAGAAGATGCTTAATTACTTGTTTCTCTATGCTTGGTGCACAATGTTGGATGACTTCTATGTTTGATATCCAAACTCTAGCTTGCATGTTTGGATCGCGTTTCGCTTAGCTAACGAATCGTGTTTTCCCGTCGCAACAACTTCGAGAGTTGTGTTGTGGCTCTAGTGTTTGGTCCGATTCTGGAGTACGAGAGTGCCTGGAACGGAGTTGCTTTAGTGACCTTTCCACTCTAATTTTAGTCCAGTGACCTCGAGAGGGGCGTTGATGCCTTGTTAGAGGTACCCGCTTCAAGAGGAGGGGTACATGACTGGTTCTACCACCTCTTGTTTTACCGGAGTTTTATCCTTCGTACCTCGCTTTAGCTTGAGCAATATCTTTCTATTTCTGTTGCATGATAACCCCTAAAAACTGCTAAATGACTAAAACCTTAAATCTTTCTAGTAGCTCCAGTTGGAGATAGTTTTCTTCATTTTATTTGTGACATCTTACTGCTTCCCTTTTTGGGAATTTATCTCTCTTTATACCTACCGGAGTGTAGCGTGTCGGTTCCGTGTTCTCAACACTACCCCCTTGTCCCTGTGTTTGACCCCGTAAACAAAGTTGCAGGGGCCTAGAAGGATTCGGGTTTATAAATGTAAAAGCTCGACTACCTCAAATCCGCCTCCAATTTTAGGACACGCGATTTAAGCCGGTCAATAACATAAGTCATGTCATCACCCTTATGGTTATTAGGGTTTGTTTGATCAAGAGGTACTAGTCACACTAACCCACTAAGGGTACTTTTGTAATGTTCACCTTTGAACATATCATGCATTACTCCAATCATTACTTAACCCCTTAATGACTATAGGTATCTTTAGGGTTTAGGATAATCAACCATCAAACTATCTTATCCTTTAAAGCATTAAATGTTCTTGACCTTAAAAGACCCCAAACGGTTTTGCACTTTCAACCTCCAAACGGTTTTGAAACCGCATGGAGTTGTTGACCGTTTGGCCCCTTTGACTTTCAAGACCGCATGGCCAAGTACATCATCCAAACCATTTTCCCTAGATGAGGTGAAGACTATTTGGTCTTGTTGACCATTTGGCCAACGTTGACCTTGAAACCACATGGACAATTTGATCTTGAAACTGCATGGACACCAAACGGTTTGGGATCGTTTGGTCCCAAACGGTCTTGAGATCGTTTGGTCCCAAATGGTCTTGAGATCGTTTGGACTCAAATGGTCTTCAGACCATTTGGACCGAAACGTTCTTGAGACCGTTTGGTCCAAACACCCTCAAAACTGCATGGACCAAAAGGTGCCTCAACCTATCCAATTGAGTTAGGGTTTTCAATGTTGAACCCCCCAAACGTTCATACCATGGTTAGCCACTCATCAATTGAATTAATTAGGTAAATCCTTACTGATTTGACCCTCAATTGAACTTCAATTGGTCACCAATAAGGGTTTGGATTTATTGGATTAGGGTTTGGAAGAGATTACCCTTCAACATGCATCAACATGAGTCTAATTGATGTTGAACCCATTGAACCATCATTCAATTGGGTCATGACCTGACCCCAAACGGTATTGAGATCGTTTGGACATCCTCCAAACGGTCTTGAGACCGTTTGCCCAAGTCAACACCAAAAACTAAGTCATTCACTTAAGGATTGAACCCTAATTTAGGTCGCAAAATCATCATTTAATTATTCAACAACTTGATGTGATTGGACCCTCAATTGACCAATACTACTTGACCCTAGACCTCCAAAGGGTCTTGGGTGATCAAAAAACGGTCTTGAGTCCGTTTGGGTGATCCCCAAATGGTTTTGAAACCGTTTGGGCCACTCAACCCAAACTTCAACATGATTGCATCATTGAAAACAGCAATAACCCGATTAGGGTTTAGCTGAGTAAAGTGCCTTCAATTGGTGATTTACTTAGAATTAGGTGATGAATTTTGGTGGGTGATTAGTCCATAATGTTTAAAACAGATACCCAAATGGTAAATTCTTGGTCAACTCATCCAAACGGTCTTGGACCGGTTGCTCCCAAACGTTCTTGTGAAACCATTTTCCCTTCAAATGGTTTTGAAACTGTTTGCTTATAAA
The DNA here is from genome assembly GCA_963693085.1 of Alisma plantago-aquatica. Lineage (NCBI taxonomy): Eukaryota > Viridiplantae > Streptophyta > Magnoliopsida > Alismatales > Alismataceae > Alisma > Alisma plantago-aquatica. Next base: position 504,000,207 of record OY856410.1, on the reverse strand, counting down.
CAGTTTTAGAAACGTTTGGGTAAGAGGTGGAGGACCATTTGGTAATGTAAGATCAGGATGAACTTTGGAAATAATGCCATCTTCTTCTACCTCAAGAACATGGACTGTTCTTCACGGTTTTGGTAGCAAGAACACATAGAAAAGTCTAAGGAAGATGATTAAGCAATGTTTTCATAGAAAGAAGATGCATAAACAAAACTTTAAGGTTTAGAGTTATAAAACCCACCTCTAGGACTGACCAGAGCTCCAAGATTTGTAGCTTTAATGGTGCCTTGAGCTCCATAGGTCATCCAAGGTTCGTTCCTCAATATTTGGATGGAGAAGATGGCTAGAAAGAAGAGCTATGTAAGGATGACTACTAAACCAACCTTGTAGCAAGATTTCCTCCATGATATCGAGCTAGATGGCAATAAAAACTTACCCAATTCAGTCTTGGCCATTATCATGTACTCCTGATCTCCTCCTTAGTTGGCCAAAGCAAAGAGATAAGAATAGGAATGAAGGGAAACGATCCCTTGCTTGTAAAAGGGATGTGCTTATATATTTTGGGTATATTTTCAAGGCAAGGACAATTATTTCCTTATTTCTCAAATAGGTCCTTCTCCCCTCCTTGGTCACGTTCCTCCCTTCTTCCCTTAAGCAAAACTCCTCCCTTATCCAAGGTTTATAGGAAAAGAAGCCAAACACCTTACCAAGTTGCACATATAAAAAGGTCATTTTGTATAAAACCTGGTTATTTAGATATAAAGGTTACCTTTCTTATTTGATTACTCAAATGAGGCGCCCTCCTCATTATCACTTCTCTACTTTATTCCAAGAGTCATGAGAGATACTCTATATGGTAAATTTTACATGCTACACCCTATGTTTTGGGTAAATTGCACTTTACACCAAAACTAGGTTTTAAAGCACAAGGATTGCTCTATAAGCTATATCTTGGTGCCCAAGCTTGGAGAATCCATATTACCACATCATATTCATTCTTATGATGTCTCAACACCAGAGGAACATCTTAACATGTGCAATTTGCAAGTTAACCCCTCTAATTGGGTAATTTGCACATAAGTCCATATTTATCAAAACAATATTACAACATTGTTTAAAAATGACAGAAATGGAAATATAAGTTCCTCAGAAGCTTTAATTACATATCAAAAGATAAACACAAGCATTTAATCACATAATTAAGAAAAACACCTAGGGTTAGTCCATAACCCAGGTCAGGGATGTTACACATTGCTTATAATTTGACTCAAGAATTTCATTTCATTTTGGATTTTTAGTTTTCTTTTGTTTGCTTCTTTTCAATCAGGAATAATCATTGGGTGTTGTTGGTTATTGTCCCCTAGATGCTAATCTCACATTATCAAGATTCTAAGGGTGACTAAGTAGACGGTGGGGGACACGAAATGAAAAAGGCATGATTATGTGAGTACATTTTTATATATGCTATTATATATTAATACATGAGTATTTACTAATATAATTCAATGTCTTACATTAATATATAGGTGTATAAAATAATTTAAAAAGACGGGAGGAAAGGTGGATAAGAAAAACCAAGTGTTAACTTGGAAGAATGTTGAGGTAGTTTTTCTAACTCCAATGTATATTTATGCCAACTATGCTTACTTTTATTTATTAATGTTTTGTGTGGTGGTAAATTTATAGTACCTTATTCCATACAATGGTTGGGCATGTGCATACCACGTGATCCAGTATATGGACATGATTGCTAGATAGGGGGCACTAGAAATCCACTGCATACAAAATGTAATCTATATGTAGTCTTGATCATGATAACTAAATAGTTGCATTTGATAATATGAAAATATCAAATCATACTCTTTAATTATGTCCTTTGATTTGTAGCTGTTTTACACAACAAAGCCCTATACAAAAGAAGAGTTAGATGTGATACACGAACAATGGTGATAAGCCTTCATTAAGGACGTAAACTTTGAATTTTATTGGGGTAAAATATGAGTTTTTTGTACTTTGATGTCATTTTCTATATAAATGTGGTGATTATGACTTTTTGCAACTTTAAATTTGATGTGAGTAAATTATTGGTGCATATGTCAATGATGAATATGTACATGTATGTGAATGAATGTGAAGATGAATGAATAAAATGATAAATGCATCTCTACATGTCATGAGAATGGAATTGGTACATATGTGAATGATGTATATATATATGTGTGTGAATAAATGTGAAGATGAATGAATACAATAAGGATTATATTAGTGCATGTCATGAGAATGGAATTGGAGACTAAATCTTGTATGTGGGTGGATAGTGTGTTTGTTATTACCGGTTTTGTAGGTTTGTTTGCCAATTGTTAAACTGAACATAGGATCGAACTTGTATTTCTAATGAACTAAAGGTTCTGCATTGTGTTGAACTGTAGACCTGATATTAAAAAAAACATATATGTGTCATTGGTTGATACAACAAAACTGACATTGTAGATCTTAGATGTCAGTTTAAAGCCAAAAATCGACATTATAGGGATATTATAAAACAACCATGTTGGATGGCATGGCCGTCCTACCAGTTGATTTGTAGTGCCAATTTAGATGCCAAATTAAAGACATGATTCATTATTATTCCCGGCTGGTACATATGAAACGACAACACAGAAACCTTTATCAATTACAAATGGAACATGGTTTAGTAGCACAACATTAGTTACTACACCAAAACCAATGACATAGTTTCTTAGATGTGTCAATTTCTTTAATCATAACAACTGAGGATGGGTCTGAGTCATAAGTTTATGCATCTAGTTAGTGTCGTCAACATAAGTATCGGTACTAAACTGGCATTAAAGGGCTATTTTAACCGACGTTAGAGGTGGTATCTGTACTAGTGCATCTAGAAAAGGAATGTATAGGTGCAAATTCTTCACAGCTTCCAAGAACTTTGCATACCTCTTTTACAGATGAGCCTTAATCAACTTATATGGCAAAGGTATCCTTGGGGCATAGGGGTGCCAATTGGTTATGCCCTCTTCAATCACATCAATATTTGTCTCCTTCATTGCCTTCTTTTCTTTACCTTTTTCTTTTTCTTTTGACTTAATTTTCTAATATATTACTTCACCTATTGGTTCTTCCTCTCTTAAGTCATCTTTAGGTAAGGACTCGGTGTTGAGAACACTTCTTTGAGCACCCTTGTTGGTTCTTTCCTATAGAATTTTTCTTGATCTAATAGTAGACATCTTTACAGTTTCGGTAGTGGGAATGATCTTCTTTTACGTATTCTTTATCAGCTCGCATAGTTGTGCAAGTTGTTGATCAATTTGTTTTCTATGGACTTGTGTATCATCCATTTTGGCAATCACACCTTCCAACTGGGACAACATTATATTCAGAAAGCTTGTGTTATTTATAGCATTTTGACTTAGTTGTTTGTTTATGGTGGCTTACCTTTTCGTGAAGGCAAACATCTCAGACATCAGATCTTTTTTTATTAGAAGTATGCCTCTGAACTTGTCTTCCTCCCTTGGGATTTTGATATTGGCCTGGCCCTTGGGGATTGTTTCTATGTAGTTGATAGTTTATGTTTTGAGTAAATCTAGAGGGTCCTCCCCCTCTACCAAACCCAGGTGGTCTACTGGGTGGGTTATTTGGAATGTTTAGTAGTTAAGCATTCTCAGTTGCATCCTTGCTCCTATAAGAGAACTCATGATGATCTAATCTCTTAAAGTTAACATAAGAAATGTTCTCAATATCATCTTCCTGATTGTCCTCATTTTGTTGGGTAGAGATGTAGTTATCTACTTTATGTCTTCCTTCTCTGCACGTAACACACATCATCACTATTTTGAATATATTCTTTACTTTTTTGTTTGAATCTTTCAACTATCAAACATAAGAAGTGATCTTTTAAATCTAAGTGGTTAGAGTTTCAAGATCTTTAGATTTGGTTGTTATCCCCTTAATGGATACTTTTCTTGTTGTTGCTTTCTCATAATCTAGGCCAGCTTGCAGAGCGGCCATGTCATCATTTTCTTCATTGTTTTCTCTGGATTTTTACACATGAAATTACAGCATGAGGGTGCATTAGGAGAGGTCATTTCAGCAGAGGTAAGGCCATTTTATAAGGTAGTTACTAGGAAACCTTTGTCATAGTTATGATGAGGGAAATCCCTTTGATATTCCTGAAATATCTCCCATGCCTCATATAGGTTCTTTGACTTGATTCTTCTTGACTGCCATGATCGTGCGTCTATTTTAAGGGTCTTTCCACTGGGTAGAACTTGATGAAAAAAGCATCAAATAGAGGTTCCCATCTATTGATTCTTTTGTCTTTCAAAGATAGTGTGATAAAGTGGATTTTTCACCCTTGGATTTTTAAATCTAGTTGTATATTTTTATACTCAATATTCCCATTGTATCATCAAATAGGTACCAAAGACTCATTTTGGAGGAATTCTGGATAATGATGAGATTCGAGGATAGTGGTTGACATTTAATTGAAGAATTTAATACCATTGTATACATTGAATACATGAATTTCTACTTATATTAGACTTGTTGATATTTTATAACATTCCAAAATGTATACTTATCTTTTGGATTTCAAAATTTTTGTTAATATTTTGGACCACATTGTAAGACTTGCATCCAAATTTCATCCCAAATAGAGCTTCCTAGCTCCCTAAAAAATTCTTGAAAATTGCTTCTAAAATCTTCTTTTTGTGATGAAATGGTCTAGACTTGATGTGTGGGTCGCACTCAGGCATCCTAGGTGGATTCATCCCCTACCTTTGGTTGCTTCTTCTATAGATGCGGGTTGGAGAAAATCCTAAACCTTTGGGTAAGCATATCACTCTCATCTTTTACTCCATTTTGCATGTTTAAGGGTGTGTTGGATTCATATCGAGAACCTACACCATATTTGTATATAATTTCTTGACTTTTCTTGACTCTTCACAAAATTTTAAAGCTCTAAACATGGACCCTTCCATGGATATTTGGCTCTATATTGTGTCATAACCATATACCTCCACCTATATAAGACTTCCTTTGAGTCTATTTATTTACCACAAACGCAATCATACCCTTGGATTTCACTCTCGTGCCCTCTAGCAAGTTTCCCCATCCTGACCGAAGACCTTGCAACCGTGATACTGTAGCAAGATGCTCCATTTTTGTAGCCACTCTCTCTCTTTGAGTTTGTTTCTCTCTCTCTTTATCTCTCTAAAACTTTATTTGATGATAAATTTTGATTCTATGCTCGGAAACATATGATATTATAGTTCGTCCATCGCAAGAATGTGACAAACATAATAGAACTATTTTTAACATCTAATTCCTGATCATTTTAGAAAAGATATTTATCTAATGAACTTTTACGGTGATTTGAAAATTAGATTTATAACTTTATCTAATATTCACCATATATAAATAAACCATATGGGATCTGTAATGGACCTATTTCTATGACCATGATATCACGCCTTGGAACATGAATCCTTCATCTAAATGGATTGATACTTGAATTTGTCATCCTAGTACATATGAATGATCCATCCATATGCTGACTCTTGTTATCGATTGGAAACTTATTAAAATTCATTCTTTTTGTTAAGGATGGATGACTTTCATTTGATCATGTAGTACAAGTACCTTCTATGTTGTTTTGTATACCAAAATCTAATCCTGACCAAAAAACATCTTACATATTGATTATGTCTCGACCCCACCCCTTAATCACCTCATCTTGAGATAGCTTTTGAAATCTTTTCAGAGGTATTTGTACTCAAACTTCTTGACATAGAATGTTGTGGTGTAAGGTATGATTATGTACCTATGGATAAAAACACTTGGCTATGCACATGGTTCAACTACCTCATTCCCTATTACTAGAGTTTTGAATTTATATACATGTATATTGATCATTCTTTTATTTTATTAATGGACTTGCAATACACTCCCCTAGTTTGCTCACTCAAGCCTTTCCCCTTATCATTTTTAGGGGTCAAGTGGTGACCTTTTGACTTTTCCTTAGGGTAAGTGGACATTGGCCATTCCCTTAGGATTATGTGGCACCTTGTTAGTCTTTTCACCCACTATTGTTATGTAAGTTTATTGACTCTTGTTATGGAGTATATTGCATCCATTTTGTTTCTAAAAGCTTGTACTTGTTCACCACTTGTAAGTTGTCTCTTTGTTAATATTTGTTTTGTATCAATAATGCCAAGTGGGTATTTCTTTTTTAATATGCATATATTATTTCTTGTTTTTCATAACCATACTCAACATTTGTGCATTTACATTGGGTCATGATTCTCTATTTAGGAAAACATGATGGACTATTAAAAAGAGGACTAGATTGCTTTTGATCTTTGATAACTTTGATGACAAGGACATATCTACAAAATTATAAAATGGGTTTTTTTATTCTTTGAAAATCCTTTATGTTTAGATTTATTATTTGTTTTTGTATATGCTAGTTTAGTATTTCCATCAGGCCACCCAAGGATAGGCACTTCAATACATCTATCATTGTATACGAAGTGGGATTGGGATTGGGGTAATAATGGTTACGTGATAGTTGGTATTAGAGAATACACACCCTCCTATGCATAAAGTACAACATTTTCTCCAATCTCTTGAACCCAAGAAACCACGAAATCCTTAATTGGGAAACTATGATGTCTAGGTTTAGGATTCTACATAATAATAACCTCCTATCTGTCTCACAATGGTGAATGAGGTTCCCCACTCTACCTAGCCAAAGTTGATCCAAAAGGGATTTTCTCTAACCTTAGAGATCGTCTTGCTTCTCATCTTTTCTTTAAGGACAACCCCTTGCCACCTATTAGAAAGCAATACCATGACTTCTCATCTTCTTGACTATGATAGAGTGTCTTTACATGACATGTAATCTCTCTATTTTAGGGTATCATTGAGGCAAAAACTAAAATATGAGATAAAATTTTGAAAAGTATTGTGCCTTGACATAATCTTGAATTGAAATTTCTAATTGATATATGAAAGTACTTGTAAGGCCCCTGACCTAGCTTAATGCTAATTTGTTCTTACCTTGCTTAAAAATATACTTATAACTTTAATCTAATCCTTTAAGATGTTTTTCTATCATGGTACACACTTATGTTTCAAGTTTGGTCTTGTTTGAATGTAGTTTGAGCTATGTTTGCTTATTTTGGACAAAAATGCAATTTACCCAAGTTAAGGGGTTATCTTGCAATTTTTCACATGTTAAGTGTTCCCTTAGTGCTCTATCATCATAAGAGAGAGAATTATGCTATTGGGTTCCTTTTAGGACCTTGATTGATAAGGTGGCATCATGTGGTATGTTAGGGTTTCTAGGGTTTTGTCGGTGTCTGACCTTGTTGTGTTGCTTGGGTGTAGCAACCCTTGTCTTGACATTATGGTGTGTTTTGGGAGTGTCTCGACTGAGACACCTCCCTTAGTGATGTTGTCTCAAGCTTGATGGTCTTGGATGTGTTGTAGGGTCGAGACAGTTGTCTTCATGTGGTATGTCTCGACCTAGTGAGTTGATGATCCTTTTCTCTCGACTGAGACATGTGTTTTGATGATGGTTTCGACCCTCTTGATGTGTATTGACCGTAACCACTGGGTTTAGGGACCTAAATAGGTCAATACCCCACATTGATTTTATCACCATCTCATGCATGAATGCATAAAGTGGTTGCATTGCTATCTTATTGATGGATAAGTGTTCCTTTAGTGTTCTAATATGTTGACACATCACATATACCCTACTGTCCTCCTCCTTTGGGTATATAACTCCTTTCCTTCATTAGCAAGCCTACTTTTTGGCCATATCCTCTTCCCTCTCCCTTTTAACTGACCTTGGATCTTTGGAAGCAAAGGAGATCTGATCCTAAAGCTGTGGTAGTCGATCAACCTTACTTGAGGAAGGATTTGTGCTAGATAGACTCTTGTGATGGTGATTCTTGGTTATTTTCACTTGGTAAGTGGTTCTACCTTCTTGATCACATTTTACCCATGAAACCCCATCTTCTTCTTCCTATTTATTGTCCATATACAAGGGTTCTACCATGTTGATCCTCTTGAGAGAAACTCCTCTTCACAAAGGCCCTTAGATTGTGGTTTTACATTGGTGGTAACTAGTGGGAGGATGTTTTCTTCTCTTTTCTTTCTTTTTTCTTTGGTTCGTCCTATGGTTTCTGACCCTCTTTCATAAGCTACCTCTTAACCGTGGTGCTCTTTTCTTTTGATGTGATTTTGAGTCCTAATCAAATTGGGGCTTCTTTTCTTCTCTTGGAGCTTTTAATCTTAGAGCTTGAATCGCCACAAAAGGAGGGTTATATAACTTTCCCCACTTCTATTTTGGAACCATAATCTTAGTCGTTTGTTGCTATTTCTATTTCTAAAATATAATCTCAACTTGATAAGAAGGATTATCATGATTTAAGGTTTGATCTATGGTGATAATTTAATGAATTTGCTTTTGATCCTAAACCTTCATCTACTTGTAGCCAATTTTTGACATGAATAATAGATGGATAAGTTCTCTTGTTACTGATTTATAATTTCTATCCTTGTGAATTTTGATTTGGGTACCTTAGTGTAAGATGGGTTGTGGTCGTATTTACACCTGCTGAATATAAGAATTTGACTCTCATAATAAGATTATTTTATGGAGATTTATCATATGTGTTTAAAGGGTTTTGGTGGTCATTTGTGTATGGAGTCATCCTCTTTGGTTTTGATGAGTATCCTTGGGTCATAACCTATTTTTGTTAGCATTCATCCCAGATTTGAGGATGGTAATATGTTCTTGTGATCATTTGACCATGGCAGTCATTACACCTACGTTTTAATCTCATACATTTGGTTAGTGGTAGATAACCATGTTTTGTTTAGAGAGGATGGAGGTGATGATCCCACAACAATTATAATATTTGGTTTTATGAACATGACGGTTAAGATTTTAAATGAGTTCCTTATGATTTTAGGGTTATGACTTTGTAGCATTCTCATGTAGGTTGCTCTCTTTCTAAACCCTAAATTCACGTGCTCAATTTCTAAAGTGTTTTTGAGGGGATGGGCGTATATGCATCATAAGCTTTGCTTTAAATACCATTTTCTAAGTTTCGTTCATCATGTTGTTCTTGGAGTTATGGATGGTTTCTCATATATGTCAAAGTTCAACTTTCTCTCTCTAAGTGGTCTGATTTGATAACATTCATGGTGACTTGTTCTAGTACTCAAATAATCTTGATTTCTAAGTTTTGAACATAGTGTCTCTTCATATTCATGTTGTTATCCTTGGTTTCGGTCAAGAATTATGTCACCCTTGGAGTTGATATCCAGACAACCGTGTATAGTTTTGGGTTGAGACACCCTTAAGTTGGTCTTGGTTGAGACATGTTGTTATGATGATTGTAATGCCCTATCATGACGGATGAATGAAAAACCTTGTTGAGATTGTTGGCGCAACACCATGTTCTCAGTTGCGACAATGTCATTAGTTTGGTCGCAAGGTTTCATTGCTTTGGGTCACGGTGTTGCATTGCTTTAGGTCAAGAACCATATGTTTGTCACGGTTGAGACATCATGTTTTGCTTCTAGTCGATACACCTTGTTCTGGTCTAGGTCGTGATGCCCTATAGGAGTTGTGTAACAATCATAACCCAATTTGGATGGAGCAGTCAAAACACCATGTTGAATGGTGGTCGAGACACTTAGTTGTTGCAGTTGTGACACTTATAGTGAAGGAGGTCCAGATACCCACTATGTTGTTTGGTAACACATGCATGACATGATGAGGTGGTACATATACATATGTATATGACAGTGATACTTATTGTTGATGACATAATGATCAAATCAAGTCTAACTAATGATGTTCAAATTAAAATGAGTTCCAAGAAAGTGGGAGATGGGTTAATTATGGTTTGGTGATATAGACATGAGGTAAAACCCTAATCAGCTATTTCAGTGAACCCTAACCCTAATCCTAGGGCATGTTATACTTGTTGAATGTGCATGGATGAATAGCAGGGGATTATACTTTCTCTCTCCTACATGTATAGTTCTAACTTGCAGGTTAATTGAGTGTCATAGTTTGTGAATGTTATGATGATGATTAAACGGTACTAGATGATGGCCATGAGCCTTGATGAGGTGCACTGGAATTATAAATATGTGAATGTGCACTCTTAGCTACAATATGTAGTGATCAAACTTAATACACTCCAAACGAGTGGGAGGTAATGAAATTAGAGATTTGTAAATAAATAATTCCATGGAACCCCTATGTGGTTAAGCATGAAGTCCTAACCCTAAATTGAGGTGACATATGATGCTTTACTTACATTGCCTAAAGTGTTTAAAATGATGAGATAACAATGAGTATTCTCTCTCTCTATTTGTATAGCGTTTATTTTGTAGGTGAGATGATTATCATAGATAATGATTGATATGGTGTATTTGTGCTATGACATAGGTAATGCTTATATGCCTGATGAGGCATGATGTGATAGTTATCATAACTAATGATTTCTATGGTATACATGTGATGCAATGCATGTGATGCTTATATGCCTGATGAGGCATAATGAGATAATAATGAGTTACAAGAATGATGTGATTGGTCTTATGACCTAGTGAAGGCTTGATTCCTAGTGTGAGGTTATATCCTTTAGTGATGTGATAATGATGATCAACCTGATATGGTAGTGTTAAGAGGTGGTGATGTTGATGGCCCTATTTAAGGCAGAGAGACAGTGTTTCCTTGAGATGATGTGGCAAGTTCACACATTATACATTTTATATCTTCTGAAGTTGTTTCATAGTTATGCATGATAGATTGAATTAGGATTTTGCATGTCCAGTTGTATGATGGAGCCTTAATTCACCAAATTTGCATTACTAACAAGGTGAAACCTTAATCATGTAGTTTTCATGTACCATAGATCCATCTTCAATGTCAGTATCTAGTAGGATGGTGAAACGAGTAACTCCTAATAGAAACTATCAGAGCACATATTGTTGAATATGTGGGGTACAAGTGGAGATACCTCCATGTACCATAAATGGTTGAAATAGTGGTATGATATTTTATTATAGAAAGGCCATGTGTGAGCCTGTTCTCTAGTGTTGTGCCATATACCAAGGTAGGCTAGTTGTTTTATAGGACCATCACTTTGACTATGAGTTGTTGTCTGTACAGGAGTATAGTTTTGACTATATGTTGTTGTCTTTGTAGTATGACTATATGTCATTGCATTGTAGACTTGAGTTGAATGAGTAGTGCTAGCGATCATCATGGAGTCCATCTCTTCCATTGATCTTGTATGGTACTAATTTTGACTTAGTAGATGTCAGTTGGATTTGAGTGGTGCGCCTCAAATCCTCAGGACATGATATTAAAGATGTAACATAGTTGTATTATTGTTATTGCTTAGGGTTGCATATGAAATATTGGATGACCTCCTTGTTGTGTTTCTTATACTATTTATTTTATAACATTTATATGTGTTCTTCATATTCCTTCTTAAAGTATAAGATGATCTACTACTTAGTTGCAGATACTTTAACTGCTTAAATAGTGATAATTTCCTTACTTATATCATTTACTTGAATGGGTTTATCTGTTAATAGTATAAATTAATGTTTAGCTTATTTTTGCTTATAATAGATTTTGGCAAAGAGTTATATCTCTCATTGGGACGTTTGGTCTAAGCCCATGGGTTCCATAACTTTTTAGGTGGACGGGAAGGCTGAGACAAAGATCGTGCGGTTGAGACTATCAATAAAAAGTGTTGTAGCTATTGGATCGTAGATATACAGTCAGTGTCTAGTAATAGAGTCCTATTTGTCATCCCTGTACACTTAGGTCCTTGGGGTTGTTTTGTGAATATTGTACATTGGTTTGAGATTTTGGCTTTATGCCATAGTGGTATAGACATGGTTTGTATATGTCAGCAGATGGTTATATGTAACAGGTTGAGGCTAAATAGCCAGGGAACAATGATGTGTAATACTTTTGATATGAATGAAATACAAGTGGCAATAGTTTATGGCTTCAATTGAGATTTGTTCAACATGAGAACCTATCATAGGATCAGTTTTAATTTACCATTTTCTTGTGGTAATATTGTTATTAGTGATAATTTAGCGCTTTTTTGAGTAATCTCACTTTGTGTAGCAAAGGGTGTCATGTTTGGTGGTATCAGATCTATAAGTTTGTTGAGTCTATAGGGATACTAGGACTAGGATTAGGATGATGTCAAAGTTAAGAACATGATATAAAATATAGTGCATACTACCCAACCGCAGTACTTGAGTGCCCTAGCCAGGTATTCAATTATTGAAGAGAAGGTGAGTATGAGACTCTTAGGTTGCTATCTATCTGATTACTCTAATGAAGTAATCATTTGAAACAATCTAAAGAGCATAAAAGATCAAGAATCATGGTGGTAATACTTCCATCTTACCCTAAAGAATATGAGAGCTACATCGTAATCCACCTAAATATTAAATGTTTGGTGATTAAAAGAGAAAGATATGACACCATGAAACTTGAACCTAAGCACAAGTAAACTGTGAGAGGTTCTTGAAGTTATACTATCAGGAAGCTTATAAAGAAAAAGATGGATAATTTTGTGCTACTGAAGTAAGTCAATGTGTAAATGCATGTATGATCAAGAGTACTTCTTAGATATGTATGAAGGGATGAGATAATTAAGAACAAATAATGAATGAGTAAGTGGAACCTGAGTTAATCTCATACCAACCTATGTGTATAAGAAAGTGTAAGATGCAATCATCATAATATGTGTAAGAGAATAAGGGAGATCATCCCTTCTTAACAAAGGACATGTAAAAAATGATGATCTATCTCTTGTTGTGAAGTTTTCAAACATGGTAACATATGGAGATATACTTGAAAATGATGAACAATTAATAAATAAAGGATAATGATATGTGTTCATATTTATATAATTCCTATATTGATGGAAAGGAAACCAAGATGAAACAGGTTGAAATAACACATGTCCCGTCGTAGATCTGTGTAATAAACAAAAGAGAGTTGGGTAACCTTCCCCTTGTTAGCAATCCCTAGGCAGTGTTGTGGTATTTAAGGGAGTGGATTCCGTTTGTGTTCTTTCTTTTCAGGGATATGACATTCAAGTAAGTCTTGTGTCACTTGATGTGCATGGTTTTAATGTGACCTTGAGATTGATCTACCATCTTACTCTTCTAAGGACGAACACTCGTCTCCGTCCTCTCCTAAATCCAATCTTAACTGGACTCTGGTATCCCATCAACGAATTAACTTCTTCTTCCAATTATCCTATTATTTGTTTTAAGTCTTAGATTTATGCTATGTAATTATCTCATACTGTAGCCTTTAGGACTCCCGATCGGGGGCCTACATTGTTGCCTCGCATCCCACGTTTGTCGTGCTCCTACCCTTCCTCCTTTCCCTACCGCACTGGTTTCACACCTGCCTTGACCTCGGCGGCTTGTAGAACTTCCTATGCATCAGCAAAAGGCGGTTACGGAATATGCAGATCAAGTCACGATGACAATATTATGTTTAGTAACCATCGCAATGGCACAACGGAGTATGACCTTCGGCCGCAGCGATCGACACAACCATGCTTCAAGAAATCTGATCGAGAATTACTTTTGATATGACCACCGGATCCTTCATACGTTGATGCGAAGGCATCAAGTATGTACTGCCCTATTTCTGTTGTGTATCCCCAACGTCTGTTTGACTACGCTTGGGCACGTAGGGAGACAGCAATTGAACCATCAAGCGCAGTTGTGGCAGGGGAATTAGACCGTGGTTGTGGTTGGAAATTTTTAATTGTGTTGGTGTCGGTTGTGAGCTAGCTGATGATGTTATCGCAGTCGCAGTGGTTCAGGATGATGGTCACGGAATTGTGTAATAAGGTTGTGGTGGGCAGTTAAGGTTATGTTCTGGAACTGTGACAAAGCATGAATGTGTGTACCAAACATCCAATACGCATCTATCTACTGCTACTTGACTGCACGAATTGATCAACATCAATCATATTTGGAAATCCGTCTGGTATTTTTTTTGTATTGAAGTCCTTACATCAAACGGACCACCATTATGTCGGTGCCAATCAGCTATTTTTCCTCCGAAATTCTTGATTTCTCTACCATAGAGTGATCGGTACTTGGTCTCTGTCAGGTCAGTGTTTTCTTATGTCATTCATATGCCTTTTACTTACACCCGTAATGGTTTATCTATGTGGTTTTTACAAGTTATCTTTTTCTTGTCAAGTGCAATACGTTTGTGGAATTGTAATGGACTTGCATTCTTTGCAAAGACTTCTGTCCGTTTTGATGTTCTCCTTTCTTGTATGTCTTTTGTATAAGAATAGCCTTTGAAGTTGAACTTTACTTTTTATTTGGAATTATTTGTGCGTATGTTACTTTTTATTTGAAAAGCAATTTTGTTCCTTACACCTTTGAATCTACGTATTCATCTAACAATATAAAAAGTCGTTGAAGTTTGCTATGTGACACAAAACTAATCTTGCTTTTAACAACCAGGTCCAATATTTTTTAAAAATCAAACTAGAGAAAAATTAAGGAGCTTGCGGTTGGATGGTACTCTACATATGATTAATATCTAGGCATATAAATGAAACCTCTTGTTTTATTTATTTTAAAATTAGTTTCCGTGATTCTTCTCTAAGTTTCCTTGACCAGAATAATTATGGTCACATTACTCTAGCGAAAATCAATTATGCTGATCTGTTAAGATTACACCTGCCTTCCTTTTTTGGATCATATTGAGAGTGCTTATTCATATACGCAAGCAACACAACTAAGAGTACCACCATGATGCAGATCCTCTCTTTCTCTTTTTCATCCACAACAGATAATGCAAATTTGTTTAGACAATCTTTCGATTATATATAGAATATGTCCCTATGCAACTATAGAAGTGATGAGAGTTGATACACGTAGTAGCATTATATGGTGGTAGTTTGCAGCAGTGGTGCCTACCGACCAACCATATATCATAAAGTAAAAAGAAACAAACAATTCAGATGGTAAACATGGGATGTGCTCCTTATACAACCCTTCATAACAAAGTGCTTAAATTAAATCTTAATTTCCATCAACCTAATAAAGGATTTGTTCTGTAGTAATGATGTGTTGTCCACTGTTGATGTCTTCATTAGAATAAAAATGAACCTTCTATTTGTGCTATCGTGCATGTGTTGAGAGTAGGAGACAATGGAGGTGGTGTAACCAAGTCCATGTTCAAGGTGTAAACATACTTGGTGGTGTTGGGCTAAGATCATCGGACACAGATCCCAGATCTGTTGGAGATGCCCACCCTCACATAGCTGTCCGTTTTGAAGGAGGCGTTGGATTCTTGTATGTCAACATACATGTTTAGGATATCACCGATGTTATTGAGTAGGATGCAACTGAAGAATTTAGAGATATTAGACATGGTAAAAGAGAAAAAGATTTGATGCAAGATTATTTTCTAAGAGAAATAGATCTATCACCTCCTGCTATTGTAGAATTTATGTGAAGATTAGAATCTCCGAGTTTTGGATTATAAATTCACGAACAAGTCTCTACAGCTTTAGGCCCTTCCATTGGCTTTAGTGAGTGTCAACATATTATTCATGTGCATGAATTACATCACTTTGATTTCATTGCATATGCCACAATATCTAAATTCTTGTCTACGGTGATCTATAAAATGCATGGCATCTCTCTTATTCGCATTATATGCACATTTCAGAAAATTATTGGAAATGATATATCTATCAAGTTGATCTCCTCAGTTTTGATCCCACTGTCCAAGTGAACATCTGGAATATGCCAAGTGAAAGTTTAAATATGATCGACGATGCCTCTTTACTATAAAGAAAATGAACATTCTACTAGCTATACGACTTTGATTTGGGTTTAATCTACTGTTTGTGGAGACGTGTCTCATGTACCGATGACAGCTGGAAAGGATATCACAAAGTGCATAACAGCAATGGTGGACTATTCGATGAATTTAATATACTTTATGTGAGATACTTTACTTAAAAGACAATACCTAATGTACACAATAAACAATACAAGAATAGTGACACAATACTAATAAACAAAGGAACTGTTGAGACCCTTATTCGGCCATTATTGAGTTGTTGGTATGTATTGAATATGTTTTTATGGTACACAATTATACAAATAGTATTACGCAAATTATACATAGTTAGTACATAAATATGAGGTAGTAGTAAATAAAAAGTTTAGAGTGTTGCAGATTGTAGACCATTACATTGTTGTTAGCTAAGTGTATTTCTGATTTTATTTTAGGGTTTGTATATCACAATCCATAAGTAAATGGATTCTTTTTTAGGTGATTAGGATTTTATGGAACATGTTTGAGTCAACTTTCAGTAGTAAAATAATCCAAGATAATGCAAAATCTTTGACAAAAAATTAACTTAGACATATGTTTAACAAATAGCTAAACCTTGAATTTGATCCAATTCTAAAATATTTAATACGGAGTCAAACATGGATCTGGATCTAATTCTATATCTGGATTTACCAAATTGAAATTGTCACTTATTTTATGACAACATAATGCGGTCGTTTTGATCGTTGTTGACCACTCAAATTGTATTGAAAGTTGTATTTGCACATGGGTTGCATTGTGGTGATTTACATCAGTGTCAGGTACACTAATGTTTGAGATGGCCATACCATTCTCTAGACTTCCCATGTTGATAGGTTCTTTCTGTCTACCATCCAAGGCTTTGCTGAGAAAATCATATGAATAATCAAGGGGTTGGCAGAGGCTTAAATAGAAACATTATTATCTATGCCAGATAATCCAAGTAGGTCTACTTGTGGTGATAGGGAGAACAAAAAACCCTTTTAGGATTTTTTTGATGATTTGCACCATCAAATAACTATATGATCAACATAAGAAAGCATCCCAATCTCGTAGCCTTAGCTCTAAATAAGAATTATTTTAGAATGCCTCACCATTTCATACTTTTAATCCATCCAAAATTAAAACTTTAGAGTTGAATTAGATAAAGGTAAATATGACTTACAAGCTTATTTTTAATTATATGCAAAACACAAATTAATCAACTACTATCTGTGTTTTGGAATATTACTAATTGAAGTACTTTAATCCTTCCTCAAAATTGTGATTAGAGACAATACCAAGAGGATACATATCTCACCTCTATTTATACCAAATATTGGATGTATTACTCTATGGATATAGATTGAATCTATAAAGTTGTTGAAACAGTATAGCTTGTGGCATCTGGACATGTGAAACTCTATTTATTTTCATTAAATATTTTATTTTAAATCTTGATTTTTTATATAATATGATTGCTTCTACGATATTGATAAATTAGCATTACATAATGTTTGTAGGTATATATGATAAAAATAACGCATTTACTATTTAATATGATAATTTCTCTTATATTTATTTTAATAAAATATTATTAAATACTATGAGGATATTCAATTACAAGCCTCAACTACTTGGTGTGATTGTTTCTTTTGTTATCATAATAAAACAATATTCGACAATTTTAATGTTTCTTTTTATTATTTGAAGGATCAATTTGATGTCCTATTAGAATTATTGTGACACAAATGTTTCATATTTTGCTTACACTATAATCAATCAACCCATTAACTAAAATTTAAATGTCTTGATAAGTAGAAAATGTGTTTCTTAGATGGTGTATGTAGAATGTTAGGGTTTTCAAGACACAATTAAATAAATATGAAAGAAATGTCAAATACACTTCACATCAAAGACAAATTACTTTTCAGTTACAAATAAGAAACCTGGATAATGAAATGATAACATATTATACAGTGATCTTGCTCATCTATTATTTGGAATGTCACTATCCTAAAGAAAATATTCATCATACTACGTATGTATTGTTTGATTTCAACTTTCAATTATATTTTAAAAAAGTGTCTAAGACAATGTAGTATTTCATAAAGACTTTTTTTCCATTAGGTATAGTGTTATACCTTGCATAAAAAGTAGAAAAAAATTATTTGTACTTCCACATTTGATGGATAAGAATCACATGAATTAAAATATATAAAATATGTAGAATATGATTACTAGAAAATTGTAAGTCCTTTGAATTTAGAACAAAGTTGGATACAATTGAACAAACAAGATGAATATGTGATTTATGTGTATTTATAAACATTATATTGTTTATCATATTTACATGATGATAATATTGTTATAGATTAATAATATTTAAAATTTTAATTTTCCATTTGTGAGACACGCAATATTGATAAAAGTGAATATGAAGAAATCTCTCTAGATCTAGATGTAAGTATTGTCTTTGGTAATATCCTCATATTCTAGGACACTAATAAATCAGCCAAACAAACTCTTACAAAGTTAGAAAAAAATAAAAAAACATATTGATTGAAGACTTACATAGGAGGAGGATGGTATTTCATAGGAAAGAAACTGAGCATAAACAAACATTGACAAAGAAGACTCCAAATAGATCAATTACTTGGATGTAAAAAGAGAACTATCCAATACATGTATGAAAAGAATGAAAATATTCATGATTCCACTCCCCAAATTCTACATAAGAGTTTACAATCTATTTTCTCAAGATAATTTTACTTATGAATATAATATTTTTGAAAAAGGTTAAAGTTTCATTTATATTTTGGTGATTACCTACTTTGGTAATCATATGAGGGAAAAAACAAACATACATATGACATATCAATATTTTAAGATCATTATAAATAACACATCAACCAAAAACTACTAACCAAAGCATTATATCAGTATCATTATACATCATGAGTTTATCATTTTCATTTAACTAAAATGCCTAAAATTTTGAAAAGAAGAGACATGTGATCTTAGATACTTAACTGAACTTAAGTGTCTATAAGTAGAAATTTATGCACCCATTATGGTTTCTACTGATTGTATATTCTTAAAAAACAAATTAATCATTTACATGTAATAATAGAAACAAATAATTAGAATATTCATAGATGTGATTTAAGATTAAGAAATGTCTCTTAAAAAATGATGTTGAAATGTTTTCATATTGCATTATTCATATCTCAAAAATTCATTAAAACTGGCTACAATTGAATACATCATTTTTGTCCATTTGTCAATGAAGGAATTTTTCTGAATATCAACTACTAAAAGTTGACCTAATATTTATTGAAACCTCTGATCAGGTCTTATTTAAACACAGTGAAGTCACGTGCAAAGCATGTGCATATACTAGTACTTTGAAAAGTATCATTTGGTCTTGGACTTTAGTTCCAAGATGGTGACGTCTGTGAATGACGGTGTTTTGTGGATCTTCCAAGATGATAGGAAGACTCTTCTGATGTGTTTGGTATGATAGAGACATCTGAAAATCAGATGGGACCCATATGTGATGTGTTTTGAGACATGTGATGGATACCAAGGTGAGGAATCCAAGTATCCAAGAGATGTGAGCTATGTGCAAGTTTGAGGATATGTTTCCTAAGAAGTTTCCAAGTGTTTTGTCTTATAAAAAGATTAACTTTGAGATCAATCTGGTTACCAGTACCCAACCTATAGTATGGGTATCGTATGTTAGGGGTTTATGCAACATATAGGGTGACATTGCTAAGAATGCAAGAGAAGAAGAGACAGTTGCAAGACCCGCTTGGAAAAAGAGTTATATAATATTTTGTGAAGCATCAAGGAACGATTTAAGTTACAAACACCTTGAGTAGGAAATAGTTCTTGTCATCATCTATTGAGCAGGCACAATTGTACTCTTTAGTGTCCTACAAAAGAGACATGTAGTCACCTTATGACATATGAATATATAGTTGGAGGTGAGTATGATGTCAAGCTCATTAGCACAGTTACAAATGAAGCCAGTGTTGAGTCAGAAAAGTAGAGCATTGGAAGCATGGTAGGCCTTGTAGTATCAAGTGGGAGACATGGCGTATCTCTGGGTCTGTTCTTGGAAGAAACATTCTAAGGTTTGAGAAGGATATGTTAAACTCCCAAGCCTATGAATTTTATCATGTAATGTTCCAAGTTGAGAAGGTGGCATATAAGTTAGATTTTCTACCTGAGTTGTACAAGGTACATGTAGTGTTTCTATGATAAGGAAGTGTTACTTGACATAGAGTTGACTCTACATCTAGTAGTGGTAGAGATAGTTGAGTATGTGTCCTATGTGGAAGATCCTGTGTTGATCTTAGATAAAAGTACATCATGTTGGTTAGAGTTTATAATATGAATCTTGCATTGAGGACATCTTGTGGGAGTTTAAGGACATGATACTTGGGAAGTATCCATTTCTTTTTGTGTGGGATATTGCAGGCGAAATCCTTCTTAGGGGTTTATGGTTGTAAGGCCCCTAACTTAGCTTAATGTTAATTTGTTCTTACCTTGCTTAATAAGATGCTTAGAACTTTAATCTAATCCTTTTCGATGTTTTTTTATCATGCGATATGCTTATGTTTCAAGTTTGGCCCAATTTGAATGATGTTTGACCTATGTTTTCTTATTTTGCACCAAAATGCAATTTACGCAAGTTAAGGGGTTATATTGTAAATTTTTCACATGTTGAGTGTTCCCTTGGTGCTTTAGCATCATAATAGAGAGAGTTATGCTATATGACACCTTGTGGGACCTTGATTGATGAGGTGGAATAATGTGGTATGTTAGGGTATCTAAGGTTTTGTTGTTGTTGACCTTTGTTGTGTTGCATGGGTGTAGCAACCCATATCTCGACCTTATGGTGTGTATTGGGAGTGTCTCGACCTTGATGGTCTTGGATGTGTTTTGGGATCAAGACACTTGTCTTATTATGGTATGTCCCGACCAAGTGTGTTGATGAATTTTTTATCTTGACCAAGACATGTTTTGATGATGGTTTCGACCCCCTTGATGTGTCTCGACCGAAACCAATGGGTTTAGGGACCTAAATAGGTCGAGAACCAACATTGGTTGTATCACCATATCATGCATGCATACATAAAATGGTTGCATGGCTATCTTATTGATGAACAAGTGTTCCTTTAGTGTTTTAATATATTGACACCTTACATATACCCTGCTTCCCTCCTCTGTTGGGTATAGAACCCATTTCCTTCATTAGAAAGCCTCCTTTTTAACTCTATCCTCTTCCCTCTCCCTTGTAACCAACTGTGGAGATTTTGAAGAAAAGGAGATCTGATCCTAAAGCTATGGTGGCCAATCAACCTTACTTGTTGAAGGATTTGTGCTTGATCAACTCTTGTGATGGTGATTCTAAATGATTTTCACTTGATAAGTGGTTCTACCTTCTTGATCATGTTTTCCCCCATGAAACTCCATCTTCTGCTTCCTCTTTCTTTGTCATTGACTAGGGTTCTACCCTAGTGGTCCTTTTGAGAGAAACTCCTCTTCACAAAGGCCCTTGGACTATGGTTTTACGATGGTCGTAACTAGTGGGAGAATGTTTCTTCTCTTCTCTCTCTTTTTCTTATGATTTGGTCTAGGTTTCATTACCCTCTTTCTTGATCTACCTCTTAACCATGGTGCTCTTTTCTTTTGATGTGATTTTTTGGATGAAGAGCTAATCAAGTTGGGGTTTCTTTCCTCCTCTTGGAACTTTTGATCTTAGAGTTGGAATCACCATAAAAGGCAGGTTATATAACATTCCCCTCATCTATTTTGGGACCATAATCTTGCTCCTTTGTTGTTGTTTCTATCTCTGTAATATAATCTCAACATGGAAGGATCATCATGATTTAGTGTTTAATCAGTGATGATAATTTTATGAATTTGCTTATAATCCTAAATCCTAATCTTCTTGTACCCGTTTTTTGAGATCAATAATAGATGGATAATTTTTCTTGTTCCTAATTTAGAATTTTTATCGTTGTGAATGGGGATTCAGGTACCTTAGTGCAACATGGGTTTTGGTGTTGTTTATACATGTTGAATATAAGAATTTATCTCTCTTAATAAGATTATTTTGTGGAGATTTTATCATATATGTTTAAGGGATTTTGGTGATCATATGTGTGTATGGAGTGATCCTCGTTGGTGTTGATGAGTATCCCTTGGTCATTAACCTACTATTTTGGTTATGGTTCATCCCTGATTTGAGGATGGTAATATGTTCGTGTGATCGTTTGACCTTGGTGGTCATTTCACCTACGTTTTAGTCTTATATTTTTGCTTAGTGGTTGATAACCATGTTTGTTTAGAGAGAGTGGAGTTGATGATCCTACAAGAATTACAATATTTGGTTTTATGAACATGATGGTTAAGATTTTAAATGATGTCTTATGATTTTAGGGTTATGACTTTGTAACATTCTCATGTAAGTTGATCTCATTCTAAACCCTAAATCCATGTGCTCGATTCCGAAAGTGTTTTTGAGGGGAAGACCATATATGCATCATAAGATTTGGCTAAAATACCATGTGATAAGTTCAGTCATCATGTTGTTCATAGAGTTATGGATGATTTCTCATTTATGTCGAAGTTCAACTTTCTATCTCCTAAATGGTTTGGTTTGATAACGTTCATGGAGACTTGTTCTAGGATTTGAATGATCTTGATTTCTAAGTTTTGAACATAGTGACTCTTGGTATAGTTGATGTTTGCTTTGGTTTGGTTCGACACTTATGTCACCCTTGGAGTTGAGGTTGAACCTTGAGTTGGCCTTGGTCGAGACACGTTGTGATAATGGTTGTAACGCCTTGCAGTGACGGATGAATACAACACCTTGTTGAGATGGTTGGCGCCACGCCATGTTCTTGGTTGTGACACTATCATGATTTTGGTCGAGATGTTACACTACTTTGGGTCTCCATGTTTCATGTATTTAGGTCAAGACTCATGTGTTTGTCACGGTCCATACACCATGTTTTTCTTCTGGTCAAGACACCTTGTTCTGATGCCAGTCGTAATGTCTTGTTGGTGTTGTGTTGTGGTCATAACCCAGTTTTGACGGGGGTTGAAATCTACGGATGGTTGTGGTCAAGACACCATGTTGAATGGTGGTCGAGACACTTAGTTGTTATGGTTGTGACATCTACGTTGAAGGTGGTCGAGACACCTACTATGTTGCTTGATTGTAAAACATGCATGACATGATGAGATGGTACATATACATATGTATATGAAGGTGATACTTAATGGTGATGACATAATGATCAAATCAAGTCTAACTAATGATGTTCAAACCTAAATCATTTCCAAGAAACTGGGAGATTGTGTAATTAGGGTTTGGTGATATAGACATGAGGTAAAACCCTAATCATCTATGTGAGTGAACCCTAACACTAATCCTAAGGTATGTTATACTTGTTCAACGTACATGGATGAATAGCAGGTGATTGTACTTTCTCTCTCTCCTACATGCATAGTTCTAACTTGCAGGTTAATTGAGTGTCGTAGCTTTTGAATTCTATGAAGATGATTGAACAATACTAGATGATGGACATGAGTTATGATGATGTGCCCTATAAATATGTGAATATGCACACTTAACTATAATAAGTAGTGCTTAACCTTAATACACTCCAAACTTTTAGGGGGTAATGAAATTAGAGATTGGTAAATAAATAGTGCCATGGAACCCTATGTGGCTAAGCATGAAATCCTAACCCTTAATTAAAAGGACATATGATGTTTTACTTATATTGCCTAAAGTGTTTAAAATGATGAGATAAAAATGAGTATTCTCGCTCTATTTGTATAACGTTGATTTTGTTGGTGAGATGATATCATAGCTAATGATTGATATGGTGTATATGTGATGTGGTACATGTAATGCTTATATGCTTGATGAGGAATGATTTGATGGTTATCATAACTAATGATTGCTATGGTATATATGTGATGCAATACAAGTGATGTCTTATATGCCTGATGAGATAATAATAAGTTACAAGAATGATGTGATTGGTCTTATGATCTAGTGAAGTCTTGATGCCAAGTGTGAGGTTATATCCTCTAGTGATGTGATAATGATGATCAGCCTGATATGACAATTTTAACAGGTGGTGATGTTGATGGCCTTATTTAAGGCAATGTTATAATGGTGCCCTAAGATGATGCGACAAGTTCACAACTTATATGTTTTATATCTACTAAAGTTGTTTTATAGTTATGCTTGATATATTGAATTAGGGTTTTGTGTGTCCACTTGTATGATAGATCCTTAATTCACCCCACAGTGTAACCTTAATCATGTAATTGACATGTACCATAGATCCATCGTCAATGTCAGTATCTAGATGGATGGTGAAACAAGTAACTCCTATGGGAAACTTGGTCTCTTCCATTGATCTTGTATGATAATGATTTTGACTTAGCAGTTGTCAGTTTGATTTGAGTGGTATGCCTCAAATCATCAGGGTATAATAATTGAAGATGTAGCACAACCATGTATTTTTATTTC
Organism: Alisma plantago-aquatica; assembly: GCA_963693085.1. Lineage (NCBI taxonomy): Eukaryota > Viridiplantae > Streptophyta > Magnoliopsida > Alismatales > Alismataceae > Alisma > Alisma plantago-aquatica. The sequence goes on along the minus strand of OY856410.1, from coordinate 503,975,725 downwards.
TTAGGGTCACATATGAATAACATTGGATGACCCCCTTGATATTTTTCTTATATTTTTTACTTTATAATAGTTATACATGCTATTCATATTCCTTCTTAAAGTATAAGATGATCTACTACTCAGTTGTAGATACTTGAACTGGTTAAACAGTGATAATTTCCTTACTTATATTGTTCAGCTGAATTTGTTTACCAGTTAATAGTATAAATCATTATTGAGCTTATCTGTGCTTATAATAGATTTTGGCAGAGAGTTATATCTCTCGTTGGGACATTTGGTCCCACCCCATGGGTTCCACAACCTTTTAGGTGGACGGGCAGGCTGAGATAGAGATTGTGCGGTTGAGACTGTCAATAAAAGGAGTTATAGCTATTGAATCATGGATTTGTAGTCATTGTCTGTAATAGAGTCCTATGTGTCGTCCCTATACACTCAGGTCCATGGGTTGTTTTGTGAATATTGTACATTGGTTTGAGATTTTGGCTTTATGCCATAGTAGTACATACATGGTTTGTATACGTGAGAAGATGATTATATGTAACATGTTGTGGCTAATTAGCCATTGAACAATGATGTTTAATACTTTTGACATGAATGAAATACGAGTTGCAATAGTTTATGGCTCTAATTGAGATTTGTTCAACATGAAATTATGTCATAAGATCAGTTTTACTTTACCCTATTCTTATGGTAATATTGTTATTAGTGATAATTATGTGCTTTGTTTTCTGTAATCTCACTTTGTGTGGCAAAGCATTCTTGAAAGTGATGTACTCATATGTAAAGTTTTTGCAAACTCAAGATCACCAAATTAGATATAGGTGCTTTCTATGTTTGAGGTAAATTTTTGATATGGTGAAATAAGACATAACTCATGTTTGATGAGGTCCCTAATGATTGAACCTTTGTTTCCCCTATTTTGATCAAACCTCAAACATGATTAAGCACATCTTTCTCAATTGACATGTATCATACCTCATACGATGATATGACTAGATCTTGATGTGAAGACTTATTATGAGAGGGAGCTTCCCTATTGGGTATTATGCCTCTTCATAAGACTCAACTTTTGAATAGAATGAATCATATGAAATCTTCACCACACATGATTATTCATAAATTCTTGAGTTCTCAATTTGACTTTCCTATTTCCAAAAGACATTTCTTTACTTGATCTATGAAAAGAACATGAGCTATGTTACACTCCCAAGTTTGCAAAATCTTGAAATATGTTTACCCTAATATGACATTGATCGTTGATCTTGTGACCTTATGAAGCCCAATTTGATAATTATCCTACTCCTATATATTCAATTATCAATGTTTAATGACTATGAGTATTAATGTTCCAGGTTAGGGTGGTAGTTGACTTATGACTCCCCTAACCTTAGTCACATTCCTTGTTATGACTACCTCTAAATTGTCATCTTATTGATTATTCAGAGTTTGGAAATGTAACTCCTTCCACTAAATTTTGATTGCTTGATCTAAGTCTCTAATAGGTTGGGTTTGTGAAAATATTGATTTTCAATCGTGAATCTCAATTGAAATACAATGTTGACTATATCTTGTGGCTAAATTCCGAGAAAGACCTTGGTATAGATCATTCATCAAAACTTGATATCATGGTAATAAAAATTGGTGATTGATATCACAAATGTTGCTTGATTATTTCTCGATTGTTTAATATGGATGAATGATCTCCCCTAGGGTCTAAATGGGAACTTAAACCCTTGCTTTGAAATGTTTGGACCTATTACCTTGATGTCCAAACTCTTCTCGATATTGATGTACAAAATCTTGACTTATGATCATGCATATTGACATTGATGTGACTCCTATAGTCACACCATCTGGATCTTGAAATCACCCTTGTTACATAACTAATGACTTTCACATTCCCAAATCTCAAAATGTTTGAAAATATGACTGTGGTTTCACTCAATTTATGAATTAGGGTATAACTCTCATGTAGTCTAGGGTGGGACCCTCCATTAATTTTTAACATGAAAGCATGATATCAAATTATGATGTGTGTTTTTAATTTTAGAAATATGAAACCTCTATTATGGATGTAGAACCCCACCTAGGACGTGGAGAAGCTAAGACCCCAAGATGTTATGATTATTGTTCTACTAGCCCAAGAACTCTATTCATTGACCTAAAATATGATCATCCGCATTTTTGACCTTTGACCAAAAAAACTCAGGTTTTTATATGTTTACTTAGTGAGAATTTTGAGGCTGACATTTATGTTATAGGGTTAATTTCCTAAAAATGACCTAAGTATGATAATCATCAACCTTGCTTGTCTTTGGTTATAAATGGCCATTGATGTCTCAAGATTTTTCTAGATTGTTTCTTTTGGATAAATGATCATGCCTAAGGTCTAAAATAGGAAATAACACCCTACATAGAATAAAAAAGTTCATATTTGAATCTTGACTCATGAATCACAATTATGTTACATTATGACCTGATTTGATTCATGATGTATAATGTCGATTTTCGATCTTGATCCCCACTTGATATAGACATTGATCTCTTGACCTCTAGTTGATCAATATTAGGTTATAAGTGACTCTTGACTACATCACGATTATGATTTTTGAGGATTTAACATGGATGAGATAGTCTTAGATTTTGAGGATGTTTTTTAGTTTTGGGGACAAAATTCCCTTTAAGGGAGGAAGAATGTGATAAAGTGGATTTTTCACCCTTTGATTTTTAAATGTGTTTGTATACTTCTTGTACTCAATAACCCCATTTTATCATCAAACAGTGCTAAACACTCATTTTTGAAGGAATATTGGGTAATAATGAGATTTGAGCATTTGTGAGACTTAATTGAAGAATTTGATACCATTTTATACATTGAATACATGAATTTCTACGTGTGTTAGACTTGCTAATCTTTTATGTGAGTATAGTATCTATCCTTATCTTTTTTATTTCAAAATTTTTGAAATCAAAATTTTAGCCAAAAGGTGCTTTCTAAATCCCAACAAAAATTCTTTAGAATCACTTCTAAATTTTCCTTTTTGTGATGAAATGGGCCAGGTTTAGTTAGTGGGTCATGCCTAGAGAACCCAAGCGGGGTCATCCCCTACCGTTGTATGGTGCTACAATAGTCGCGGGTAGGGGAAACCCCAAAACCTTTGGGCAAATAGATCCCCATCATATTTGCTTTGTTTCGTATGTATAAGGGTGTGTTGGATTTTTATTGAGAACCCACCCAAATTTGTGAATAACTTCATGTCTTTTCTTGACTCTTCATGAAGCTTTGAAGCTCCAAACATGAGCAGTGTCATAGAGCTTGAGCTCTATATTGTGCCCTAACCCTATAACTCCACACCTATATAAGACTTCCTTTCAGTTTGTTTCTCCCCCACGAATGCAAGAATACCCTCAGAATCCATTCTTGTGCCCTCTAACAAGTTTCCCCATCTTAGTCAAAGACAATGTAGTCGCGGTACTATAGAAAGCTACTTCATTTTTGCAGCCACTCTCTCTTTGGTTTTATTTCTCTCTTGCTCTCTTTAAAACTTGATTTGAGCATAACTTTTGATTGTATGCTTGGAAATACATGAAATTATAGTCTGATTCAATAGCAGCAATGTGACGGACACAATAGGACTATTTTCAACATCTGATTCTTGATCCTTTATCAAAAGATATTAATCAAATGGACTTGCAAATCAAGTTTATAACTTTATCTAATCTTGACCATATATCATAAAACCATATGGGATCTATAATGGATCTATTTGTATGAAAGTTGTATCAGACCCTAGAACATGAAGACTTTATCTAAATGGATTGATACTTGACCCTTCCATCCTAATACATATGACTCACCCATCCATATGTTGACTCTCATTGTCAATTGGAAATTGTTAAAAATCATCCTTTTTGTTAAGGATGGATGATGATCATATGATCATGTGCAGAAAGTATCGTTATCTTGTCTTGGATACCAAAATCAAATCCTGACCAGAAAACTTCTTATATATTAACCATGTCTCCACCCCATCCCTTAATCCCCCTCATCTTGATATTTTTTTGAGATATTTTGAGAGGTGTCTATACTCTAACTTCTTGACACTAGATGTTGTGATGTAGGATATGATCATGTACCTATGGATTAAATACTTAGCTACATGCATGGTTGAGATACCTCATTCCCTATTAATAGAGTTTGGAATATATATGTATATTTCTTTTCTTTTATTTGATTACTAGACTTGCAATGTACTCCCCTCATTTCCTTGCTCAAGACTTTCCCCTTATCATTGTTAAGGGTCATGTGGTGACCTTTTGCCTTTCCCTTAGGGTAAGTGTCCATTGGCCTTTCCCATAGGATTAAGTGGCACCTTGTTAGTCTTTTGATCCACTCTCATTGTGGTAGTTGATTGACTTTTGTTACAAAGTAAATTGTGTCTGTTTTCTTTTAGGAATATTTTACATGTTAATCACTTGGAAGTTATCTCTTTGTTATTATTTGTTTTGTATCAATAATGCCAAGTGGGTATATCTTTTTGAATATACATATATTGTTTCTTGTTTTTCATAATTATACTCAATGTTTATGCATCGACATTGGCTCATGATTTTTTATTTAGGAAAACAATACGTATTATTAAAAAGATGAGTAGATCCCTTGCACTCTCTAACAACTCTGATGACAAGGAAACATCTGTAAAAGTATAAAATGGATTGGTTTGCTTTTTAAAATACGTCATATTTAGAGTTATAATTTTTTTTGTATATATCGGTGTTATTTCCTTTGGGCCACCTAGGGATGGGGTGCTTCAATACCTCTACCACTTTCTAGGAACTGGGATTGGGATTGGGATAAGAACGGTTCCATGACAATAGGTACCAAGATAGATCATTGTCCCTCTAAGAGAAATTTAACTCCTTACAATGAATAACTTCTTATAGAACTCAATCTATTTTAATGTTGTCAAGGATGTACTTAAAAGCATCTAGGATGTGATGGGGATTTTCATCAAAAGAGTTTCCTCTAAAAGTCCTTTGTTGGATCGGATTTATAAATATTGTCTTAAGCTCAAAGATTGCAGCAATAAATCGGGGTATGATCACTGGGTATCTATATTAATTAGCTCGTGTGGAAGTGAGTTTGCAAAGAGAAGGCCATCCATATCCCTCATCATTCTCATTGTTATTATTGTTGTTTCTATTTCTTTGAACTTTTAGACTTTGAGGGCCTTTAGTTTCATGGAAATGTTCTTCTTTCTCTTCTTCCTCATGGTGATCCACTTCACGATAACCATTTTTCTGCTCATGATTTTCCTCAATGATCAACAGGATGAAAACTCTACGAGGAGGCATGATTCTAGCAGTCGGTGGTAACAATGATCATATTCATGCAAACTTCTTAAATAAATCGCACAATTGAGTTAGATACGAGAGTTTTGGCACGAAATATTTAAGAAAGTAAATGTTTTTGAATCTAAGATGTATGGTGCTAGACTTGAGTGATGGGTGTATGCTAAGTAGACTAAGGGTTCTTAGTAGTATCGGTTGCCTTGTCCCCAACAATGGTGCCAAAAACTTGATCTCCTAAAATCGCACGTATAAGAGGAGAGGATCAAGATTAATTAGACTTGAAAATTATAAATTGATACTTAGGAACTAGAGATGATAATAGTGGGGCCTATTGTAGTAAATTTAGGTTGATCACAGGGACAAGGATGGTAAGTATCAAGATCCTTAAAGCCTTGACTTAGTTACATCAATCAAATGGTAAGGTAGGTGTTCCTTAAGGAACAATGATTCTCCAATGAGAAAAGTAACACACAAATAAAGTAAAATAAAAGATAAAACAAAAGAACAAGAATGTTTAAGAATCTAGAAAATAAGGATGGGAGGAAACTTGGATTGGGTTTCACCATCTAAGATCTCTTACCAACAAGAAATACTAATGCCCACCTTACACCCTTAGCAAGTTTACAAGATACCATCATAAGTGTATATTCCCTCCTCTCTCGAGCTTTGTATAGACTAGATTATAAGGTAGTCCCTCTCTTGATATGATAAGAAAATAATCAAAATCTGAGCATATGATCATTAGCTTAAGCATTCCAACATTCTCATGCATTCATGCAACTCCAAAACTCTAACATATAGGTTAATATAACTCTCTCGAGGTATTAACAAACAAACAACAAAAGACAGAAGCTAATCATGGAATTGAAGAATTAAGAAATAGTGTATGGATATAAACATTACTAAGTGAATATATTCAATGGATATAGGTATTTACATGTTGGAAGAGCCTTAGTGGCTACTCAGGTTAGATAAATAGCCACTCATGGTAGTGAGTGACATGGTGGAATTTGTAGTATAACAAACATGGATATGGATAGTGGAAGGTGGATAGATCAGAGAGGATGGAAGATACATCAACAACAACTTTATTTTGGAGTCAATGCCAATTCACACCTCCTTCTTCTCTAAATCTGGTGGCTGCACATGGAAGTGGAAGTGACTCACTTCCTTCATCCTCCTTATCTCAAAGAAGGTCATAGGAATTGGTCGAGGACAGTGAAGGATCATTGAAACTTCATACTTTTACTTTGGAAGCAACTAGCTGATGGCCAGTGACATAGGTCGGTAGCAAGCTAGCACTGAGAAAGCACTTCATATTCAACCCATGATCCCCACCCCCTTTAGTAGAAAAAGGTATGCTATTTATAGACATCGATGAAGGAGTCGAGGTAATCATAAATGAGCTTTACTTGTGCCCCTATCCTTCTGGGAACATGCCTCGAGCACATAGTTAACTAACTATGCAACTCATTTGTATAGCATCCCCATCGGTAGGCACTGGTCTATATAACTCTCTCTTGATTTGTCATGTTTTCCTAGCCTTCGATTGGCATAAGCAGGCCCGACATCGGTTGTGGTGGGCCCATCGAGCCATCAGAAGAGTAGGCCTCAAGGGGATCCATCGATTGTTGGACTGACCTCTCGGATGAGCCATCGGAAGATGGCTTATCTTCTCCTACAGAATGTGTACTTCTTATTTCACGATCAAAAGGGTGCCTAAGTGTGATATGGAGGCCAATGGGTGTTAAGTCCCTTGCCTTCCAATAGTAAGGCAATGTATCTAGCTTTTGATGGTAGGTCAGCCAATGTTCTTTCTGGGGGACATCATTGTGAGAACTGGTGGAGGGCCAGCTTAGCGGACTCTTAATTCGATGATTCATATTGTGAAGTTAAAGTGGATGGAGAGCAACTGTAGATTTTGGAAACTGATTGATATCCTATCCAAATATGTCTTCTAGGTTAGGACCATCTTTTGATGAATTTTCTACCTAGGAAGGAGTACTTAATCCTAAATCTAGGAACAAATGGAAAATATGAACAAAATGTGAGAAAGTTAAAGCAAGTCTATACTATAGAGGGAAATTAAGTAGGTCAGAAACATACACAAGATTGGATGTTATCACCACCCAAGGCTCTAATAGAATTTCCAAAAGGATGACTGGCCCCAAAAAGCCACCATTGACCTTAGCTGGGAATTTTGTCCTCAGTCAAACCCAGCAAAGAATCAATTTCCCAATAGGTCACCTATCTTAGCACTACTTTGTGCTGATCACACTTAAACATAGAGTTATTAGTCATGGGCTCCCAAAAAGGAGGTGCACCTTGCTGATATGGGTTGTCCAATCATTCTTTGAAGATCTTTTTTATTTGAGGCCTCAAATCATGGGATGTTACAAAGTCCTCCATTTAGACTCGTGACATCCTTATCAAGAATCAAGTATATAGCCTCATAATATTACACCTATTAGAGCATACCCATATGTCCATGTGTACCTAGATCCCGACCATTGATACCATTTCAAGGGAAGGTGTATCACCATGGATAGCCCTTTCTAACATTCCTGGACCACATAGATCAAGACTAGCACACCAGATGCACATGTGGGACCCAATTACTAAAGGGGGTTTTGGTTCTAATGCCTATTTCAATTACCAGGCCAACCATACAAGGCTCTAATGGAATTTCTATAAGGACAAATGGCCCCACAAACAACTACTAGCATTAGCTACGTGCTTTTTCCTTACTCGCACCCAACCTAGGGACAACTTTCTTATAGGTCGCCCATCCTATTGACAAAGGTTTTATCAGGCCGAGTACGTCATGTGGGGTGCTCTAGTGTTTTTTGTAAAGAAGAATGATGGGTCTATGAGGTTATGCATAGATTACATGCCGTTGAACAAGGTCATGATAAAGAATAAGTATCCTTTGTCGAGGATAGATGATCTGTTTGATCAGTTGCATGGTGCAACGACATTCTCAAAGATAGATCTGAGATTAGGATATCATTAGTTGAGGATCAAGGAGGATGACATACCAAAGTTAGCTTTTAGGATAAGGGAAGGTCACTATGAGTTTGTGGTTATGTCGTTTGGGCTGACCAATGCATAAGTAGCATTTATGGATTTGATGAACTGGGTGTTCCGGTTGTTCCTTGATCAGTTTGTGGTTGTCTTCATAGATAACATTTTGATATATAGGCAGGATAGTCAACAACATGAACAACATCTTTGTCAGGCATTGACAGTGTTGAGAGAACACCAACTCTATGCTAAGTTAAGCAAGTATGAGTTCTAGTTGAGAAAGGTAGCTTTCTTGGGGCACATTGTATCTACAGAAGGAGTACGCATGGAACCTAATAAGGTAGAGTCTGTGACAAGATGGAAGTAGCCGAAGACATTAACTGAAGTGTGTAGTTTCCTAGGTTTGGTAAGCTACTACCGAAGCTTCATCAAGGACTTCAGTGCTATCTCCCTACCCCTAACAAAGTTGATCAGGAAGGATGTGTCATTCATTTGGGATGATAGATGTCAATGAGCCTTTTAGTCGTTAAAGGAGAAGATGATAAGTGCACCGGTTCTAGTTTTTCCCAAGCAAGGAAAAGGATACATCATCTTCTGTGATGCATCCAAGAATGGTTTGGGTGTGTGTTGATGCAAGACAAGCAAGTAGTTTCTTTTGATTCTTGACAACTTAAGAAACACAAGGAGAATTATCCAACCCATGATTTGGAACTAGCTATTGTGGTTCATGCTTTGAAGATTTAGAGGCACTATTTGTATCGGGAGAAGTGTCAGATCTTCATAGATCACAAGAACCCGAAGTATATCTTTTCACAGTAGGAGTTGAACATGAGACAGTAGCTCAATTGGAGTTTATCAAAGATTATGATTGCACGATTGATTATCACCTAGGAAAGGCAAATTTCATGGCAGACGCTTTGAGCAGGAAGTCTTCATCTATGGATAGAGGTCAGAAGAGTTCTTTAATGTGCCACAAGCGAGACATGTTGGTCTCCTTGTGTTAGATGAATGTCAAGTTGGAAGTCTCTTTTTTAGCTAGTTTGTTGGCACAATTACAAATGAAGACTACATTGAGATAATAGATCAAATAAGCTCAATAGAGAGATATTGTGACATAGAAGATTAGATTAGAGTTCGGCAACAAGAAGCGTTATGGCTTCTATGACTCGAAGGATGGGACAGTCTGTTACTATGTCATGATAGTGGTTCCAGATAATGATGATCTAAGGAAGATAGTGTTAGAAGAGGCTCATACATCCATGTATTCTATGCACCCAGGTAGTACCAAGATGTACTACAATCTAAAGGATATGTATTGGTGGCCAAGCTTGAAGAAAGATGTAGTTGAGTACAATGGAAGATGCGATGTGTGTCAGCAAGTCAAAGTTGAGCATCAAAAGCCTGCATGAACGTTGCAACTATTTCTTATACATCAGTGGAAATGGTATCATGTAACTATGGACTTTGTGATTGGTCTACCTAGGTCAGCGAAAGGTTATGATTCCATTTGGGTGATCATTGATAGGTTCACCAAGTAAGTGCATTTCCTTCCCGTGAAGAAAATGTTCACAACAGGGAAGCTTGCTCAAGTCTATGTTGATGAGATAGTGTGTTTACATTGTGTTCCACCTACTATCATATCTAATAGAGGTCCTCAGTTACCAAGTCACTTTTGGGAACGACTTCACATAGCCTTGGGTATGCAGTTGAAGTTCAATACTGCTTTCCACCCGTAGACTGATAGCCAATCTGAATGGACCATCCAGATCTTGGAGGATCAATTGAGGGCTTGTGTTCTTCAGTTTTAAGGAAGTTGGGATATATACCTTAGTCTGATAGAGTTCATCTACAATAATAGCTATCATAGAAGTATTGACATGGCACCATATGAGGTGTTGTATGGGAGATGTTGTAGGTCTTTGTTGTGTTGGTATGAGAAGGGGGAGTATTAGCTTCTAGGTCCTGATCTTGTGCAGTAGATGACAGAGAATATCAAAGTACTACAACAACATTTGAAAGTAGCACAAGACAGAAAGAAGTTGTATGCAGACAATCGTCACAGACCCTTGTAGTTCCAAGTGGGAAACAAAGTATATCTGAAGGTCTCTCCCTTAAAGGTGTTTTTATGTTTGGGAAGAAGGTTAAGTTGGCTCCCAAGTTTATGGGACCTTATCCTATTGTGGCACGAGTTGGGAAGGTGGCCTACAAGTTGGAGATGCCACCTGAGTTGCATAGGTTGCATCCAATGTTCTATGTCAGTATGCTGAGGAAGTGCCATCCAGTTACAGAGTTAGTGTTTCAGCCTATGGAGGTGGAGCTTGATGAGGATATGACCTATATTGAGGGTCTAATTTTGATCCTTGATTAGAGGGTGAAGAAGATAAATAGGAAGGACCTTATGCTTGTGAAGGTTCTTTAGCATCATTTTGGTGTTGAGGAAGCCACGTGGGAGCTCAAAGAGGAGATGAGGAGGAAGTAATCTTCTCTTTTCTCTTAGGATTTCGGAGGTGAAATCTCTGTTAGGGGTTTATGGCTTGTAAGGACCCTGACCCACATTTTGGGCTAACTGTATTTGCCTTGCTTAAGTATGCTACTTTGCTCTTTTCTCTAATCATCTAAGATGTAATTAGGGCATGTTGGAGGTTTGAGTTCCTTATTTGGGCTTGTTGCTTGATGCTTGTATTTTGTGGAGAGGTTTGGTGCAAACTTGCAATTCACCTAGAATAGGTGTTGATGTGCAAAGTTTTCCACCTCTGTAGTGTTTCTTCTCTCTCTTGACATCATCTAGAGGAGAGAGGAAGTGTTGGGCACCTTGTTTTGGTCTTAGTTAAGTGGTGATATCCTTGGTGATGTTTTGGGTACATCTTTGAGGTATGCTTTGCTCATAAGAGCTTTGTTTTAGGCTTGAGAGCCTTGGTGAGACCATGTATCAGTTTGTGGTTTCCTTGAGGTGGCTTTATATGGGTTGAGGGTGTCTTGAGGGACATCCTATCAGTTTGGTGGCACCTTGAGGATCACCATTTTGAGTTGTGGTGACTCTAGATGAGTGCCATATCAATTTTTGTCCCTAGGGTTTCATCCCTATCAGTTTGTGAAGGGGATGGATGAGTGTATCGACCTTGACCTTCCTTAGTGACCAATTCAGTGAGACATAGATCCTATCACCTTGTTGCATGGTGTTACATGTGGCCTTTCTTCTTGGACATGTGTTGTAACACCCCTAACCTGGGTTTTGGGATAACCCTAGAAGCTTTGCTTAAGTAAGTTGCTTAGAACCTTTTCTTAATCTTTTTGAAAAGTAAATAAGACTTGAGAAGAGATTATATCTCAATTTTGAACTTATTTGCAAATTGTTTCTGCATTATATGATAACTTTGGTAAGAATTGCAATTTACCCAATTAAGGGGTTTGTGTGCAAATTATCATCTCTAGAATGTCTCTCCTCTCTCTTAGTATGGACTAGAATAAAGATAAAGAAGGGGGTTCATTATTTGAGTCTTGGTTAAAGGATAACACTCTTTGTGGTGAAAACCCCAAAGAAGTGTTGAGTACCCTTGAACCCTAGATGAGGTTGCATCAAGTTTTGAAATGTATATGGGAGTGCCTATCACCTTGGAAGCCATAGAGGAGGTCCCATACGGTTTTTTAACCTTTTAACGAGATCATTATGGGCTAAGAACCTCAAGAAGGTGAAGCCTATCGGTTTGCAAGTTCCTTGCAAAAGTGATATCAGTTTGCACAGAAAGCAAGATTGGGTGATGATATCATGTCAAGCAAGATACCCAAATGGTCGAGATCTTATCTATGAATTATCCTCAAGAGTTTTGCATGGCAAGATAATTATGGTTTCATGAAGTTACCATGCATGGATACATGTCACTTAAGTGCACATAGTGATGACACCTTATACACACTCTCTTTCATGAACCTCAACTATATATACCTCTTTTATTACCTCCTAGTAAACCTTTTGATTTTCTTTACCATCTCTTGGTTGGAGGATGATCCTAGGAGCTCAAGGAACAAAGAGAAATCTAAGCATCTTGGCTAAGGTCAATCCATGATCATCTTTAACCTTGGAAAGATTATTCTTCTTGGATCGTGATTCTTTCCTTCTCTTCTTTCTTCACAAAATTCCTAACTATGGTAATCTTCTTTCATAGAGAAGTGTTGTGATCTAGTCTTAGACTTTTGATAAGTCATCTTCAACCTTGGGAACATGGAGCTTTGAAGCTTGAAATTCTTGAGTTGATCCTGAGGTGGGTTATATAACTTGAACCCAATTTTATTCACCTTCTATCATGCAATACTTGGTGATTCCTTTTCTACTTCAACTTTTCTTGTTTAAATGATAGTTCTATGAGTTCTAATGAATATATAGGGTTGTTGTCCATGAACTAGAGTAGTTATGTATGAATATCTTGAGCTTTAAGATGATGAAACCCATATGCACAAACCGATATTGGTTGTGGGAAACCCTAACTCAATACAAGGGTATAAGTATGGAAACTGATACATATGAACTCCTATTCTTTTGGGTTAATTTCTTGAGTAGAACTATTATTCTCATAAGTGGTTTATCTTCCATATAAATGCTAAAAATATGGTAGGCCGATTTCTATAAGATATCCAAGTTAACACCTATGGTTGCTCCATAAGATGGATGGTCATCATAAGTTGAGATGATCTAAACAATATGTTGCTAATCTGATAGGACCAAGAGGGAGTTAGGAAGAAACGCTAGACTCTATAAACTAATATGCCTCTGATGATTTTGGCTTATTAATAATCTAGAGATGTCTAGTGAAGGTAGTGTATGAAATCATGTTTAGTTGGTTGAGTGTAGTGGCTGATATGACTAACCCTAAACTGATACAACTCAAACCTTAGTTGGGTGAGAGGTTGATACCCTAAATTGAAGGGGTGGCCGACACCCTTAGTAAAGTTGGGTGGCCGACACCCTATGTTGAAGGGGATGGCCAATACTCAAGTTGTTGTTGAGAGGCTAATACCCTAAGTTGAAGGGGTGGCTGATACGTAAGATGATGTTGAGAGGATGATACCCTATGTTGAAGGGGTGGCTGATACTCAAGTTGATGTTGAGTGGCCAATACCCTAAGTTGAAGGGGTGGTTGATACCTTAGATGATGTTGAGTGTGTTGGGTTTTAGGTGAGGGAGAAGGCAGCGGAAACAGAAAAATTCTCTCACCATAAAACCATAATCGCAGATCGCATCAATGACTATGAAATAGGAAAGATGGTTTTAGCAAGGTGTACCTAGTCCTGAGGCTTGCTTAGTGATAATATCTCGCGGTTCATGTGGTCTTCAACCACCTAGTCTTGGACGGTGTCTGTGCAGCTCCTGGTCCTGACCCAGACTGTGGTTGGCCATCATCCTCCTGAGTGGAAGAAACCTCTCACCTCTATAGATAGTCCACACGGACCACCATGAACTCTAGCGTCATGTCCTACAGGACACTAGAAGGTGTCATCCCCTTCTATCTACGTACTAGTCACCAAAACACTCTCCCACAACCAGTTGTCATCTTGCAGTTGTCTTTCCCTTGTTGTGTCTCCCTAGTCGGGTAGCACTTGCGTGGTCACTCTCGGTTACCACAACCAAAGAGGACAACTTTGTAGAGAAACTGATGTTATGAGTTGTTCTTTTAGAATCCCCCAGTACCCCTCTATATATGGGAGGGGTCAGGGTTTGGGTTCTCATCCCCAGGCAATGTGATACTAAAGTGGGAGTAAAAGGGTCCGAAATTTCCACAAACTGGTTGCACTACGGCAGCCAAACCGGTCGTTTCTCAAATGAACCAGTTGGTAGGGAGTGTGAGTCGGTCGGTTCACTTAGTGAACTGGTTGGTTCGCTTCCCAGACATGCCTCCAATTGACTTTCCTCTTTTGTTTCCAATTAATAGTAAGATCAATTCTTGTCCCAATCGAACTGTATAAGTGAAATGAAAATCTTTTCCCACAAATCGGGACAACTGAACTTTGCTCATTTGGTCCAGTCGAACTGATCGGTTCACCAAGTGAACTGGTCATCTCACTGACCATGAGGTGATCAGTTCACCCAGTGAACCAGTTGATTGGTGGTCCAAATTGTGAAGAACACAGTCAATGAAGTTCTCAATTAATCTAACACTCAAATTAGTTAGTTCAACACTTGAACTTGATGATTCTAAGTCATGTCAATTGATTGAATGTTTGATTGAGTACATAAACACCTTTAGTAATCAATCCAAACATCATACATGGATAAAATCCTCTTCTAGGTAAATCCTTTGTGTGTGACCCTATAGGTCCCATTTCACGTTGGCAGTGGATGTCCATAACTAGCTTATGACATCACAAGAAAAGAGCGGTGCCTAGTTGCACATCAGTGCTACCTAAGTGAAAAGGAAAGTTGGAGAACAACTTTCAAGCCTACAGTCTATGATTGGTGTTCCAGTGAATGTATAATTCATTTGTCTCTGATATCCTGAATGAACTCAAGGCATGGAGCTCTCATCCTTTCAACATTCATTCATGTTCCATGATCCAAATCAGACTGTCTGGGATATGTGCGCCATCAATATCACATATTGACTCACACGTGCATGTGCATGCCTTTCTTAGTCTCTCTTATCAAGTGGCCATGGACATCATACTCCCTTAGGAGGGACAAATCCCATATCTATCACTCGTAGTCAAAACCCCATGTGTCAAAGTCACCCAATCATCACATATATAACAATCCATATTTCACGACTGTGTTTGATGATGTCAAAGTGTACCCAACAACATCTGATGAGTATAGTGATTTTAGGTCTAAGAATCACAATCACCACCATCACTGTGAGAGCTGACTATGACTACCATGTCATGGTTCCATGTGTCACTCTCATAGTGGGTCTGTTCGATACATTGTACTCTAACATGTATTTATGTGCTTAGTTTGATATCACATATCATGACTAATGTGACTCTGTCATCAACCAAAACACACTCTAGTCTTGATGTGTCATTGTTGTCTATCAACCTTCAATAATGACATCTGACTAGGGACAAAACAAGAATGTACAAACTCTTAGAATCTGTACGATCTCATTCTTCAGGTCCTCAACCTGAAGACATATGTCATTGAGTATTATCATTCTTTAGAAATTCATTTCGCTCTATCATTATCTCATAACTAATTGAACCAAAATAAATTGGAAGCTTGCCTTTGATATTTATCAAATCAACCATAATGTATCCCAATCTGATCATCCTATGATTGGATCTTAGGGCATCCATACCTACAGAGTGGTCGTTAACTTAGGTGATGGTGAGGCCGATACATAAGATGATAGCATGGCCGACACACAAGTATATGTTATGGCCGATATACCCCAAGCACCTTACAAATGATATACTTTAAGAACCTCTAAAATGATATCATTTGACATGCTTTGGTAGACATAGGAAATGTGTCTAGGTCGATAAAAAGATTGGAAGTGTAGGCTGATACACCTTGTAGAGTGTAGGTTGATACACCTTGTAGAGTGTAGGCCGATACACCTTAAAGTTTGTAGGCCGATACAATTTGAATATAATTAATGAACACATCATTAAATTAATGAGATGAATACACTTTATGAAGAGTAGGATGATAACCCAAAAGAAGGGTAAATCAATGTATTAGGTATGTTGAATTCAATATCCTAGTAATGATAAGAAATAAACTAGTACCTCATGTTAATAATCAATTAATGATATTTGATGAAGTATGCTTGAACATTTATGGCAATTAAGAAGCTCTTATAATGTGAATAAGGGTTTGATTGATAAATATTCCTTGGAAACCCTAAATTAGTTATAAGAGGTAACCTTAACCCTAATCATGAGAGGGTTGTAATTTGAATGTTTTCTCTTTATGGCATGGTCATGATAATTGCTTGAATTTGCATTGCTATGAAATCCTAACTATGCAGGTGTTATGAGATGATGAACATAGCCAAATATGAGCTATGATGATTTAGTACAATACAAAGGCCTTGTTAGACATGTGATATACTTGTACAACAAGTATGATTTATATATGGGTCTGATGACCTAGAGTTGGTTATTTCCTAATGAGAGGTGATAATGTTCAATGACAAACTAAGGGTTTCGTACCCAAGCATATGATCATGATAATGATAGCGATATTGATGAAGGGATGAGATTACCAATAAAGAATTCACCGGAGTTAGATCCTAGGATAACTATAACAAGATATGTGCCAATTGATATAAGATCACTTAAAAATATGTTACATCTCTCTGAATAACATTTATCTATAATTCATGCTTGTAACTTGATTGATGCTAAAAGATGTTGTAATGCACTTAATATATCAAGAGAACTAAAAATGTAGTTTCCCTGGCCATATAATCATTCAGTGTCAGGATTTGCTGAATGATGAAACTAGTTTTACTCAGAGCACATATTTTTGAATATGCCAGAGTGCAAAACGAGTATTAACTTGCTTCCTTCAAACCTCGGGATTTGTCCTTGAGCCATTTTCATAAGAAAGAGTGTGGTTGTAGGACGTAGCTCTATTGCAACATCAAGATTGGTGGTAAAGCCATACCCCCAGAAGAGTATGGTTGTAGACCATGATTCAATATATACAAGCAAGATTGAGTGCAGGTCATACCCTAAATAGAAAACATGCTACGCAGTGTATCTCTATAGCAAAGAGCCTCTATATGCCAAGCTATCTCAAATGGAGAATGACTTATAATGTCATTTCCACTCTCGTACAAATCGAGGAAGGAGAGGTCATGGATGTCGGCTCTTCCATAAACATGTATGGTACACATGCTAACTTTGCAGTGGTCAGTTGGAGATGGAAGGTATATTCCCATCTCCGCAAGGCATAATAACAAAGATGGAATGTTTAAAGATGTAATCAGTCATGTAGTGTATTTGTTTAAGGACCAAACACGAAAACATTGGTTGATGCCTTGCTTTTGTTTTATACTGTTTAGTTTATAACAGTTATACATGTTCTTCATATTCCTTTTAAAAAGTGATTAAATGATCTACTGCTCAGTTGTAGACATCTGTACTAATAAGATGATAAGATTGCTTTACTCTGCATATAATCAGCAGTTATATTGTTTAATTCAATATAGGTTTCTTCTTCTCTTATTCATAAAAGTATAATTGTGGTAATTATATTGTTGGTGAAGAGTTATATCTCTCACTGGGACAAGTTGTCTCCCCCGTGGGTTCCACAACTTTATAGGTGGACGTGCCTGAGGGAATAGAGGTCATGCAGCAGAAGGAGGGTAGCAACAACAAGGACAATAGTAATAGCTCAGGTTGAGTGTATGTATCTTATAGATATAGAGTTTTATGTTTCGTCCATGTACTCTCAGGTCCTTTGGGAGTTAGAGCATAAACAATTTTATTTTCGATCTAAGATTTTGGCTAGTACACCTCGAGGAATGAAGTTGCTTGTGTGTATGTTTTGATAAAGCAATTGTTATCTCAAATCCTTGCAAGGTGATGGAACATTGTATAAGTAAACCATGATGTATATATATGGTTTGGTTCTTTTTAAAAGAGTTTCCTGGTAATGGATCTCTTGGCAAAAGGTTTTAACTTTTAATGATTTTTAGTAATCCACTATTAATGATTAATTCTGCATAGTTTTGTGTGATTAAGCTGTCAGTTTGATAGAGGTCGTCACATGTGTCTTCTAGGGTTCTAAGGTGGTGACACCTTCCCCTTACCCTCTCTCTCGTCGACCATGTATATATACCCATCTCTTCCCATGAAAGAGAACCCTTTTAGTGATCCTTGCTTTCTCTCCTTGGTAGCCGACCTTGATCTTGAAGAGCACTCTCCCTTGGAGCTTGGTGGGCAAGCCAAAAGCTTGTGGTGCTCTCTTTCATCTTCTTCCTTGGTAAGCCATGGTTTTATAGCTTTCTTTCTCTTCTTCTTCCTTCTTCTCGGCCATGGACCTTCATATCTTCTTTCCTCTCTTTTTCTCTCTTAACATCGGTTCTATCTTCCTTCTTTAAGGTGTTGTGCTTGGAGGATCTTCTCCCTCTACCTTGAGTTTGTGAGCTTGATGGTTGACCTTGGAGCTTAGATCTTGGTGGTTGTTCTTGAGTGGGGTTATATAGCTCTAAACCTACTTTGTTATTATCACCTTTCTACTTATTACCTTGATAGTTGTCCTTAGCTCATTATTCCTTGCTTGTTAGTAGCTATTCTTGGTAGCCTTATGTTCTGTTTATGAGAATAGAACCTTTCTAAGTTGCTTCCATGAGATGTACCTTTCTTTTGCCTTGTTAGTATCATCATATTTGGTTGGTAGAAGATGACTAAACCGATATGATATGCTAAATCAATATGCAATGCAATCCGACATGCTAAACCGATATGCTTTTTGTGAAACCAATATACCTATTATGATGTGGCTTGTTAAGATCTAGTGATGACTTGTGAGGAAGAGTAGTGAATCTCCATGCTTTTAGTTGTGTATGGAAATCGACATGGGTAACACTAATCCGATATACATATAATCCAACACACATGCATCCCGATACACATAGAGTTGAAGAGGGAAACATATACCTTGAGGTTCAATCGATAGTACTCTAACCACTAGTGACTGATATCCCATGGTGATCTTTGAGGCCGATAACCTAGTTGTTGGTATGGACGAAACCCCATGATGGTGAAGGTGGTCGATATCTGAAGGGATACTTAGGTTGATACCCCATGAGATTGTATGGTCGATACTCTTTCCCATGTACCTCTAAATCAATATCATTTTTGGTTCTCGATACCAAATGAAGATAAACCGATACCAAGTGATGATAAACCAATACTCACCTTGAGGTTGGTAGGTCGATGTCCTACTTAGGTTGGTTGCCTGATATCTAGGGTTAATTGATACCCTAACCATTACCAATACCCTATGTGATGTGTAGTGATACATCTTGTTGATGATAAGATCACCTGGTGTGATGTGATATCCTATGGTGTAATCATGTGCACGATGTTGAAAGCTAACTCTCTCTTTACATGTTTCATAATAATGATAGAAATATGTTTCCGCATCTTCTAATTATACTTCATAGTGATGAAGGAAGTCATAACCTAAGAGTGGTTGGTGATCCAACCTTGTAAACCCTAATCTGGAGAAGTGAAACACTAATTGCTATGATGTAAAATGTATGATGTAAATGTATAACATGAGTTCCATGAGATGATGATGCTTTGCCTTCTTTCTATCTGCTTCTAACCATGCAGGTGATATTGATTGATGTACATAGCCAGCTATGAGATATGGAGGTTATGATGTGATGGACATTGGTCCTTATGATGGAAACTGGTCCTTGTGATGGGCATTGGTCCTTGTGATGGACATTGGTCTTTTAGATGGACATATAATGAATAACATGCATAAAGTGATGATGTGATGAGATCCTACCTACTATGTTTCATTTTGTTCTGGTGATGAGCTATGCCCAATTTATGTAGATCTTGTTTATAGGTTATACGTTGTAACTTTAATGATGCTTAAAGATGTTTAATTGATCTAATTAATCAATTGAAATCCAATAGTGTAGTTGCCATGTGCCATAGATCCATTCCAGTCTTAGCATTATTGCTGGATGGTGAAATGAGTTTAACTCGGAGTGCATATTTTTGAATATATGATGTGTGAGATGGCCAAGCATGAGCCAATCTCGTTCTGATATGGATGACCATGAATGAGCCACTCCTTTTGTTAGAACGGCCATGTGTGAGCTTGTTCTTCTAGCATCGTACTTGTACCAAGGTGGGCTAGTTATGGTTATATATGTGGATGGCCATGTGTGAGCCAATCCCTGATCTTAACTATATGTCATTTTTGTAGTTGACTGATATGTCTCTGTGGTGTTTTCTCTTGTGTTGACCAAGAGGTGTGGTCAGGTCGTGGATTCCAGCTCTTCCAATAGACCTTGTGTGGCACCAATTTTGACTTATCAAGTGGCCGATTGGATTTGGGTGGTATGACTCAAATCCTCTGGGCATAATGAAACACGTAATCAACCGTGTAGTTTAATTGTATAGGATCAAATATGAAAACATTTGTTGAGGCCTTGCTTGATCTTTATACAATGTCGTTGATAGAAAATATACATGTTCTCCATATTCCTTTTTAATTATTAAGGTTATTTCATAATTTAACAGTAATTTTCATTCCTATTAATAATATTTTCCTGTTTCATCTTAGTTATAACTATATTGTTGCTCAGTTTATCTTATCTATGATGATAATGGAGTTGGTGGTAAGTTATATTTCCAATTGAGATTTGAAATCTCACCCTGTGGGTTTCCCACACCCCTTTTAGGCGGTCGAGCATGAAGAGGTAGAGATCATGCAAAGGAGGTTGAACAACAGCTAGAGTAGCAGTAGTTAATAAGGTTGGAGGTGTTGTTGGATGTCTTTGGTTGATAGAGTCCAAGAATCGTCCTTGTGCACTCAGGTCTTTGGGAACATTTTGTAGATGTTTTGCGGGTGTGCTATCTTTATGTGCCCTTTGTATATCAGATAAGATGGAATCATGTATATATGTTTTTGAATAGTTCCTTCGATACAAGTTGACAACATGCCTTGTGAATGCTTTGAGGCATGAAAGGAATCATGTGTAAAGGTTCTTGCTATATGGATATTTTATGAAAAAGGTTTTAATTTATAGTGTTATCCTAGTAATTTGTTCGCTAATCTTTATTCCACAGTTATGTATTGCGTAATCTCGCTTTGTATGGCACGGGGCGTCACATCTAGTTAGTTGCTATCTCTTTTTATTGATTCCTTTAACTTAGTATAATTGTTCTTTCAGTTTACTGATTAGCATTGATTGTGTAGATCTATAATAGCTTTGATTCTTGTCCTTATTTCTTGCCACCCTAGCTTAACTCAAACCCCAATTTAAACCATTGGAACCCTACATTCTTCTCTGGAAACTTAATAAAAAAAACCTTTAGGAGTCTGTCCAGGAGGAGCAGGCTTGTGGCGATTGCGGTGGCGACTTCTCATGGCGGGCGTCGGCCAGGCCGGAGCTGGGCCGTCCCAGGTCCCTACTGCCTCTACCTCTGCTACCGCTACCTCCACCACCACCACCCCTTCCTCTCCCCCTCCCCTCCCCCCCTTCCACCTCCCCCCCCCCCCCCGTTGGTGTCTCCCTTGGCGGCTGGAGTGCCTGGTTCACCTGTTGAACCAGGGCAGATCGTGTGGGTCGATCCCCACACTGATGTCACCTCTGGATTAGCTTGGGCAAACATTATAGATAAACCTATGGATGTCTAGAGGAATTGCAGACCAGTCACGCTTCCTGAAGACCCCAAGCAACCCTTCTTCAAACATGAATATGGGAGACCGTGGAGTAAGTTCTCCAGGCCAGTGGTTAATGCAATGGATGATTTCCATCACTGCTCGATCATTGTGCAGGTTCTGGGGAAGAAGGTCTTCATGCAACAGATTTATGGCTGGATGCTACTGGTGTGGAAACCGAAGGGTGAGCTGCAAGTCTCTCCGCTCAGAGATGGGCTTTTCCTTACTAGATTTGCTACTGAGGGAGACATGAAGATCGCCCTAGAGCAAGGGCCATGGTTTTTCAATAGCCAACTAGTGCTCACTCGGAAGTGGACACCGGATGCAGATGTGAGACAAACAACTCTCATTTCCACCCCCTTGTGGGTTACCTTCTCGGACTTGGGTCGCCACTGGACTAGGCGGGCGCTCACCATCATTGGGTATGCACTGGACACTGCGAAGGTGGTTGACTTCTGGTTGGAAGGCAGATACGTCAGAGGCCCACACCTCTGTATTGAGGTCAGTGTGGAGAAGAAGCTATCCCATGTGGTGATGGTGGACCTACCGGAAGGAGAAGAACTTGAGATTAAAGTTCTTTATGATGCTATGCCTGAGCATTGCCTTACTTGCAAGATGTCCGGGAAGTTGCATGGCCACTGCCCGTGTACTCGAGAGATCTTGGCTGAACCCCCATTTTCTAGAGGTCGATCGAAGAGAAGAAGACCCAAGAGAAGGAATAAGAAGAAGGATTCTAGTCGCACCAACCTATCTGTAGGTCCGGTTGGTGATACAGGACATCCAGTTGAGACAGATAACACATAGATTCTTGGTGAAGGTAGTGCCCTGATCCATACCGCGACTACCGATAACGCTGAGACTGTGGAAGTCATGCAATCGGAAGCTACGATGCATGTGGATGATGGCCAAGCAGTAAGGATTATAGATTAAGAAAGAGGGACAACCTCTGAAAACCCTTTCTAGGTGCTTGCTAATCAATAGAATGAGAATGTTACCATCCCGCATGACAGGCCATGAGTCCGAGGTTCTGGGGAAAAGAGCGGCAAAGGAAGAGGTAGAGGAAGAGGTGGAACCACCCCAGCTAGGGGGGTTCAAACCAGATCATCCAAATGAAGCTCCTTATATGGAATGTCTGAGATGCTTCTTTGCCTGCTAAATAGAGAAGGCTCAGACATATCATTGAGGAGAGGAAGGCTAGCTTGGTTGTCTATGTTGAGACCAGAATCAAGCGAGACATTTCCCACCGAGTTGGGGGATTGTTTCCTGTTGTGTGGGACTTTACTTCTAATCTTGAACACGTGGAAGGAGGCAAGATCATTGTTGGATGGAATCCACGATGTTGGGATGCTCAGGTTATTCATAGCTCTGATCAATTGGTAACCTTGAGTTTCATTAACAATGGTGGGTTTCATTGTGTGGTCTCGGAAGTCTACATGTATAATGGTGAGAGAGATCGTAGAAGGCTTTGGGAGTCTATTGTGGCTACCACACAGCAGGCCCTCCCACACCTGGTTATTGGTGATTTTAATCAAGTAAGGCAAGCCAATGATAAGTTGGGTGGATTCCCTATTTCAGATTTGATCCTAGGGAGGTTCAATGAGGCAGTGGATGCGGACAATTTAGTGGAACTCAATGATAAAGGAGGCATCATTAGCTGGCATAACAAAAGGATCCCTTGCATACGTATTTCCAATAACCTGGACAGAGGTTTGGTTAATACTGCTTGCTCAGACATTTTTCCGACTGCTGCTGTTCAGCTAGGGGCGCACCCCAATAGCAACCATTCTTGGATGGAGATTGATCTAAGAGCGCATGCTGGTGCTAATCGACCTTTTCACTTCTTGAATCATTGGCTTTCCTGGCCCAGTTTTGAAGGTGTCGTCAAGGAGGTGTGGAAACCTAATGTGGTGGGGAACCCTTTATTTGTAATTACTGAAAAGCTAAAAAGAACAAAGAAAGCCTTAAAAGAGTGGTCTAGGAGCTTATCAGGTTTGCCTAACCTAATTAGAGAGGCCCGCAGAGTGTTTGATGAGGTTGCCACTAGCATTATACTCGATCCCACTAATGCCGACAAAATGAGAATAGAAGAAGAAGCCAGTAAATGCCTTATGCAGCTGGAAAAGGTAGAGGAGATTTGCTTCTAGCAACGCAGTCATCTTCGCTGGATAAAAGATGGTGATAAAAACACCAAAGTGTATCATAATGTTGTTAAAAAGAACAACATGAGAGATCACATCCATAATTTGATTGATAAAGATGGTTTGTTACTGGATGAAGAAGAGAAGATCGGGAATCTGGTTGTGGACTATTTCCAGGGTCTCTATAACCAAGAAAGCAGTAATAATTCTTGTATCAGTCATTTTCCACGAAGAGTGACGGAGGATATGAATAGAGATCTTTTGAAAACTTTCACGAACGATGAAATCAAAGGGGCTATGTTTTCTATAGGGGCTTCCAAAGCATCGAGACCGGACAGTTTTAACTCAAAATTCTTCCAAACCTGCTGGTCATGGATAGAGGAAGATGTTTGTAGGGTTGTGAGATGGTTCTTTGTGGGTGGAAGGATGGTGAGGCAGACTAACCATGCCTTTATCAAGATTATACCAAAACATAATGCAGCAATCGGGTTGTCAGACTTCCGGCCTATAGCATGTTGTTCTGTCATCAACAAAATTATTGCTAAGGTGAATGCCAGTAGGCTTAAGAACATCCTCCTGAAGATTATTTCAGGTAATTAGTCTACTTTTGTCAAAGGGAGAGATATATCAGATAATGCCCTACTTGCCACCGAGTTTCTTCTCAATTTCCAGGTTAAGAGCAAAGCCAAGAAAGCATGTATAAAAGTTGATATTTCCAAAGTATATTATCATGTTAAATGGGAAGGGTTGTGGAGCACTATGAAGGAGTTGGGGTTCGTGGGATGCTTCATCAACATCATTCATGAGTGTGTGGAGATGGCCTCTTTCTCTGTTCTCATCAATGGCATTCCTAAAGGATTGTTCAAGGCAACAAATGGTCTTAGATCAGGAGACCCTATGTCTCCTTTATTGTTTTCTCTTGTGATGGAGAACCTTACCTGGCTGGATGACACAGCGGAAATGGAAGGCTTCTTCAACTCGTTCAAGATCAATGGTACCAAATTGCTTAACCATATGATATTTGTTGATGATGTTTTGTTTTTCATTTCTGGTTATGGAAAGTACATGAGAGGCTTCAGGAAAATTTTGACAAATTTCGGGATGCTCACAGCCTTATACATCAGTGATATCAAATCCTAGATATTTTTGGCCAAGTCTTGCCATTCGCGTAGAGGTAAACTCAAACAGATGGCAAGTGTATCTGAAGGGGCCTTCCCGACCAGATATCTTGGTATACCCATCTCCGGTGGAGTGGGTAAGGGTGAGGATTATAAAAGTCACATAGATGGCCTGAGATCTTCTGTGGAAAAGTGGAATGGTGTCTGCCTTTCTATGGCTGGACGTACTGTGCTCATCAAATCAGTATTGACCAGTTAATTATTATTTGGTGTAGATTTGTTGATTTCCCTCCTTTTATGCTAGAGAAATGTAGACCGGTGATGGTTGGTTTCCTTTGGAGTGGAAGCTACCATGCAATCAATTGGTGCACAGTTGCTCAACCTGTTCAGTGTGGTGGTCTTGGCCTACTGTACCCTAAGGAGATCGCTTGGATGGCCACTTCTAACAGAGTGCATGACTTCCTCACTAAGTTTGATTCAGTTTGAGCTGGTTGGATGAAGGAAAGATATGGAAGCCTGGATTTAGTGCTGAGAACAGGTTCATCTAAATGCTGGAAACACATGGTCTCTGTTTGGGGGGAAATCAGAATAAAGTATGTTTGGATTAATGATGGATGGGATTTGGTTTGTAGACGGAAACCTTGGCACATTCATAGGAATGCACCGCATGTATCTTGGTGCCCCTTCTTATGGAGCGAAACCCACTGTCCTCAATGGAGCTGCAACACCTACCTGTCTATCCTGTACAGGTTGCCTACGCAAGATAGACTCCTCAAATGGGGTATCATCAACACTAATGAGTGTCTTCTTTGCAAGAAGGAAGCTAAATCGCATAATCATCTTTTCTTTGAATGTGATTATACTAGATACCTCTGGTGTAGAGTCTCTCTCAAATGTGGTTGGGGAGGTCTTCCTCCTAATACTCTAAATGAAATCTTTCCCTGGATGTTTGAGAAGACCAGGTCCAATCCTAAGATGAGAGCATTGGCTGGTCTTATGCTTACGTCCTTGGTCTATCATATCTGGAGATAAAGGAACAATAGACTCCACTGTAAAAGAGAGTGTGTTACTTTTGAAATTTTGTATGTAATTGTACATAGTATAGAATGGCAGGTGAAAGCCAACGTGGGGATTCTAAAGGGTGTTAATCCTCTTATAATCTAGATGTGGGATCTGTAGTAGATCCGTTGTACTGTATAGGATTTTGAGTTGAACCCTATACACCTTTTGAGATAGAAATATATTTACTTAATCCAAAAAAAAACTTAACAAAAAAACCTAGCTAAACATGTATCCTAATCCCCTCCCTAAGTATCGGACATGTATCACCACATTCCGTATACTATATCCTGAGATGTGCCCTTATGGATCTATTATTCAAAGTGTTCCACTATCCGTGTTGTGAATGGATTTGTTAGCACTAGTCCATCTAGTGAGCATCATACTAACAAACATGCATATTCATTTACATGAAAAATTTGTTTGTCAAATAAAATGTGATGGTGAACAAAAAAAATAGAATCCAAAACAAAAAAAGTCATTTAGTGCCAACAATCCTATTCTAATCAAACAAAATAACAAAGAAAAATACTTATTTCTTAATAAATAGAACATGAAATCAAAACATAGAGTTTCCCAATCAAGATCTAAATGAAACTAGTGCAATAGAGACATGCAAGTGTCTATTTCCATTGTGTTACTCATAAGATAGATTTTAGAATAGATCATAAAAGAACAAACATGCAGCCATAAAACCCTAAGAGAATCTAATCACATACCTTGAACTCAAAAGTAGATCAAAACATCCAAAAATCACAAGTTCCATTCTCTATTTGTCTGTTGTGATCATCAAAACGCCAATCATTGATAATGTTTTCCTCTTATTATCCACCATGTTGTCTTTTACTTTTCTCTACAACACCATAGAGTTCTCATGGTACCTTTTAGTGTAACTAGACGTTGTTGATTTCTCCATCCACCAGATTGGTTTCTCTGGTTGGTGACTGACATATTGCGGAAAACTTTATGGGGGAGATGAGGTGCTATACTAAGAAGAGTGAGTTTGAGTAGGAGCTTGGTAATAAGAATGATTAGGGTTATATACAATTTTGGTTTAGTTGTTTCCCTTGCATCATTCAAAATCCAAGTGGGAATGATGATATTATGACTCATTGACTACTTGTACTGTGTGAATTCAGGGAATACATTGTTGATGTTGGTATATAGCATAACAATAGCACTTTAAATTTCTTATGTTGATTTTATCATGTAAGATATCATGGTCTCCACTATACTCATTCTTCTTATTCTATAATATATGAATATGTATTTATAATATATATATATATATATATATATATATATATATATATATGTATGTATATATATATATATTATATATAAATATATACATAGGGTATATCTTTACTACATGTCCATCAGTTTTGTAATAAGAAGGCATGCATTTGTAATGAGATAGTCCAAATTGTAATAGATAGACTCATTTTGTAATACAAAGACTTGTTTTGTATTACAACATTGTTACAATCATAAATATATATTTTACTATTTCTACATGGAGAATACAAACATCATGTTGTATTAAAAAAATGAGTTTGTCTATTACAATTTGGACCATCTCATTACAAATGTATGCCTTCCTATTACAAAAGTGATGTACGGGTAGAGAATCTTAGTTACCCGCACGAGTAGCGAAGATATACCCATATATATATATATGTATATAAATATATATATATACCCATATATATACATATATACCCATATATATATATATATATATATATACCCATATATATATATATATACCCATATATATATGTATATATATATATATATCTTTTTGTAATATATATATATATATACATCCATTTATATACATACTTATATGTGTGTATATGTTTATATATATACATATATACATGTACATATATATATATAACTAAAAACATAAACTAATATTGATTTTAGTACAAAATTGTAATTTCAATCAACAACATTACCAACTTATAGTGTATTTGAATGAACATGAATATATACTAACAACTCAAGTTCTCCACTTTCCTGATAAATCACAAGATCAATATATAAGTATGTAGGAAACATAAAAATTTCTATCTAGATATTTGAATAATCACCTTCATTTTTTCACCAACTACTTTTGCCTTCATTTCAAATAGTAGGTTGTATGTCTTACTTTATCCTTTTATAACCAGTAACGTATATGCACATTTCCCTTCATTGTCAACCACATGTCTTTGTCGGTCCTATGTCCACTGTTCCTATTGTTGCATATTATTATTTATATGTTTACTAAAATTACATATATATATATATATATATATATATATATATATATATATATATATATATATATATATATATATATATATGTATGCAATACATAATTGTACCAAAAAATCACATGAATTGTACTAATTAAGTGAAACATCAATAACATCTACACCATTTCTTTTCTTCTTCTTAGCACCAGGTTGTTTTACTTCATTCATTCCTCTACCCTTTTGTTTCATTAATTGATTTTATCAAGATTCAAAATTGTTTTTATTTTGCTTTTATGATTTGGTTTTCATTGTATAAACTCACCGTGAACTAGTAATAATTTTATTTTTCTATCTATATGCTTCACCACGTAGAAAGAATGCACAGTCACATTTCTTGTCTGCACATCTGTGAAGACTTTTTATAAGTTCCAATTTTCATCAACTATATACACATATATAGACATTTATAATTTTTTATAATAAAAACATAACTCACAACCGTACCAATATACCAACAATACCATAATATCACCAAGATTCCTTATGCTTTTCCATTTCTCAGTAATCTAAACATCAATTTCCATTTTATTTTCAATAGTCATTTGTAAACACTAAATTTTTGAGTTCATTTTCGTATCCAACATATATTTCACAACATTTCCTATTGGTCCATTTCTAGATTAATTTAAAGTGGTTGTAGTGATCTTTCCATAAATTTTACTCATAATCTTCCTTTTTATCACAAATTCTTGGAAGAAAAAATCTAATAGAAATTTTGTATTAATATGAGTGTATACAAATATCTTAATATTACAATTATGTAGTAACATATATATCATCATTGTCATCGTCCATCACAACACCTTTCCTCTTTATTTTTCTTTATAAATTAATTATAATCAATATCAGAAATTAGACCATCACATGTGCCTTAATATTGAGATTAAAACCAACATCCAGATGCACCTTCATATTATCCTTAATATTTGCAATTGTAATATCATTTGTATCTCCTTCTACCCATCTCCATTATAATCACTATCACTAGCACTTTCTGACTCTATTCTGTCTATTCCATCTCCTCTGACATAGGATCCATGCTCCCATTTGTAGATAGTTCTTCTGTTAGGAAGACACGCATGTTTTGGCATCTATCATAGGCAATATGTAAGTGTCTAGCATCAGGGTTAATGTTTTGTTCTCAGTTGGTTAACTTTGGTAGGTATGGCTCATTCTTTAGTTTAATTTTCTATGTTTCTAACTATAGTTACATTTTATTAGCCTGTAGATAGCCTACGCTTACTTTTTTATCATCTATAACCTCATTAGACTCATTGAGAACTAAATGATTGTTCAATTCACCAGTTTTCCATGAATCGTAGATGTACATGCATCCAATTTCTCTATGGATCATTCTTTTTTTTTTCAAATACAACCTAAACTAAAAACCATAATTCCATTTTTTATGTTTGACATTTCATTTGACACATCCATAGTGAAATCTTTTGGCACTCCTTATCAAAATGTGATTCACATCAATACTAATTTTTATTTATGACAATACTTATTGATATATATTACTAAACTAATCAATCAAACAAATTCAAATGAGCAAATACTAGATATATATTATTAATAAGGACATTCTATCCCTAAGATATCATTCTCTACTATGATTAATTCCAATATCCCTGGATGTAGGAATTTGTCTACTTATTCATTCCAATTGTATCCATCAATCTTTTTTGGTCATCCACAAGATCAAATAATGGTCTTTGAATTCTGAAATTTCTGTACAGATGCAACAAAATTGGATGACAAGACCAGTAACCAAAAATAATGACAAAATCCTCTTTGCATTTGGGATCTTGGTTATTACATATGCACTACATATTTAATATTGGAGTCTCGTTTTAAGTATGTGTACCCAATCTTGCTATGATTTCCTACCAACTTTCTATATATAAGAAGCACTCTAAACCTAAAAAATTTACAAACCTACATTTGTGTTCTCTGTATTACAAACAACTAATAGAAGTACCAAAATGAGGTAATGAAGATGCATGTGGTCGAAAGACCTGGTGTGGTGTTGATCTACTATTCCTTGAATCTTGGAAGACTATTGCTGATCTTGGACGCCATTTAAATTCCATCATATGCATACACTAATACTTCTATGAAATTCATATTAAATGAATCTAGACACCTCATATCATGTAACAAACCCAATATTTCTATCTTAAACATTGTCTGTTGTGCTTTTTTTTGCCATCTCCACGACAGTCTTCAGTTTATTAATTCCACATTTACTCCCAAGTGGACTACTGTAGATTTCTAAATGAATAAAAATATATCTAAATTTACTGTTAAAAAAGTTCTAATATCCAACCATGAAGTACTTTTTTATACCAATACAAATATGTCAAATATTTAATACAAGATATTGATTTTTGAGCTATTATTTTCACTAACTTTTGTAACTAAATAGAATTTAAAAAAAAATTTACACATCAACAAATACTTATATTCTTATTTTTAATGAATGTATGGTAGTTACTCTAAAAAGATACAAGTTTATGTCACTTCAACACTAGTAGAGAAATCTCATAGTGTCAAAATTCATTGCCTAATTGTTATTAAACTCAGAAAGATCCATAGTGGATGAGGAGAATAAAATAGGTGAATCGGGTGTCAATTTCTTCTCCGATCTCTACAATCTTGAGGATACCTCTCGAATCACTACTCCCCTCCCTCATGCTAGTAAGGTCACTATCAAAATTAATAGAGATCTGTTGTGAAGGTATGCCCATAGAGCCAATCATGTGATTATTAGCGTGGCATATACCATAAGAGATCTAATTAATGCTCATAAAGGAAAGCTTCCAATTCGATATGTTTCATTCAGATATGAGACAATGAAGAAACATTATGAATGTCTAAAGAAAGACAATACTCAATGATGTATGTCTTCAAGTGTGTGACTTGGAAGAATGAGATCGTATGAATTCTAATAATGTGTAGATTCTTATTATGTCCCTAGTCGATTGTTACTATGGAAGGTAGATATACACCAGTAACACATAAGACTAGAGTGTGGGTTGGTTGATGATAAAATCTCATTATTCATGATATGGAAATATCAAACCAAGCACACACATGCATGTTAGGGAATAGTGTATAAGACAGACCCACCTTGAGAGTGATACATGGAAACTATCACTGGTAGTCATAGTCAGTTGTCATAGTGAAGGTGGTGATAATGATTCTTCAACCTGAAATCACAGCACTCATCATATGTCATTGTGTATGCTTTGGCATCATCAAACGTAGTCCTAAAACATGGGTTGTTATAACGATGATGATTGGGTGCCTTTGACACATGATAGATATGGGATTTGTCTCTCCTACTAGAGTATGATTTCATGGACACCTGATAAGCAAGACTGAGAAACGCAAGGACATGCAGATGTGGGTCAATATATTATATTGAGACAACATTATCTCAGACAATTTGCTCTTGGTTCAAGGAAAATGGATTGAACATTGAGATGATGATGATTCCATGACTCGAGTTCATCCTAGATATCAGTGCAAAAGGAATTATACAATCACTACAACACCTTACACAGATTGTAGGTTGAAGTTGTTCTCCAACTCTCCATTCACATGGGTAGCACTAATGTTCGACTAGGCACCACTCTTTGCTTGTGATGTCATAAGTTAGTTATGGACATTCACTACCAACCTAATATGGGACCTATAGGGTCACACACAAAGGAAGTCATCTAGAAGAGGAGTTTCATTTTAAATGATGATTGGATTGATTACTAAATTATTTAGGTATTCAACTCATGCAACATATTGGTTGTCTACACTACCAAACTACCATTTCATAGGGTGAGATGGTCATCTGGAGTGCCAAACAAGCATCTCAAGTGTGGAGACGGCCATCTAGGTCGTTAGGCCAAACAGAGATCAAATCGACTAATTTATGCCAAAATTGAGGTGCGAACCGACCAGTTCAATTTGTTGAACCAACCAGTTCAGCTCGGCTCAGTAGACAGTCATCTGGTTGAGTGAGACGATTATGTCACATGTGAGAGATTGCTCAGTTAGGCCGGCGGAAGGTTCTAGATACTCTCCTGAATCATTTCAATTTCATAATACTTATGGTGTAAGGAATTAATGTCTAACATTAATGGGAAACGAGTTGCAAATTTTGTATGTGATTGGAAAACTTCCACACAACCATTTTCCAGTGTGAGACGATCGTCTTGTGTGACAAAATGATTGTATGGGTCACCAGATGACCATTTTATGGTTCACAAGTTATGAAATATCAAGATCTTTCGGTCCCTTCCACTCTCGAACCGACTGAGAACTCTGGCCCTAACCACACCTATAAATAGAGGGGTGCATAGGGCTTTCCAGATCACAAAAAACATCAACTAAGAATCAATTGCTATGACAATTGTTGTCCTCTCTGGTTGTGGTAATCGAGAGAGCCCAAGCAAGTCCAGCCTGACTAGGTAGGGATATCAACGACAAAGAGCAACTTAGGATCATTGTTGTGGGAGAGCAAGTTGGTGACTAGTACGACAATGGGAGGCACAACTCCTTCCTATTCGTTCTAGTAGATTGATAGGAGTTCTAGTTGGTCCATGTGGACTACTCTAGAGGTAGGAGTCCTTTGACTGCTTCTAGGAGAGAAAAGACATCTCCAGTCCGTAGCAAGAGCACAGGAGTCGCTGCATAAGCTATTCAATTCATTGTTTTTGGTGAATACCAGGAGTTGTATAGCCACCGTCCAAGAGCAACTAAGTGACAGTTGCATTGAAGCAAGTTGTTGTTGTTGGGCTTTCTCTAGTACTAGGTATAACTCATTAAACCATCCTTCTTAATTCATAGTAGTTGATACAATCTTGATGGTATGGAAATATTGATAGATAAAAATTTGTGATTCCACTTCTATACATTGTGCCCATATTTCCCATTAAGATCTCTTAACACATGTTTCTGATGATGAGATTAAGAAGAAAATTTTCTCCATTGGTGCCTCCAAAGCCCTTAGACCCAATGTATTTAATGTGAAGTTATTCCAATCTATTTGTCTTGTCATTGGTGAGGATATCTTCAGAGCCATCTGGTGGTTTCTTATGGGACAAAGAATGGTTTTCCAGGTCAATCACACTTTCATCAAGATTATTCCTAAAAGTAATAACATTACCGCCATGAATGATTTTTGACTCGTTGCTTGTTGCTTCATTCTATATAAGAACTTGGCCAAAGTCCTTGCTAGTAGATTGAACGTCTTCCTATCCAATTTGGTATCTTTAAACCAATCCACCTTTTTTCATGGTAGGGACATAGCTGATAATGCCCTTCTATCTACTAAATTTCTTCAAGACTTCAAGGTAAAGAATAAAGCTAAGAAAGATTGCCTGAAGGTTGAAATTCCATAATCATACTACAAAGTCAAATCGAATACGTTGTGGGATACCATGATGATCCTCACTTTCTCTTGTTGGTTTTTGGACGTCATCGAATAATGTGTTGAAATGATGTCTTTCTCTGTGTTGATTAATGGAGTACCTAGAGGTTTGTTTAGAGAATCTAATGGTCTAAGGAAAGGGGATCCTCTGTCCCTTCTACTATTTTATCTAGTGATGGAAAACCTCACCAGTTTGATGGTAAAAGTTAAGATGGAAAGGGTGAGTAAACCTTACAAAATGTGGGGCACCAAGGTGCACACCCATATGATCTTTACCGAAAATGTTTATTTTTCATTATGGGGAATGTGAAGTACATGAAAGGTATTAGGTGCACGCTGAAGCTATTTGGAACCTCACTAGTATCTATATTAATGACATAAATTCACAAATTTTCCTATCTAAGTCTTGTGCGTCCAAAGAGGGTGTCTCAAGCATGTGATGGGTATAGAGGAGGGGCACTTGCCTACCAGATTTCTCGGCATTCCCATCATTGGCGGCATAGGTAGAGGGTCTGATTACATATGCTTCTTGAATGATATACGCACCATTGTTGACAAGTGAAGTGGTCTCAACTTATCTGTGGAAGGCAGAATTCAGCTCATCAAGGTTGTTCTCACCATCAAGATCAGGTATTGGTTGCATATGATTGAGATCCCTAACTTCATCCTATGCAATTTCAGATCGACCATGGTTGGATTTTTGTGGAGTGGGGGTAACCACACTATCTCTTGGAATTTGCTTGCCCAATCTAAATATGGTGGCAGACAAGGTCTCTTTGATCCTATCGACATTGCTTGGATGGCTTCTACAAGGAGGATCCATCTCTTCCTCCTCAAACATGGGAACCTATGGGTGGCTTGGATGATAAGTAGTGTAATGTATGAACACGCCAAAACCAAGCGCAAAAATGCAAGTAGACGCGTCGTGTAATATAGGCCTTGTGAGGCTAGGGTCGAACTCAGGGAGACATAGTCTCAGTGACTACTACTAACGACAGTACGATCAGCTAGGCCGGTTGAAATGGTTGAATTGAGTTTTAACAAAACAAAAGAAAATGAAAGAGAAAACAAAAATGGTTGATTCAATTATGGTGGAATTCCTTAGGTTTACCTGTTTCACCATTGGGTCTCGTTGTATATCATTTTTACCAAATTAATATAAATTCCCATTAATATCCTGGATAGAAAGCATGTAGCCTAAATTGTTCACTTCCACAATACAATCCACACCTAAATCTAATCCAATTCCATGTTAATGGTAATTCTATTCTTAGATTAGGCGCATTCTTGAAAACTCTGGGTTCTTTCCACTACCTATACGTCACCTATTCCAAGGAACGCGTAGGGCAGTGTACAAGTTGTGGTTTTCTAACCGTTAGACCTCCTTCCGAAGTGATTATTGGTCTAATACCCTATTGATGGTGATCAAACAATGATAAGTCATTAAAATCTGCACTTATATATCTAGGAAATATAAGAAACCTATACTAAATCATATAAAAGTCAATACAGCGATTCCCCGGGTTACTCCCGGGTCCTAAGGAACAAAGGGGTTTTGCCCCACATGGTTTTCAGTTGAAAGTGCATGGAAGGAGAGAAGAAAAATGTGGGAAACATGAAAGAATTCATGTAACCCCTGGAAACGTGATGTTCCGGATGATCCTTCTCAAGAAATGTGTGATCTATAGTCTTTCAACAGTAAAAACACCCATCAGAGGTGCTAGAATCATCCAGTTGTCATCCTTCGGCTCTGTGCTTCGCTCCCTCTCTTCTCTGGCCATCGTGCAGTGCAACCTAATGTCCTCTTTAGGTCTGGTCGGCCTCCCTTTTTGTCCTAGGTCACTTACGGTACCACATAACATGGACCGTTGGATCGGGACGACCGGTTTAGATTGTTGAAATCCGACAGATTCAGTGGCACCGACGACATCGGGCTTTTGTCGATCTCTGGATGAGTCAATGCCATCGACTGGAATGTCAGTGACACCGAGCTGATGCGAATTTTCTCCCTTCCACGCTAAAGCTAACTCGGTGGCACCGACCTATGTGGTCGATGCCATCGACTCGTATGGTTGACCGCATCCTTCGTTGAAGGTAAATCGATGGCACTGACTTCGTGGGTCGGTGCCATCGACTCTTCTAGTCGATTGCAGCCTTCTCGCTGATCTTATCTCGGTGGCACCGACTTCAAGGGTCGGCGGCACCAACTCTGCTTTGTATATAAAATACCTGAAAAATGCAGAAAAATGTATATAAGCCTGAGGAATATATAAAATCATAAAAATATGATAAAATAAGCATAATTTGATGCAAATAGAGTTTATAGGCCAACAATAGTGATTTATGCGAATATAATCAAGAAAGTGATAAACATACACAAAACACGTATAAAATCGGCACGTAAATGCGACTCAAAACTCGTGCATCAACGTCCCAGGATTTGAGTCCTTGGATAAACATGATCTTAAAAGTAACAATTGGACTACCCATATCACCAAGGTTCACCTCATTTTCAGGGAGCCCATCACTAAAGAACTCCTTAGTGTGCTCAGCTTGGAGTAGTACTAAGTTGACTTCGTCTTGCGCGTGAATGAGGACAAAGTGTGTAGTTAAGGCTAGTAGTTGTTTGTGAGGCCATTCGTCATTCCTGAAACTCTTCAACAGCCTTGAGAAGTGAGCCCAGGTGTTACAAATGGTATCAGAGCCAATTCCCATCTAGTAGGTGGGGGCTACATGGGCCTGTGGCATGCCAGTCTTTGATTCATGTGCATGAAGTCAACGCATGTTGGAAAGGTTATCTGAGTTGATGGAGTCACCCATGCACTGGTAGTGTTTAAGCATGTTCAAAAGGGCTATCCGAGTTGATGGATCCACCCTTGCACTGGTAGCTAGTCGTGGTGAGGAACTGGGTGTACATGGGTCATTTGGGTCTACACTAAAATGGGGAAAAGCTTATGAGGCCATATAGTTGAGCCTTGACGAGGACATCAAGATTCTAAGTGGGGGATATTGTAACTTCTCAGGATTTGTGGCCTTGGATAAACATGATCTTAAAAGGATTGATTGGACTACCCATATCACTAAGGTGCACCTCATTTTTAGGGAGCTCATCACTAAAGAATTATGTAGTTAAGCGTGTTCATCTTGGAGTAGTACTAGGATTGGTGACTACTTGGGAAGTTGACTCCCAATTGCAAGTGTGTGAGGACAAAGCATGCAGTTGACACTAGTGGTTATTTATGGAGCCAGTCATTATTCCTGAAACTCTACCAGAGCCTTCGGAAGTGGGCCCAAGTGTTACAAATAGGTACGGTGACATTTTAGATGCAACACCCACACAAGGCATTTTCAAAGTGTGAAGGAAAATTAATGCCACCTGGCCTGAGATAAGGGAGTGTGACATGCCCCAAGTTATTTGGGATCTGATTATTTGGAATAAACTGCATTTTCCAAAATAAAGTATTTGGTCCTATAGGGCCACTTTGAATAGACTCTCTACTATGGATTGGCTCTCCAAATGGGGATTCCAAACTATCCATTCATGTCTACTATCCAAGAAGGAACTTGAATC
The DNA here is from genome assembly GCA_963693085.1 of Alisma plantago-aquatica. Taxonomy (NCBI): domain Eukaryota; kingdom Viridiplantae; phylum Streptophyta; class Magnoliopsida; order Alismatales; family Alismataceae; genus Alisma; species Alisma plantago-aquatica. Next base: position 503,938,372 of record OY856410.1, on the reverse strand, counting down.
CCATTCTCATTTATTCGTCAAATGTGATTTCTCTCTATATCTCTAGAGTAGATGCTCTGACAAGTTGTAGGGTTTTTAGGGGAGACAGAGAAGGCAACAGAAACAAAACAAATTCTTCTCCCTTAACCCAGTATAAAGGAATCACGCCAACATCTATACAGTAGGAATGATGGTTTGTAGAGGCATACCTTGTCCCGAGGCTTGCTTGGCGACGTTACCTCGCGGCTTGCATGGTCTTCACCTACGGTCTTGGACGCTGTCTGTGCAGCTCCTGGTCTCACTGGGACTGTCGAGATTGATAGATATCCTCCGAGCGGCAAAAATCTCCCGCCTCTGTAGTAGTCCACACGAACTACCTGGAACTCTGATCGCCTTGTTGCATAAGGCACCGGAAGGAGTCATACCCTCCTATCGGCGTACTAGTCACCAACACACTCTCCTGCAACCAGTCGCTTTTCTGTAGTTGTCTTTCCCTTATTGTGCCTCCCTTATCAGGTAGCACTTGCTCAAGCTCTCCTGGTTACCACAACTAGAGAAAATGACAACTTTACAGAGCAACTGGTGTTGTGAGTTGTTGTACTTGAGAAGCCCCCAGTACCCCTATATATATAGGAGGGTCATGCGACAGGGTTCTCTACCCCAGGCAATACAGGATTAAAGCAGGAGTAGAAGGGTTTGAGATATTCCACAAAACAACCAATTGCGCCAGCTGAACCGATCGTTTCAAGCATGAAATGGTCGGTTGGGGACCTGAGTCGATCGGTTCACACTTGAAACGATCGGTTGGGGAACCTGAGCCGATCGGTTCACTTATGAATCGGTCGGTTCATTGCCCTAGTCAGTTCCCGATTGACTTTTCCTTTTTTGTTTCAAATTGATCCAAATACCAATCCTTGTTACAATCAAATTGGACAAGTGAAATGAAAGGAAATTTCTTGCCAACCTGACTTTCCCAACTCGCTCATTTGGACCAGTTGAGCCAACCAGTTCAACCCTTGAACCACTCGGTTCAGCCTATCCTGAGCCGATCGACTCACCAACTGAGCCGATCGGTTCACCAAGATGAGCCGATCACTTCATCATATGAGCTGATCGATTGGGAGTGTAGACTGTGCAAAATCAGTCAATTGCAGTTTCAATCAATCTAATACTCTAATCAATCGGTCCAACACCTTGAACACTATGATATTGAGATATCAATTGATTGAATTTTTAATTAAACTACTAAACTCATTTAGTAATCAATCTTAAACATCGTTTGTGGATAAGCTCCTCTTCCAGGTTAAATCCTATGTTTGTGACCCTGTAGGCCCATTTCACATTGGCAGTGAAAATCCATAACACTTACGACTAGACAAGCAAAGAGCGGTGCCTAGACACACATCAGTGCAACCCAAGTGAAAAGGAATGTTTGGAGAACAACTTTCAATCCTACAATCCGTGAATGGTGTTACAGTGAATGTATAATTCCTTTGTCTCTGATATCCCGAATGAACTCAAGGCATGGAACAGTCATCCTGTAAACGTTCATTCACTTTCTTGATCTTAGAGTAGGCTGGAGGAGATATGTATGACATCAATATCACATACTAATTCACACATGCGTGCGCACGCCTATCTCAATCCTACTCATCACGTGGCCATAGATATCAAACTCCCTCAGGAGGGACAAATCCCATATCTATCACTCACCACTCAAAAGCCCCATGTGTCAAAGCCACCCAATCATCACCTTTATAACAACCCATGTTTTAGGACTGCGTTTGATGATGTCAAAGTGTACACAACGACATGTGTTGAGTGTAGTGATTTTAGGTCAAAGAATCACACTCACCACCATCACTGTGAGAACTAACTGTGACTACCATGTCATGGTTCCATGTGTCAAACTCACGGTGGGTCTGTCTGATACACTTGTTCTCTAACAAGTACCTATGTGTTCGGTTTGATATCTCCATATCATGACTAATGAGATTCTGTCATCAACCAACACCACAATCTAGTCTTGTGTGTCGTTGTTGTCTATCTACCTTCCAAAATGACATCCGACTAGGGACATGATAAAAATGTACAAACTCTTAGCATCTGTATGATCTCATCGTTCAGGTCCTCAACTTGAAAGCATACATCAATGAGTACTGTCATTCTCTAGACATTCAATTTGTTCTATCATTATCTCATATGATTGAATCAAAAAGAATTGGAAGCTTGCCTTTGATGTTTATTAAATCAATCTTAATGTATCCCACCAATCATCCCATGATTGGCTCTCAGGGCATACATACCAACAGACTCCCACTTGCACTATGAGCCAATCACCCTTGAATCATATTCATAGTGATCTTCAAACATGACCCACATGTTACTATGCTCTAGTGCTTACACATTGCGTTATGGCAACACCTTGCCAGAGTCGGTATTAATTTCATGTCTCTCATCTCTTCGTTGTACATCTCACGTATGAGATGGAGTTGTCGTAATATGCGATCTAGTATTCCTTTACTAACATTTAGCCACATTGCATGACCAAGCACTCCTTATATGTCATCAATGACCGGAATATCTATAAGTTCATCTCATGAACTTCCATATCTATATAGTATCCACTAATGTTCTCTAACATACGGATACTCGTCTTTTCCTTTTAAACAAATTTATTTGAATGTTTCCATTTATCAACAAACATTCACTTTTATATATCCCATATATATTTTGCGATTAATTTTCAGTCCTTTTTGGAATTTGCATCAGTGTAACTCTTTTACAGTGAACCATTCCTTATTTTCATATAACTAGTACTTCTCAAATACTTATCAAGTTCTTATGGTATTCTAGTAACCCTTACTGGAACTAGACAAACATCCACTCATCATGTCCCACATATGAGTTATCATGATGAGCATATCATATTGTCATGTCCTACATACAAGATGATAAATGCATTTTGTTCTTTCCATGTCCATACATGCAAGATAATGGGATGATTACATACATGATAGATCCATATATATTCTTAGTGTTCCCATTCTTTATAAGAATTTGACACTTGGCCTTGGGATACTAACTCCATGTAACAGGGACAAGTTTTCTCCCACTGAATCTGTACACACTGAACCCTTCAGTATAGATTGCCAATGTATGCTCTTTCTTTTCAGGTCAAGAGGTTTTTGAGAACTATCTCTATAGATCTCTATTCCTATCACATAGGAAACGTCTCTGTCTTCCTTAAAGATAATTTCCACAAAGAATTCCATTCTTAGAACATCCCATTCCTCATCAACATGTGGAATGCAAATATGCTCCCACTAAATCACAGATCCCTTCTTTATCTTTGTCATATCAGTCAAACCCTTTGACTATATCATCAAAGTAAAGATCCATCTCTGAGTTTCTTGTACTTAATCAATCACATTGATTAGTCCATTGTAACTTATAGACTTCATTTTCATTAATGGATTCATAAACCTTATAGGTTGTGTCACGTACACATCCTTGTTTTATTCCTCATAGGAATGCGGTTTTAGTATATGTATGCCAAATCTCTTAGTCATTAAGTTTCAATCAACAAGCATCATCCTTCTCAAAATGTTATCCATGTGTCTTAACGCTTAAGACTCATTCACACTTATGGATTTCATCCCAATGGGTGCTACCATCAAGGGCATACCGTATGGTTCACATGGAAGTCATTTAGGGTGTAATGGTCATAAACCATAACTCAAAATCTGGTTCCTCATATTCATGTAGATAGTTGACTCATCACATGACCAACTCATCACATAGATAATTGGGGTGTATCTGTCAAGGATATAAGAACTCACAACTCTTTATGATTCTTAATGTCCTTTATTAGAGTAGGGTATTCTTTATTTAAGAAGAACTTAATTATTTTATAATCATCCTCTAACTCCTTAGAGTATGACTCCTTTTGATTTAGACATCACCATGCCTTAATCACGAGCTCACTATGATACACTATTATAATCACTCATTAGGATCTCAAACATTTGGTTCAAGTATTTCATGCATTGATCTCTTCAAGAATTAACACTTTACCAAATTCATACTTCATCTATGATATTCTTGAACACTTCAAGCTATTCATATTGGTATTTCTCTAAACACTGTTTGAAGTACTAGCAATAACTCTAATAGGTATGTAAATACATCACATGTATTATACCTAATAGGATAATCATTCTCCCACTACCACTAGTGAAGATTGATTAATCATGTCTAAGAGATTCATGTCTCTTACTGGTTCTCTAGCCAAAAGTGTCTAGATTTATCCATCATATGGAAACTAGAAATGAATTTCTCATGATTTATGCTAATTTGATTGTTTGAGTTATCAATAACTTTTAGGTATCATTTTATCTTATGCATACCAAGTAACACAAGATAAACAAGGCATTTCCACAAAGATCATATCTTTGAATTTGAAATATCAACTATATTGATAGCCATCCTTATCTCAACAAGATGCAACAATAAAGTGTTTCTATTGGCAAATTGAAATAGCAGTTCTCAACTCTATTTTATGTCCTTTAGGCTGAAATAAACTGAAAGGTACTCCTATCTATGGCAGAAACACTTGCTCCAATGATGAGTACTCCTTTCTTGGTCCTTTCGTAAAGGCCATCACTTCTTTATAGATCTTATATATCATATATGTCATATCTTCATCTTGGTATCATATGCCTCAGAAGCGGTTCATTTCATGATACCTTAGGTGGAGATCTCCATCCCCTCCTTCATCTTCTTTTGTTCTTCCAGATATAGAGGGAAATTCCATCGTTCACCCTCCCATGTGCCTTGAGGCTGAAGACGACTTGGGCTACTGGCTAGCATCATAACCCTTCTTAGGTTTTCCCTTGCCCTTGCCCTTGGACTTGCCTTTGTTTTTGTTGATCAACATCACATACTTAGGCTTGTCCTTCTTCATCTGTGCCTCGTGGATGAAGACGGCTTGGATTGCTGGCTAGCATCAGAACACTTCTTTGCTTTACCCTTGTCCTTGCCTTTAAGAATTACCCCTCATCGATCAAAGATTAGGGTTTTATCTTTCTTTGCCTCTACTTCCTCAACATGTTCAACAACTTTTTCAATGCTTGTCAAAGTTGTTCATGTCATATGATTCTCGCAACATTTGCAGTATCTTACCAATAGCCAACTCTTGGCTCAGAGGGAATCCTTCTTAGTCAGGTTTTTCCACATACCCAATCACATTGAGTGTGTGACTACCTTACTGGATCTTCTTCTGTCATGACATACTAGGACAATGTCTTGGAGATATCATATGTCTCATGTTGTCTCTGCAACTCATAGTTCAGAGAGTACAACATTAATCACTCCACATCAATGGCATCCTCAGTATGCTTCCATAAGCATACTTTCAGCCATTGGTGTGGTAGGATCGAGTTCATCTGGTTCTGGTATAACTAGGATGTAGAGCTTTTGCTCTTCGATTGACAACACTTCTCAATGTCCTAATCAATCGTGGAAATTAGTCCCATTCAGCTTGTCCTTTTCAAGGACCGATCACAACAAAAAGTGATTATTGTTGATTAACCATTTATTGTATAAAAAGGAAATATATGCAATTTAGTCCAAAAACTCCTTTTTGGCTTATTTGATTGATATGAAAAAGATTTTATGATATAATTAGGACTTTAATTAATTATCACACCCACTATTTTTGTTCAAATTGATAGCCCTCACCATTAATTCGGAAGATTGCATCGTACAATCTTCTAGTGGGTGAAGATCCTGAAATCCTCTGAGTTATGGACCAGCTCGGACTGTCACCCACAACTTAGATCTTCCAGGTAGGCAAATTTTGCCAATTGCATCATATGCAACTCTTGAAAGATGTCATATGCAACTCCTTGCCATGATCACCTCAATGACTCAAGGTGCTAGATCCTATCTAGGTCACCTTGTTAAGTCCAACCCAAAGCCAACATGATGAATATGTACCCTGCTAGGGCAGACCCACATATCCATCCTTCATGCTTCCAGAAGATAGTCGGTGCACCACGCTAGGGCGTGCCCACACTTGGCCGATTAAACTTTTCACATGTCTCGCATTTGGAAGGCATCTAAAACTTTAATATTTAATGAGGGATTTGGTTTTTATAGGTACATATACATATCCAATCACCACAATATATAGTATGTATCATATACATGTTATATCCCACAGAAAATATGTGAAATGATAAAAGCGATGATTATGGCCATCCTAATGTGATTCCTCGAGCCAAGAGGAATCATGGTCATCTAGGTCCACATCACATGCAACCTGTACAAGATGAACCTTGTGCTTTTCCGTTCTGGGTTTGATCAACTCATCTCCATGATTGATCGGCTCGCCATCAGGCCGGTCAGTTGGGTGCCACCAGTCGATCGACTGGCGCCTCCAGTCGATCGGTTCACTAATAATCATGCATCTCCTCAGGTCTCCACCCACTCGTCTCACTCCTCGAGCCAGTCATATGGATCGCCAACCGTTCAGTTCACACCTTGAACTTATCCTCTCAGTCATCATCAGGTTGTCCGCCGTTCTTTGACATAACAGGAAATAAAAGTTCTATCCTATTTACATTTGAATTGAGAAACCCTGAGTTACATTCAGGGGGGAGCAAAGGTAGGAAAGAAATATCAAGTTATCTTGAGTTACATCAACAAAAGGAGGTAGGGAATCAGTGCACAGACCGAGATGCAAGCAACCACATTCAACCAAGCACACATACATAGGGTTTATTGTCCATAACCACGCTATACATCCACCATAAAACTTGTTTAAGGGCGACGTGTATCGAGTGCATTCATATCACATATCATATATGTATATTGGGATGTGTGGATTTAGGATTGGATATGAATAAAGCCAATTTTATTTGCATCGTATGCAATAAATAAAGGCGACAAACCAAAAATCAATCACATCGATAATCCTAATGTATAGAGCAGTTGGCGTGGCTCTGATACCACTGTAGGGTTTTTAGGGCAGACAGAGAAGGCAGTAGAAACAAAAAAAATTCTTCTCCCTTAACCCAGTATAAAGGAATCGTGTCAACATCTATACAGTAGGAAGGATGGTTTGTAGAGGCATACCTTGTCCCGAGGCTTACTCGGTGACATTACCTCACAGCTTGCACGGTCTTCACCTCTGGTCTTGGACGGTGTCTGTGCAACTCCTGGTCTCACCGGGACTGTTGAGATTGACAGTTGTCCTCCAAGCGGTAGAAATCTCCCACCTCTATAGTAGTCCACATGGACCACCTGGAACTCTGATCGCCTTGTTGCATAAGGTACCAGAAGGAGTCGTACCCTCCTGTCGGTGTACTAGTCACTGACACACTCTCCTGCAACCAGTCACTTTTCTACAGTTGTCTTTCCCTTGTTGTGCCTCCCTTATCGAGTAGCACTTGCTCGGGCTCTCCTGGTTACCACAATTAGAGAGAACGAAAACTTTATAGAGCAAATGGTGTTCTGAGTTGTTGTACTTGAGAAGCCACTAGTACCCCTATATATATAGGAGGGTCATGGGACAGGGTTCTCTACCCCGAGAAATGCGGGATTAAAGCAGGAGTAGAAGGATTTGAGATTTTCCACAAAACAACCAACTGCGCCATGTGAATCGATTGTTTCAAGCATGAAACGGTTGGTTGGGGACCTCAGCCGATCGGTTCACAGTTGAACCGATTGGTTGGGGCACCTGAGCCGATCAGATCACTTCTGAACCGGTCGGTTCACTGCCCTGGTCAGTTCCCAATTGACTTTTCCTCTTTTTTTTCGAATTGATCCAAATACCAATCCTTGTTCTAATCAAATTGGACAAGTGAAATGAAAGGAAATTTCTTGCCAACCTGACTTTCCCAACTCGCTCATTTGGACCAATTGAGTTGATTGGTTCAACCCTTGAACCGGTCGGTTCAGCCTATCCTGAGCTGATCGACTCACCAATTGAGTCGATCGGTTCACTAAGCGGAGCCGATCGGTTCATCATGAGTTGATCGATTGGGAGTGCAGACTGTGCAAAATCAGTCAATTGCAGTTTCAATCAATCTGATACTCTAATCAATCGGTCCAACACCTTGAATACTATGATATTGAGCTATCAATTTATTGAGTGTGTAATTGAACTACTAAACTCCTTTAGTAATTAATCATAAACATCGTTTGTGGATAAACTCCTCTTCCAGGTTAAATCCTATTTGTGTGACCCTGCAGGCCCATTTCACGTTGGCGGTGAAAATCCATAACACTTATGACTTCACAAGAAAACAGTGGTGCCTAGTCGCACATCAGTGCTACCCAAGTGAAAAGGAAAGTTTGGAGAACAACTTTCAATCCTACAATTCGTGAATGGTGTTACAGTGAATGTATAATTCCTTTGTCTCTGATATGCTGAATGAACTCAAGGCATGGAACAGTCATCCTGTTAACGTTCATTCACTTTCTTGATCTCAGAGTAGACTGGAGGAGATATGTATGACATCAATATCACATATTGATTCACACATGTGTGTGCATGCCTATCTCAATCCTACTCATCAAGTGGCCATGGATATCAAACTCCCTCAGGAGGGACAAATCCCATATCTATCACTCACCCCTCAAAAGCCCCATGTGTCAAAGCCACCCAATCATCACCTTTATAACAAACCATGTTTCAGGACTGCATTTGATCATGTCAAAGTGTACCCAACGATATGTGTTGAGTGTAGTGATTTCAGGTCAAAGAATCACACTCACCACCATCACTGTGAGAACTGACTGTGACTACCATGTCATGGTTCCATGTGTCAAACTCATGGCGGGTCTGTCTGGTACACTTGTTCTCTAACAAGTACCTATGTGTTTGGTTTGATATCTCCATATCATGACTAATGAGATTCTATCATCAACCAACACTACAATCTAGTCTTGTGTGTCATTGTTGTCTATCTACATTCCATAATGACATCCAACTAGGGACATGATAAGAATGCACAAACTCTTAGCATCTGTATGATCTCATCGTTCAGGTCCTCAACCTGAAGCATACGTCATTGAGTATTGTCATTCTCTAGACATTCAATTTGTTCTATCATTATCTCATATGACTGAACCAAAATGAATTGGAATCTTGCCTTTGATGTTTATTAAATCAATCTTAATGTATCCCACTAATCATCCCATGATTGGCTCTCAGGGCATACATAGCAACACAAGTGTGGTTAGGGGTACACCCCCATGCAACATGGAGGAGGCCTTACTTTGGATGTTCAACAATACGAGGTGCAACCAAGGATGGAGGAGCTTCACTGGCCTCATTTTCACCTGCCTTGTTTTCCATTATGGAGTGAGAGGAACAATAGAATGCATGGTAAAATAGGTTGTGACAATCTTAGTGTTTTTGACAAGATTGTAAATAGTTTACGCATGTTCTCAAAAGGTAGCCCAGACATCCTTAGAGGGGTGAAACCTGAGGTTCCGATGATGTGGGGTCTTTCCTAGAAACTTTTAACATTACGAGGATTTTGTTGTGCCGCCTATACCCTTTTTTGAAAGTAATGATATTTTATCTTATCCAAAAAATAAACTATTCAGTACCAACAATCTCATCCTAATCAGACAAAATAACAAGGAAACATATTTTTTCTAGTAAATAGAACATGATATAAAAGTAGAGGATTTCCCATCAAGGTCTCATTGAAACCATCACCGCAAAGACATGCAAGTGTCTAGTTTCATCATTTCAGTAATAAGAATGGATTTTGAGAATAGATTTCATGGAAAAAAACATGTATACACAAAATAACATCCAATAAAAAAACCTTAAATAATCTAGTCACCTACCTTGAACTTGAAAAGCATACCACAATAGCACAAGCTCCAAGCTTTATTATCCACTGGGATCATCCAAACTCCAGTCATTGGTAATGTTTTCTTTGCATTATCCGTTGAGAGCTTATCTTTTCTTCTTCTCTGCAGCATCACCAAATTCTCCTGGCAGTCTTAGTGTAGCGACCATCCCTGATCTCTCTAACCACTGCGCTGATGTCTTTTGCCAACAACTGAGCTGTTTTGGCTGATTGTGAGAGGAGAGGGAGGTGCAATCATGAGGAAATAGAGGTTGGGGAGGAGAGATAGGTTGGGAATCATATTGATAGGATTTAGACACAATTTTAGCGTAGTTATTTTTCTTTGTGTCATTTAAAATCCAAGAGGGTAGGATTCTAAACTCTTTGTCTACTTGTACTGTGAGAATTTGAGGAACACATGCTGCAAGTGAATCACCTCAAGAAACTATGCAATACTAACTGGTTACAGATGGAATACTGCCTTTCCTAGTTGCTGATATTTTGTTGTAAAGATGCTATGCAGTACTCCACCTATACTTGGCTCCATACCCTATTCCCAATCCTAAATAGTTGGATCCAATGTGAATGTACAATTTTTAGTAGATTGTAGTAAGTAATAAAGAGAGGAGAGAGGGGAAGTAAAAGGAAAGTATAAGAGAAATTTATTTTTCTTATAACTTTAAAACCACAATGAATTTTTTTACAAATTAAAAATCTTGGAATTCCTTACAAAAAATGCAATCCAACAATACTAATAGTAATATATCTATGGAAAAAAATATAAAAAAACGAAGATGAGTAGTGTTATGTATATATGTATATATATATCTAAAAAAATAAGTGTTGTCCAATATATATATATATATATATATATATATATACACATACATACATACATATACACACACACACACACACACACACACACACACAGATATATATATATATATATATATATATATATATATATATATATATATATACATATATATATACACACACACACACATATATATATGCTACTTATTTTTTATCAATATGTATGATACTTATTTTTGTATAAAAATATTGAAAATGTGTACAATATTATTAAACATATTTTTATTCTAAAATCAAAGTGCATTAGGGGATAATACTCATTTTAGAATAACAAACTAACTCAAAACTGAGTATTGTATCATTTTTAGTGTACTACTCATTTTTAAGTCATTATTTTTTGAAATGTGTATTGTTTTTAATTTGTGGGGACAATGATTATTTTAAGATATAAAGAATTTAAAATGTGTACTATCAACTATATTTCATTACTCATTCTAATACTTGTTTTAAAATATAATGGCATAAAAAATTAGTACTATACCAAAATGTGTACTATACCAAGAACCAGAATGACATGCAATACTTATTAGTGTTTTATTTAGAACATAAGTAGTATTCCAATATACAATAATCATATTTATATTTTGTATTAATTTATTTAAAATTATGTCACCATTGATTTTGTTGGATTGTATTTTTTATAACGATTTTAATGATTTTTATTTGGTCAAAAAATCATTTTGATCTAAAAATTATAAACAAAATAAATTTCTCTCTCCTACTTTTTCTTTTGTATGGGCTATTTTCTTCCACTTGGTTTTATTTTTCTCCTACCACATGGCACCATATTCCTATTTATTGGAGATAGTGGACTATGGGTACAATTGGAGTTTTGAAATCAGATATGTGTATCATTACTCGTTCTCTATGCCAATACTCTGAATCTTAATACCCACATCCTCTCTCTTGACCCTACACACACCTATTTGTTGAGAGTAAGGAACAACTGTTGGGATCAAGGAACAATTGCTGAGAACTAGGATAGCATTCCTTGTGGTACAAAAGAAAATGATATAGCTGAGGGAGAAAAATCCCAAAAAATAGAACAAAGAGGAAAGAGAAATTTTTTTTTCTTATAACATCTAACCCATAATGAATTTTTTGATGAAATAAAAATCATTATAATCCTTAAAAAATACAAACTAACAAGAATAATGTCAACATGATTTTGAGAAAAATAATATATAATATAAATACTAATATTGCATATTAGAGATAGTACTCATTTTCTGAGAAACATTAACTCAACAATAAGTAGTACATATCGTTCTCTTGTTATAGAACTCATTTTTATGTCATTATATTTAAAAATTAGTAGTCAAGTGAGTATTGTGTTATAGTTGTGATACGCTAACCCAAAAAATGAGTGTTATGTGTCATCTTTTAAGATAGTGCTCATTTTCTAAGTAAACAAGAAAAGTGAGTACTATACCAAAAGAACGACATGTAATACTCATTTTTTGGTTATTGTGTTACTCAAAAATTAATAGTATCACTAAAAATACAATAAAATACTCAATTTAATCCAAAATTAAAACACAATGACATAAAAAATGAGTGCTAACCAAAAGAACAATATGCAATGCTAATTTTTGAGTCAGTGCATTACTTGGAAAATGAATATTATCACCAATATACAATATTCATTCTCAAAAGCATATCAAAATTAGTCTCGTGGGAATATCTATTTGTAAATAATTAGATGGGTTTTATTTGGTCATGAATTTCAGATTGAAATCTATAAGCAAAATATTTTCTCTCTTCTTTTTTTGCTACTTCCACTTTTTCCTCCGATTTTTCTCTCTCGTCTTATTTTCAGCGTCAATGCAGTTGTGCATCCCCCAATGTAAGGAGATAGATCCATTTATAGGTGTGTTTACATTCATCATTTTCCCAATACCATATAGGTAACATTGGTTGCTTGGCAAGAAGGTGAAACAGAAAAGAAGTCTAGCACTTGTAAAGATTGAGTCTACCGCAGATATCTTATCATTAAAGCAGTCGGAGCCAAAATTCTCTTTTAGCATACACATTCATTCTCCCACGGGATTTCCCATCAATCATATGACCTTGCAACAGTTATCATCTCAATTTATCCATGATAACTAAATCTTCCGATGTGGAGGGCCACTTGAGTTGTCGCTTTGTTGAACACACCATTTGTACAGATGGCGAGAAGCAGATGACGGTGGCCATAACAACTACTATACGGGCCCTACATTTGAAACGCGGGTAACTCCTAGGCGGCAGTCCGGGCGGGGCGATTGTAAATTCGTAAGTCGAGCGTTCAATTCGACGCTTCCAAGGAGTCTGAAGCCAATTTTGTCTTGAAGTACCATGAAACTGCATCACCGTTTGCCGAACCACTTGTTGATCATCGTACACACTGCATTGATAGCTTAGGACCTTTATTGTTGGATAGGTAGACTTCCTGAACAATAAAACGACTCGTTTGGCCCAACTGTCTACATCAAGTGAGAAATGTCTGCCAGGCATGGTTCATTATTTCAAAAGGCAACGGCCATAGCTCGTATCCTCAGTGGCGGCGGGAGGGAGGGGAAAGCTGGGGCAAGTGCCCCCCCCACCCACCACCAATTTTAAAATTTTTGAGCATATATATATAATGTATATTTACATAGTATCAAAATTAATATTAATTTTTATATTTTAACTCCTTCACATGCTAATTAACCTAATTTTGAAGTATGTAAACTCTCTTCTATAAATATTATCATTACTAATACGATTTTAGGTAAAGAATCAAAAATGAAAATACATCAAAATAAGATATGTTTCTCTATTTTATAAATATATCTCAATTTTCCATACTTAACAAATTGTTCTTTATTAAACATATTAACAAGTGTATCAAAACACATACATAAATGTCAAATTATTAACTGTTATTTTACACATATTTATATAGTGATTATATAAAAAATAGATATATATATAATTAATATCATTTTTTATTAAATGTCAAATATTTTTATATCATATAGAAATAATTAAATGTTAACAAACATAACAAGTATGTAGTTGTATGGATAATGAGGAAACGAAAATAGATATCTTTTGTCAATTATATACTTTATAAAATACCAAATATTTTATATAATATATAAACAATTAAGTGTGTAACAAATACAGAAAGCACATAGGCAATGAGTTGATATCTATGTACATAGGTAATGTAGAGAAAGAAAATCAATATTTATAATTAATGATATAATCATAAGATATCAAATATTGTTATAATTAAATGTATAACAAATATAGCAAGTAAACAGTTCTAGTGTGTATCTTTCAGTTGTGCAAATGGTGTGTGTTGATTATATTCTATTATAGGTGTAATGCATGCTATTAAAGATAAAGTCGAATGAAATATGATAGTTTTTACTAGTACATGGTGTCATGATAAATTTTTTAATATTTTTAACATAATATGTATATTGTTTTGATTTTTATACATCAATAAATATTTGTTAAAATAATGTAATATTGTGTGTCATCATGAAAGAACCCATACAATGATGCTTCTATTCACAAGTTATCAAAATATTATTTCTCTATATTATAAATATTATTTCATCTTAATATCAAGGATAATAAATTTTGATATTTTCTTAATTTCCAATGCAACATAGAAATAATTGTCTTTGGAACTTAGTGAACAATGAATTGTCATAAGATCTATTACTTTATTAGGTAAAATTTATGAATAAGTTTAATATCATCATAAGTATCTTTATTTAACTTTAAACTATTATAGTATTGGATTTCTTGATTTATAAATAATAATAGTAATTGCCACATGGTACTACTTATATAATCATTTCTTAACTTTATGTTATTTTTTAGTTACTTGCTTGTCAAACTCATCATGTAGGAAATTATTTGTGTAATCTTCAAAACTAAATAATAATCCACACAATTAATATTGAACATTAAATTTATGTGATTTTTCCAATATGGAAATTTAATATAAAGAAATAGTTGGTCTTATACAAATAAATTAAATATTTTCAATGCAAATGGCCATCATTTCAAACTCATCTTAAATATAAAAAAATTCTAAATGTATGTAGAATGTTATAATATTCATAGTAATACACAATAAAACATATATACAGAAGGTTATTTGAATCAGATCTAAAATAAATATTCCACAAAGTGATGAGATATATCTCCAACCTCATCTTTTATTTATGTAGGATTCATCTATTTTTCTCACTAGATCCATGTAAATAGGTTAATGTCATGTCTTTGTGACATGTCCACACTCCATTTGTCTCATAGTGATTATTTAGATCCTATTTACATATAATTTAAAATAAAAATAATATCAATCTCATATAAATACATAACATTATTTTTCAAGTGCCCCCTTCATGAGAGGACTAGCTCCGCCACTGCCTATCCTCCAAGCATATTGGTTTGGTCATTCACTCTACGTCAATCGATTAGGTCACGTTCACTGTTTTACAGCTGATATGATGGACCTCGCCAGATCGCCACGCTGCTTGCTTCTTCTCCGGATGCAGCGCGGGGGATCATCAAGTCTAACGATCGCGCCTTTGCTTCCCGCCTTCCAGGATGATGACGAACGGTGAATTTCAAGGACGTTGTGTTCGCTCCCTACAGGAAATACCGGGACGCCGATAATGTGCAGGCTGGAGCTTCTTTCGATCGGCATAGGAAGTCGTGTCCTACACGAAAATTAGGCTTTAACGACAAAAATTACGATGAGTTTTTATTTTTGTCATAACTGATACAGTACTAACGACAACTGACATTATCTGTCGCTATTGATATACTTAACAACGGCGAATAAATTGTTTCATACGTAATAAATAAAAGGATTCTATCGTTAAAATCTTTCCACATCATCGTTAAGGCCAACACAAAAACGAAACTAAAATTTCCCCCGTCACTACAAGAAACATATGTGATTTTCCACGCTTATACCATGGTTTCTCCACGCCTAAAAGCTTGGATAAATATGATATCCACCCTGGTCAAAAATGTGACTAAATGAAAAGTGGAAACATAGAGACACTTTTTTTTCTGCACATTTCAGCGTGCAAAATTTTAGATAACCACGCTTTTTAGGGAGGAAACACAATTCTATTTTTAGTCGTTAAAATAGGGTGAATGATTTATCCACTCAAAAAAAGGTAGAGAATTGTTGTATACAGCGCACACATCCACGCAAATTAACAATCAATCTGCTATATACCCACACATTTTGCAATAAATAGACGATACAACTTCAAGGATCAATCACGCCAACAAGAGGACGATTGTTTTAGAATAAATGGGGTCATTTTTATTCATCCTGCACCCCACAAGCAGGCCAACAAACTCATACAATGGTTCATCTTACAAATGGAAAAAAGAGGAGTGAAGCGTACAAACAAATTTAAAACATGTCAACAATCTTACAAGGAAAAAGAAGAGGAAAAAGACTCCAAACAAATCATCCCCACGCCATCTAGCAACTCCAAATTTCAGTAATTTTGACCACCAACCTTCGTAGTCATGAAAGGACACCTTTATAAGCATAGAAGAGAAGCCATCCCACGTCATCTTCTAACTAATCAAATCTTGCAGCTCTTCTATAAGCTGGATTTATTTTCGTTTGACATCTAATCACAACAACAGTTCCACACAGCAACAAACTCCGCATAACTTTCTATTTCAATGTACTGTATATCCACCAACCTCCATATTCATGGAAGGCCAGCTATAGAAGCAAAGAAGAGAAGCCACCCCGCCTCATCATCCAATTAACAGAATCTGGCAACTCTTCTATGAGCTAGAATAAAAAGGATCCGTCTCTACTCACAACAACAATTCCACGCAGCAACAGATCTGCCATGGTGAGACTGCATTTATATTCAGTCATGCCAACAAAAGATAATAACCACAAAGCTCTGTATAATGTACTTACTCATATATTGTATTCATAAAAACGCCATCAATCCCCCCGACAGTAAACAATTTCCTCTTTGAAATGGCATGGTTGGCCAAGCCATTGCCATTTCATTTTTTTGATGTACTTTGCTCTGGAAGACCAAGAAAATAGAGATTTCCCTGCATACAATAGCTAGTATGTGAATGTGGAATTTCAGAATTAGGTGATCGCAAAAGTAATTATAGGCTAGAAAGGGATTAATCTTAGATACTTTATGTGCAAAGACAAACTAACCTATAGGAATGTAATTCAAGCACATAAACCAAAACAAAGCCACAACTCTGCTGAAAGTCCCTCATTCTCTGCTCACTAAACGTCCAAGTTTTGTTATATTTTCTATTTATGTACTTGTACCGAAAATCCATTATATGTGGACTATTGTGTCTGCACTCTGAATATAATAGGAATGATCAATATATTTTTTGTTGTCAACACATTGTCCACCAATTTTGTACTTGCACCGATAACAACATCTGCAATAGAAAAGATACCCATCAGATCCAACTAATAATAAATGATCTATGCCGACCAATTTCTCCACACTGCACCTTCAAAGCACGAAGTCTTTGGCAAAGACTAGTACCACGTAGGCATACCCTCCTCTATCTAACAACTCTCCTTCAAGCATGAAATCTGTATCCCTAGAGAAGGAAGAAAGGAAGATTAGCACCATAGAAAATAGAAAAAAATAATCAAGTAGTATGGCTAACAATCTTTCAGAGCATACTGACCAAGTAGATTAGAGCCTCGAACACCAATGTATTTTAAAGAAGAAGAAAGAACCAGAAACGTACATCTTACCTCAAGTTGAATTTAATGTTCTCTTTATGGAGTTTGCACAAGAAACTAGGAAACCAATAAAGTAGAAAGAACAACGTGCATCTAGATGATTGGATATCCTACAGAAAATGGCCTGCTACAATAATGATATGCCTAGGGAAGGGGATGCATAGAATTTTTTTTTTAATGAAATAAGGACAAAAACTCAGCCTCGCTCAATATTAAACATCATCTCATATTTCTCTTATTGTTATTGCCAGTTTGATTCAACCAACAACTACAACAGCATATATCCCTCCCAACATCTCACACAAACACACTCCCGTGTCTCATATATCCTTCTTGAGCATGGCCCGGACCCTGGTGGGTAGTCCATAGAGCCGAATGAATCCCGTAGCGTCTGCCTGGTTATAGATATTCCCTGTCTCAAATGAAGTGATATCCTCCCTATACAAGTTGTAAGGGCTTGTCCGCGAAACAGCAACCACATAACCTTTGTACAGTTTCAGCTTCACCGAACCTGTTGTTGTCTCTGTGATCTTCTCCATGAAGGCATCCATGGACTCCCGGAGAGGGTCAAACCAGCGGCCTGCGTAAACAAGCTCAGCATACTTAAGGGCCAGCTGGTCTTTGACTTGCAAGGTCTCACGGTCGAGGGTCAGAGACTCAAGCTAACAGACAGCGGCATTTAGGATGGTACCACCAGGGGTCTCATAAACTCCATGACTCTTCATGCCAACCAATCGGTTCTCTACCATATCAATGCGCCCAATGTCATGCTTACCACCAATGTCATTTAGCTCTGAAAGAAGAGTAGCAGGAGAGAGCTCTTTCCCGTTGACTGATACAGAGATTCCAGATGCAATTCCAATCTCCAAATATTCAGGTTCATTTGGTGCATCCTCTGGGTCAACACTCATCATGTACATGTCCTTCTTAGGCTCATTTGCAGGGTCCTCCAATACATCTCCCTCATGGCTAAGATGCCAAAGATTTCGGTCACGACTGTAGATGGATTTTTTGGTTACTGGAACTGGAACATTATGCTTCTTGGCATACTCGATAGCATCCTCCCGGCCCTTGATATCCCACTCCCTCCAGGGTGCCACAATATTAAGCTCTAGATTTAAGGCAAAGAAACAAAGTTCAAATCTGACTTGATCATTGCCCTTTCCAGTACAACCATGAGATACAACATCTGCACCAACTTCGTTTGCTACATCAACCATTGCCTTAGCTATGAGAGGCCGAGCCATGGAAGTGCCAAGTAGATACTTCCTATCATATATTGCACCTACTCGTAGACAAGGGAAAATATAATCTTTAACAAATTCCTCCTTCAGATCTTTTACCACAAGCTGGCAAGCACCACTGGCTTTTGCTTTCTTTTCCAACCCATCCAATTCCATGTCACCTTGGCCAACATCAGCAGTGAAGCAAACAACATCACAACCATAGTTTTCCCTAAGCCAAGGGACAATAACAGAGGTATCCAAGCCACCACTATAAGCAAGTACCACCTTCTTAAGCTTGCCTCGTAAACCCTGACCATCAAAGTTTCCTGTTGCTGACGCCGCAGCTTGATTGCTACCCTCCATTCTCGCCGTTGGCGTCTGCAAATATGGCGGCCGCCATCTTAGGATGTTCAGATGCATATAATTTAATCATGAAAAGTTTCAGATGAGATAGAATAGGGTAGATCTCAAACATGAATGCATAGCTTAGGAAGATGGGGTATTTGTCAACCTGTTGGATACTTAGCTAATTGTGCGAAATCAGCCTCATATATCCTTAAAAAAATATCAACTAGATATAATTATATATATAGAATCTCTTGAAAAATAACTTCCAAAATATCAGACTTCTTTTCTACATGAGTAGAACGAGAGAATATTTATCTAGCAACCAAAAAAGGGGAAGATATTGTGTTATTGATCATTAAATTGGAACCAAAGAAATGACCAGCCTTTTCAGTGACACAAAAAGATAGTAATCAAAGGCGTCAACATACATGCTACGCTGGTGGTCTGCTGGTGCATGTGGCAGAACATGAACTTGCAAGTGACACCAGTAACAACCCTCTCCTACTTGTCCATAATGTTATAAAGGTCCATGCCCCTATTCAACATCTTTCAGCAAAGAACTCGTACTCCAGGGTCGGTGAACACAAGTTGAGGAACAAAGAGGAGACCATGGGTAAGGATTCAATGAGTGTATTGTGGCCATTCACCACTGCGATGCAGACATCAATAACAAGGTAGTAGAGGGCTTCATTTTTGGATTTATTCTAGAACATGATGATGTAGTGTGTAGCAGCATATGCGGATCATCTAAGGCATTGTTACTCTATGTACACCGCTTCTAGAAGTAGCTAGTTTGTCTGACATTAAAGAAATTGTTAGATCCAATTAAGAATAGTGTAAGGTATTAAAACATTATAACGATTGAGATCTCCTATTAGGTAGATTACGTAAACTGGTGGCAAGGTTGTAGCACATCTAGTTTGTGTTGTATGGATCATAGTTTGAATGAGCAAACTCATGTAATTAACAGGCTAGAAGTACTACAAATAAGACATCAACTTAATTACTTCCTCTTAACCACTCTCGACATAATTATTATTGTCTGCACCTTCCCAAATTATAATTCTCTCCTTTGCTAATCTTGCCTGCAGTACAAAGCACAATCATCTCGTCATTTATCTAGATCTTTAACTAAAAACAATATTATTTTCCATGTGAAATGTTATCAGATACTGTAGAATATACCTCTTTTTCCCAATTAGTTCGAACTGTCATTACAATAAGGATTATGGTTTGAAGAATAATACCAAATAGAACACCAGCCCAAATGCAAAACACAACTTAGAACTAAATAACATATACATGATGAAAAATGGTAAGCCTGAATAAGTAAATATGATTTTTAAAATGTATATTGTAGCAATACCTAGTCATACAAAGCATGAAAAAAGATGTCTATGCTTCTTACCTCTAAGCCCAGATCAAATGTGAAGCCCAAGATGACAGCAATCACCAATCCCACAAGGTAGTAACACCCGATATTGATATAGGCAACAGTAGCTTGCCAACCAGCTCCAACAGCAACACCTGATAGTTTGAACAGCCAAAAAGAAAGATATCTTAGCGATTTTCACAGGTGAATTAACACTATCATGGGAATCTGGTAGAAATTTTTGGCTGTTTGACTTCAATGTATATGAATCATCATCATCATCATCAACTAAGCCTCAAATCTCAACCATGTTTGGGTCGGCTAACTTCAATGTATATGAATATGAATATGAATTTATTTTCTATAATACCACTGTACTGTATTTTATGGATGTCTTATTCATATAATTAGATAGAAAATCTGATAAATAATAATATGATACAAAGTATGTACAGTCTTTCTGTTTAAATAAAAATATAAATCAATCTACAAATTATAATTAAATAGAAGATATATGCAAGGAGAAGCAAACCAAGGCTTGAAACCTTGGTACTAGCCAGCATGTTGTTCCATAAAAGCTCGGGCAGGAACATGGCAATTATTGGTCATACCAGCCAATAAGCAATAGCAGCTATTTGTAAAATAATTGAAACACCATGTTTATCATGAAACACTATACATTGTTTCAGACTTCCTAGCAAATTGCAACATGTCACTGACATAGGTCAAGTGACATATACGTCAACAATTAGAAGATACATATCATTTAATACAATAGTAGTCGGAGACTACCAATTGCCTTTTCTGGCTCTCTCCATGAAAAATCTTGAATTCTTCTGTTCAATTTTATTCTTATTTCTCTCTACTCTCGGCTATATTTCATTTTGAGTCCTAAATTCTTAGTTCCTTCACTTCCGGACCTTCTTACCCTCCATGTAATTAGGTACAAAAGTGAGTTCCATTCATAGTACAATGTAAACGGATTGGAGGAAGGGCATAGGGGCTCATTTTTCTCAACACTTGGTGTTAGTGGGACTCTACGTACGTATTCACGTATTCAGGGCAAGTGACTTCTATGTTGTGGATTTCCTCTATGGTCGTAACCAAAGCCTGACCGTGGGCACAATCAACAGAGATTCCATGGGCACATATTATAAAACGTTCTCATCACTTTGTTTTTCTCTATGCACCTTTCTCGATGCACAAACTCCTATATCCCCGCCGGTTTTGTTTGTTCTGGAAGTTGTATTGTATCTTGCATCACTAGAACAATAGTGTATAGCTAGAGCACCTGCAACATCTAATTGAGGTTGATGAACAGTTGTCTAGTCCAGTCTACTTACCGAAGGGGCATAGAAAAACATCACCAGAAATAGCATAGCAAATGTCCTTACCATATTGATCGAAAATTGGAAGGAGTAAATAGTGCTGAAGAGGATTGTACATGGTAGGCTTCCTCCCTACACAGCTCCATTTTCTATGTGTGGTCGAGTGTCAGATTGGCATCTTGAACAAGTTGTAGAGCCACTTATACTCGTACATCCTTGATTAGGAACATAGGTAGCGGTCACATGCAGATGAGGAGGTCGTCAGGGAACCTTCAGAGGCTGAGTACCCATGTACCCCGACACTTCCTTCACCAACCTCATACCCACTAGTGACACCAAATGACGGCAAAGTCGACTTTATCACACAATAACAATATTAAAGAAATTCTTCATTCAAATAAAAGTATATTTAATATATGATATCATACTAAACTTAAACTTCAAGTCGTGAACTGTAGTGGTGATACCTTTTCATGAGTTGTGGTTGTTGCGTAGTCCTGCAGACCCCTCCATGTCTACTGATCCATATTCCTCCACAACTATTCCTCCCTTTCTTTATCAATCCCAATGCTCCCCTTATATATTATCAAATAGGCCTCAATCCATTAGGGATACATCTGATAATAAAGCATGTAATTATATTGAACTCCATAATATGCTTACTTCAAAAATCAAATAAGCTAGAAGTATCTCAATATAATTAATCTATACATGATAGTTGATATAAAAAATATGGCTAATAATCTTGCAGAACATGTTGACTAAGCATATTAGAACATTTAACACCAAGAATTGTGCAAGTTCTCATCATTTAAAGCAGAAGAAAGCACAAAAAATGTAGGCCTTGCTTCAAATCAAATTTAATGTGCTCTTGGTGGATCTTGCACAAGAAACTAGGAAACAAATAAAGAAGAAAGAACAATATACATCTAGATGGTTGGGTTGAAGATTCTACCTGACATAATGGATGATGTGGCTTGATCATACTGATGATGCCCTGCTACAACAATGGTATGCCTAGGGAAGAGGATACCTGTCATTTAATCAATTCATATTCACAACCTTCATAACAAAGCCCAAGGGAGATTTCAACATTGAAATCACATGAGAAGTACGAACGGGCGGAGAATTAAGTGACACACACAAATATGTTTTGCAATCTCAAATGAGTCATTTTAATCATAGGAAATTGACATGTTAACAAAAGAAATAGCTGACATACTCAAGAGATATAGAAGAAACAAACACAAATAAAGGACTATTAAATTTTGAAAAACAAGTTATTCATAGACCACAACAACAACATTAAAGAAATGTGTCACTCAAATATAAATATATTTCATATAAGCTATCATATTGAACTTAGACTCCAGGTCGTGAACTGTTGTGATAATACCTTTTGAGCTGGTGTTGTTGTGTTGTCCTGCAGACCCCTCCCTGTTTACGGATCCATGTTCCTCCACCATTCTTCCTCCCTCTTTTTATCAACCCCAATGCTCTGTTATAAATTGTACAACAGGCTTCAAGCTATTAGGGATACATCTGATAACAAAGCATGAAGTTATATTAAACTCCATAATATGCTTACTTTGAAAATCAAATAAGCCAAAAGTATGTCAATATAATTGATCAGTACATGATGGTTGATACTAAAAGTACGGCCAACAATCTTTTAGAACATGATGACTAAGCATATTAGAGTCTTGAACACCAAGAATTGTGCAAGTCCTCACCTTTTTAAGCAGAAGGAAGCACCACAAATGTACATCTTTCATCCAGTCCAATTTAATGTGCTCTTGATGGAGCTTGCAGAAGAATCTAGGAAACAAATAAAGTAGAAAGAACAACATACATCTAGATGATTGAGGGTGAAGATTCTACCTGACATAATAAATGATGTGGCTTGATCTTACTAAATATGCCCTGCTACAACAATGGTATGCCAAGGGAAGAGGATACATGACATTTAATTAATCACATTCACAACCTTCACGATAAGGCCCAAGGTGAGATTTGAACATTGACATCACATGAGAAGTACGAACAGAGAAGGAACTAAGCGACACACACATATATTTTGTAATCTAAAATGAGTCATTTCAATCAAAGGACATTGACATGTTAACAAAAGAAATAGATGGCATGCTCGAATTTGGTCTTAAGAAATTACATATATAGAGGAAACAAACACAAATAAAGGACTACTGACTTTTGACAAAACAAATTGTTCATAGACCACAACAACAACAATAAAGAAAGTCTTCGCTCAAATAAAAATATATTTAATATATGACATCATGTTAAACTTAAACTCCAAGTCATGAACTGTTATGATTTCTGTTTGGAATTCCCTGTCCACTAGGAGCATGTGCAACAACCTACAATTTGGGAAAAACCTAATGAATAATTATAGGATATATAATGATAAACCTATCATGACATGAATAACTATTACCAATTGAAGTTATGTTGAACATAGAAACTAGTAGCCTAACCATGAATAAGAACTAATAAATAATTGACCTAGAAGGATAACATTTAGATTACATAGTTTGTGCATGTTCTATCTGAATAGAAATAATAATAGTGGGCAGCCACAAAATTATATATAACACGATATATAGAAGAAGAAAAATGAATATTGTGATGTTTAAAATGAATAAACAAGAGTTCCTACTTCTTCATTAGGCATGTTTCTTCCAATTTCCTCCCTTCCAATGGAATCATCAAGCACAATTCCGTTCCTAGCAAGTGCAGAAGTCATACGGTGAAGTTCGGCCTGCACATTTTCATATGCGTTCCTCAAGTGCTCAGTCTCTTTCTCTACGATAGCTTTTACAGCCTGGGAGTCATCAACTGAATTGGATTTTCTTAAGTCAGCTTTCAATCCAAACACTTGACTTCGTGACACTCCACATCCATAGCCCACCACTCTTTGACTAGAGTTATCTTCATCATACATTAGTTCATTGAAAACGGCTTCTTCTATTGATGCTTTGGGAATTTTAGGATTCTGAACAGCACGCTCATCTACCAATTTTTCAGCTGTTTCCTACATCAAATGAGTCCACTACTATATCATATTTTACAAGTCACATTGAGTACGTGAAATGAATAAACCAATTAAATTATTAACAAACCATGAATTCCTTTGTGTTTGTGTTTTCCACAAAACTTCCATCCTTTCTTTTGTGAGTGATCTTCCATACTTCTAAAATGCTAGGCTCCCTGTTCTCACATTTTTCCTGTAAAGATATTTAAATTTATTTAAATTTTTTAATAAAAAGTTCATTTTCTAATATGCAAACCCGTAAATAGATATCTCACAAATTCAAACTTCTTTTGGGCAAAACTTTTTGACCCTGCAGTATGGCAATCAGCCTTTTGAGAACGCGCTATCTTCCCTATTGATGAAAGCTTCTGAAACACACATAATTCTTGTGAATCACATTATTTTATAACATATATATTCTATATGAACATGCCAATCAGTTTGAGTCAAATAATGATGCTTACCTTTCCTTTAGAAGAAAACCAGTAGCTCACCAAACGAATCCACTGCTCCTTAATCACTTTTTCTGGCACTTTGCTTGCAATTTGTTCCTCTGTTTTGTTAGGTTTCAAGTATAGAGTTTTCAATTTATGCCTATAGGTCTTCCATTTACCATTGACATGTGATAGAATCCTTTGATCGATTTCCAAGTCCTTCGACATATGAAACTTGCTCTGTTTCAAAAAGATAAGTCCAAATTTTGTAATATGCACATTTAGACCATGTATTAATGAATCTAAAAGCTAACAAAAAAATGAATAAGTCTATGTGAACCAAATATGTTTTGTCCATGGTTTCATCAGCACATATATATGGGCCAAATCAGAATTTTCCAAAACTCTATGGCTCTTGTGATTTCAACTTGTTTTAGTTATTTTTGTATACTAAATAAATTGAGTTTGAGCAGCTATATAATATGATCTAAGATGTAATCATTGACATTTGATTTGGAGGAATTTCCTCTGATTTCATGGAGCATTTTCTATTCCTTATTCTAAGTTATCAAAATATCCATGCTGATTTTGATTCCCTATGGTTGTTGTTCTTTCATTTTGGGTTTGTAATGGAAGACTAAACTAGTTAATATTGTATCCCCTATATAATATTTATGTGGTGGTATGTGAACTGTTGGATTCATGAGCACATCAATATGGACAAAATCTGAACTTTCCAGACTCAGTACCTCTTGTGATGTCATAAGTCATAACTTTGTTTAGCTATTTTCCTAAATTAAATTAATTGAGTTTGAGCAGCTATATTATTTTCTCTAGACTGGAATGGTTTTAAGGGATAACTGATAATTTTAATACTTTTACAAGCTTATATACTTTCTTGAGGATAAATCCAAAAAAGATGATTTATGCTTTTCCACTAAAAAAGAAATAACTTACCCGAGTTAAGCGTAGAATCTCAAGTTTATAGGACTTATGGACTTTGTGCCAACTGGTTTCACCTATAGGACAAAGGGTCCCCCTCTTTGCAACCTCACCAAGAAATCTTACCAGCAAATGTCCTGCTCTCCCAATTGGTTGTTTATATTTGTTGAAGTTAACAACAAATTTGAGTGCTTCTAGGACCCAGACTTGTGAAAGATGAACTTTCCCTTTCTTTAGTCCGACCTTTCCATCAGAATCTACAAAATCATTCAAACTTGATGAAACTTATATAACTTAGATCAACAATAGGTAAAGACACTAACACAAACAAAGTAATTCGAAATTATCACCTATTGTTTCAATAACATCATCATCCTCAAAGGAAATGTTTGCATTCCATGTCCCACATTGAGATTGCTGAGAATCTTCCATTTCATCATCATGATCTCCATCTTGACGTGGAGGGGATATGTTTCCTTGATCATTTGGACTTGGCTCATTTGGAAAAAAAGTTGCAGTAGTTCGTCTTCTTCGCCACATTTTCTGTGTTAATGAGTGAACATTGGAAATTAAATAAATAGTAGTATTATATGAAATAATAAATTTTACTATCTTTCAGGAATACTAATTTTATTAATGAGTTGGAATTGAAAAACTATAAATGAATAAAAAATTCATATTGTCATAAAGTATAGTGTCTACGTACCTATGCTTATTTGTCAAAGAGATTCAGATCCTTACTTATTTTCAATCAATAGAAATATTTAATGCAAATGAAAGCTTTAACAGGAAAACAAATAAGTTGATGTTGAAAGGTGTATCCCATTAATCTTCCATTAATTATGGTCCCTACATACTAAATTAGATTTTCAAATGGATTCAGATGTTAGCTAATAATTGATCTATAGAAATATTCAATGAAAATTATATTTATAGGAAAATGTATGTTAAATTATGGTGGTATGTATGCAAGGAAGGTCGAGAATAACACCATTACATCCCGACTCATTACTGCAAACAAAATATTTCTAAAAAAGCAAAACACTGGGTTAATAAAACTACGTGACAAAAAAGTATAGTTTCCAGCAGCAACATATTATCCAAAAGACTTAATTTAAAACTAATATGCTAGAACTTATGACATCATGTAGAAAATCAACAGTGGAATACATGCATCTGCTTTGCTTTTAACTAAAATTTTCTTCATCCATGAAGATTCTCCATGTCAAGGCCATCATTAACCATTGCATGGACAATCCCTACATCATAAGAATCTTTAATCTTATGTGGAACGACATGTAACCATGTTCTCTCTATCTCATCCTCTACATAAAACACTTGCTTTGCTTGGGAGGAAAAAATAAATGGATCATCTTTTAGTGATTTTCCAGTGTGCATCAGCCTAGAGAAATTCACACAAGAGTGGTTGTTTTTGTCAATCTTCAATCCCCTTGGTGAAGTTATATCTACCCAATCACACCGGAAAATCACAACTTTATAAGTGCCATAGTAGTCCAACTCATAAACATCAGTGAGTCTTCCATAGTATGAATCTCCATCAGCTTCAACCATGACTCCAGAATTTTGCGCCTTCTGATATCTCTCCCGATCTAATGTGTGAAACTTGTATCCATTGAAAATAAAACCCTTTAGCCTTTTAGCATACACATTAAATCCATGAGCTAAGGCTCTTTTTAACACTCCTTATTTATTACTCACATCAATATGAGGTGCCAATGAGAGTTAAAAAAACATATTAGTCATAATATTGTGTTTGAATTTTACCCTTGATCATGCATCCATTACCTGAGAATGAAGCAACCTCGAATAATCTTCTAGTAACCACTTAGCTTCTAATGATTGATTGACTCTAATTCCTTTTTGTAGGCACTCTTCCTTCTTCTGATATAAGAATTGCCTACAATAACACTACAAGTGAGCTCAACTTTATTTTATTTTTATGAAGAGTGTTTCAGGAACACAACTTACTCTTTAAGGTCCTTCATTATGTCATCACAATGAAGTAGAATATAGCGATGTGCTTGTTCTATGCTTTTTTCATCAAGACGGATGACTTTTTCAGCCTCAACACGATGTCCACCAGAATTGAATAAGTATAGAGCCTTATTTGGAAAATTGTCATCATTTCTTTTAGGTCTATTCAAAATTGTTTCAGTGCCTTCCATATATCTAGAACAAATGGTAACAGTCTCTTCTAGAATATAACCCTCTGCAATAGAACCCTCTGGTTGAGCTCTATTTCTCACATAGCCTTTCAGCCGAGCGAGATACCTAGAGTGAAGTTATCATGGTTACCAAATAAAGAATCAATCTTTTAGAATTTATTATAGAATGTAAAAAAGGATAAATGAAATTTCACCTAAATGCTAACCTCTCAATGGGATACATCCAAGCATATTGAACAGGTCCTCCATGTTTGACTTGGTCCACCAGATGAACCAATAGATGAACCATAATGGTGAAGAAAGGAGGAAGAAATTCCATCTCTAGATGGCAAAGTGTTTCTACAATTCTTACTTGTAACTCATCTAGATCATCCATAGTAATGCATGTAGAGCACAATGACTTAAAGAAAGAAGATAAATCAGACAACACATCAATAACTCGAGTCACACCAGATGCTCGTAAAGCTACAGGAAGAATATCTTGCATGATGATATGATGATCATGACTCTTGAGATTTATTAGCTTTCTTTGCTTCATATTAACACAACGTGAAATGTTGGATGCATATCCATCAGGAACTTTAAGCTTAGATAAGACATTTAAAAAGCTTTCCTTTTCTTTGGAAGACATACTATGCAAAGCAGGGGGAATTAAAAAACTTCCATCTTGTTGAGGTTGGAGCCAAAGATGTTGTCTTATATTTTTTTCCTCAAGAAATATTCGAGCATTTTCATCGTCTTTACATTTTCCATCTACATTTAAAAGTGTTACCAACACATTTTCACATACATTTTTCTCGATGTGCATGACATCGAGGTTATGACGTAGATGATGATATTCCCAATATGGCAAATAAAAAAATATGCTTCTTTTCTTCCAAATCCCCTTGTCTTTATCAGATGTGTCATCCATAACAGCACTACTAGTCGAAGCATCTCTTGGTCTTCTTCCTCTCTTCTTACTAACCTTTCCACCAGCCTTTCCATATTCAAAAATAAGTTGTTGTTGTGCCCGTAGAACATCACTTCCAGATATAGGATTTGGGGGATGGCCATACTCCTTATTACCATCAAATAAACTACTCTGGAAACGAAAAGGGTGGCTATCTGGTAGCCACCTACGATGACCACCATAACAAATCTTTGACCCACATCGGTATGAATGGGTGGATTCACCACAACATGGACATGCAAGATAACCTTTGGTGCTCCAACCTGACAACATAGCATAAGCAGGAAAGTCGCTAATGGTAGACATCAAAGATGCTTGTAATTTAAATTTTTCTCCAATATAAGCATCATATGCATCAACACCTTCCCATAACAACTTCAACTTGTGTATTAATGGTTGCATATAAACATCAATATTATTTCCTGGACCAGATTTTCCAGGAATTATCAAAGATAAAATTAAAGAGCATGGTTTTGTGCATAGCCAAGGGGGCATGTTATTAACACTTAGAATGACTGGCCAAGTACTGTAGTTGGTATTTTGCATCCCATATGGATTGAATCCATCACTAGCAAGGCTAAGTCTCACACTGCGAGGATCAGAAGAAAAACTTGGATATCTCATGTCAAACTCTTTCCATGCTAGTGCATCTGTTGGGTGTCTAATTTTACCATCTTTAACTCGGCCTTTCTCATGCCATATCATATCTTCTGCTATCTTTGAGGACATATACAACCTTTTCAACCTTGGAATTAATGGAAAGTATTTCATAACCTTCGCTGGTGGACCTTTAGAACTTGTGTTACTTTCTGCATTGTCATCACCAGAATTACAATTTTGTGCTTTCCACCTAGGAGTTCCACACACACTACATCTACTCTTATGTGAATTTTCACCCCAATAAAACATGCAATCATTCGGACAAGCATGTATATTTTCATATCCAAGACCTAACTCCTTAATCAATTTCTTAGCTTCATAATAAGAAGAAGGGAACATGGTAAGTTGTGGAAAGGCAGCTAGTAGAAGCTCTAGCAGTTGCGTGAAAGATTTATCTGACCAATGAAACATACATTTCAAATTGAACAGACGTAAAAGAAATGAGAGGGTTGAGAAATTTGTGCATCCAGGATAAAGCTCTTTATTAGAAAGGTCTACTAACTTTTGAAAACTCATGTCATGATTAGCATAAGTATGAGGAATGTTGGCCCCTAAATGAGGATTATCACATGATGTGATCCCTTCATTAGCCTGTCCAGATTCTCTATCTCCCACATAAGTAGCGTTCTCCCCCAATAATAACTCTGTCAACAATCCTTCCATATCATCTTGGCCTACAGAATCGTCTCCTTGATTATTAGGTTGTTCATTGTTTTCATTTTGTCGATCAGCAATAAGGTTTTCAAAAAGAGTCTTCGGACCGTGGAAAATCCATTTTTTATAATCTCTATAAAATCCATGGAACAAGATATGTCTTTCCACCTCATCAATAGGAAACTCCTTTTTCCTTCCTACCTTACATTTTCTACATGGACATACTATCTTCCCATCCTCCATTCCCATCTTCGCATAATCAAGAAATTGATACATTCCCTTAATATAAGCTTCAGAGCCAATAGGTTGTTCAATCCAACTCTTATCCATATTAAAAATTTCCAACAAGCAAATCTATAAAATAGAAAAAAATACTTTAAATTTGTCACATTCCCTAAAAATGTATAACAAATATATGATAGACACTACCTTCATGATGTGAAATTATATAAAATCTAAAATTGGAGTCATTATATTGAAAATAAAGAATGCATATGCATGTGTGACATTTATAAAAATAAAAATAATTTGTAGGACATTTTTACTAAGTTTCTACTGAAAAAATAATAGAGATTTTTATTAATACAAGAATATAAAGATAATCATAGAATAAGAGCGTAGACATAAACAACATCTTGGGATCATTATAGTTACAAAAAAAGAGATAAAGGCTTTAGTACTATTTTTTTGAAATAAGAAAAATTAAAATTTGTATTTTTGCCAATCAAAACTAATAAAACACATAGGTGAGTATAGGCGGCCCAGGCGGCTCAAGTCCCACCCCAATCTGGGTGCCCAGAAGTAATGCACATAACCAACCTTTTAGTTTTACTAATTTGTATCAACTGATTAGTATTTACTTATCTACTAATTTGTATTTACTTATATATTTATTTGTATTTATTTATATATGACTTTGTATTTACTTTCCTACTAATTTGAATCTATGTATCCACTGATTTGTATTTATGTATCTATTGATTTGTATTTATTTATCTAATGATTTGTATTTACTTATCTATTGATTTGTAATTACTTATCTACCTGTTTGAATTTACTTATCTACTTATTCGAATTTATGTATGTACTGATTTGTATTTATTTATCTACTAATTTGTTTTTTCGCCAATCAGAACTAATAAAACACATAGGTGAGTCTAGGCGGCCCAAGTCTCGCCCCAATCTGGGTGCCCAGAAGTAATGCACGTAACCAAGCTTTTAATTTTACTAATTTGTATCAACTGATTAGTATTTACTTATCTACTGATTTTTATTTACTTATATATTGATTTGTATTTATTTATCTATGACTTCGTATTTACTTACCTACTAATTTGAATCTATGTTATTCACTGATTTGTATTTACGTATTTATTGATTTGTATTTACTTATCTACTGATTTATATTTACTTATCTATTGATTTGTATTTACTTATCTACTCGTTTGAATTTACTTATCTACTAATTCGAATTTATGTATGTACTTATTTGTATTTATTTATCTACTAATTTGTTTTTACTTATCTACTAATTTGTATTTAGTTATATACTGACTTATATTTACTTATCTACTAATTTATATTTACTTATCTACTTATTTGAATTTACTTATCTATTGGTTTGAATTTATGTATGTACTGATATGTATTTATGTATCTACTGATTTTTACTTACTTATAAACTGATTAGTATTTACTTATTAACCGATTTGTATTTAGTTATCTACTGATTTGTTCATCTACTAATTTTGATTCATCACATTATTTATATTTAGGGCTTTATATTTTTTCATCTGCTTTTTTAAATTATTTAATCATTTATTGATTTATATTAATTTATCAACTGAGTTGCACTTTTTTAACTAATTATGTGTATTTGTTTATCTACTGACTAGTATTTTTTATTGAATGCTTTGAGTTTTCTTATCGAACACTTTGGAATTTCTATCTACTGATTTGTATTTACTTATCTAATGCTTTGTATTTATTTATGTACGGATTTGTATTTACTTATCTAATGTTTTGATTTTTTATCTACTGATTTGTATTTACTTATTTACTGATTTGTATATATTTATCTACTGATTAGTGTTTCTTATCTGTTTGATTTGTATTAATTATCTACTTTTATTTATTTATTTATCTACTGATTAGTATTAATGTACTGTTTTAACTTGTCTCTTATTTGACTTTATTAATCCACTATTTTGGTTTATAAATGTACTGCCTCATGAATAGAAATACAAATATAGTTAACATTTTTAATTTCTGATTTAGGAGTAATCAATTTGTGATTAACTCAAATCGGCTTTACAAAAGCCCAATAAAGGAAAATGGAAAATATCTCCTAAAAAGTACTACAAATTCAAGTTTTTTAATGTGCTATTTTTATTATGTATGCAATTTAGATATATCTATTAAAATAATAAATATATATATCAAATTTATTTATATATATATATATATATGTGTGTGTGTGTGTGTATGTGTGTATGTATATATGTATGTATTTATATACATACATACATACATACATATATATATGTATATATATATGTATATATATATGTATATATATGTATGTATGTATATATATATATATATATATATATATATATATATATATGTATATGTATATATATAATATAAACATTTAGAAACACCTAGGCTCCTTGACTGCCTGGGCATCCATATGGAATGTCATGGTCGCATGGCTGCCTATACAACTATGGTCCTTTTCTTCTCCCATTTTTTCTCTACATTGCTACTTTCTATAAATTAGAAACAATCTAATTCAAGTAATCAATATTGAACCCGACACCATTGCTAATAGAAAATGATGATGAATAGGTTTGAAGTTTTAAGATATGATATTTTTGTCTGTGAGATAGTAATCTTGTGGGAGTTATTTGGTTAACTAACCAACACCTCCCTCTTTCTACACAAAATAAAATTGAAAATACAAGAGGAATCTAGCTTATAAATTTTATTATTTGAGTTGTATCCTCCATCAAGTAGGTGATCATACTAGAAATCGTTTACGAGTTGTAAATTTGGTCCCAACTCCCAACCCCAAACGCACACACATACACAATGGAAGAATATGTAAAAGTAAGTTGACTCCAACTTTTATACAGTTTCTGAAACATAAGCACTATTAAATAGGTCAAATAGGTGACCTATTGGCAAGCGCTTATGAGCTATAGGTTTTGACATGTAATTCCCCATCACCCACGTTTCAATTACTAAAATTAAAATTCTGAAACCATATCTCACAGAACCAACGAACTCCATATATCTACTTTATCTAACATGATAATAGAGGATATGTACAACTATGAACAGATCTTTATCAGGGATTGGGCCCTCTAAGACATTTGACTATATATATATATATATATATAATATAATAGATTGGTTTGTTTACATTAAATGAAAGTCTGAAATAATGAAAAATGTGTCAATTCCAGGACATATATGAAAGATTTTCCAGTTTCCTTCAAAACGATGTCATTCATGCTCTATTAGTTAATTTTCTTCCCTTTATTAGTAGACAGCATCATACTTACTCAGTTCTGGAGATGAATCGCTCAGTCAATTCAAATGCACAAAAATTACGCAATGACAATAAGATAAAAGGTTATGTCTACCAAATTGATACAAGAAAATTAATATCAGTTAATCTTTAGACATAGACATAAACTAATATTATGTAAACAACACATGTAAGAATATCAATCAGCCTTTCTATTCAAAGCAATTACCCAATTCAAATGTTGTAAACATGATATGTAGATTTAAGCAAGCATACATCAAAATTTAGCATATTTTACTTGAAAGATATGTTAGATATATCACAATAGAAAATAAACTTAAGTCATTCAGTAGAATTTCAAGATCATGGAAGCAAATATTAAAATTAACCTATACCTCCAATACCGTCATAATTGTTGCTCTTGCAGAAAACCTCTCCCCGATGGCCAATTCAAATAAGTTTCCCTGGAAACCCTACACATATCATAGGCATAGTCATTTGCTTCTATCCTAGCCGATGGCTTGTTTTTACTGTAAAAATAGTCAATATTTTGAAGGAGGTAGACCTCTACCGAGACGCAGTGTCAGAAGAATCAAATGGCTGACGGTAGCCTTCTTGTGGACGTGCTACCAACTATAAAAAAAATTATAGCGAATAAGTATACCTGTAGTGGGAAGAGGGGACGGAAGAGGAGACTGGATCATCGGAAAATGAAAAACCAAAAAACATAAGGACAGTTATGAAGCCTAGATTTTTGGTATTGGGGAACACCAAACAATATCATCTCTAGCACAAAAAAGGTCATATACATTTAAACATATTATAAAGCAAATATATCATAGATAAATAATTGGTTGTAAGAACTATTGCATCTACAACATATGCAATACGAATAAATAATCATAAATCATGTATAGATGTACTAATGACTAGATTGTACTATGCTATCAATTTTATTATGGTTTCCCATAGCTTCCAAAAAAAAAGTTCTCTTTTTTGTGTCCTCTTCTACGGAAGGAAGTCTGTATCATGAGAGGTAAATTTATATCCCCGCATCACTCCTCCAATTAGGATACAAATCTAGAGTGTACTAACTAGATTAACTCCATAATTGGGTGAAGAACAATATACAACCATATGAATGACTAGAAAATTTTCATATAAAGCTCTATGTAAGTCATGTTGAGCATAAATATTGTAAATCATTTTTTATTGAACTCAACATTGGATCATGACTTAATTATTCTTGAATACATTGACAATTTTATTAACAAAGAAATACTTACAACTTAATAGTAGGATAGAATTACCAGTTGGTTGCCACTGACATACTTACTTCTTGATATTATTTATAACATAGCGACTTTAACATTACAATCACCAAATGATATTCTAGAATGCAGATTATGTAAATAGAATCAAAGATTACGAGTAATATGAGTTCAAGAAACACGATGCAAATGTGATTTCATTAGCTAAGATGTTTTGGTAACATTGACATCACCGTTTGATGTGTGGGATATGTCTAGGCTAAGTTCATGGTAGTTCTATGTGCCATATCTTAGAAAACTCGTGAATACAAACAATTAGTTTACAATCCATTTAAAGCATGGGACAAAAAAAATTTCTTTATAAAGATGCATGCATCATCCTACAACAATTAAGAGCAATAACCATACTGAAAACTATATGCAAATGTCTAAATCGCAACTACCTGCTGGCCCACAAAGATTAAACATTATACAATCAGCCATATGATGAAAAAAAGAAGCCATCAGTCGTATCACCCATTGTGCATCGTGAGTAGAATTATAATAACCCCTGAACACAAAAGTTGATTTCTCGAAGAGTGTTGCAGTAGGCTATTGTTCTCTTCTTTCTATTAAATCTAAACCGGTAAATACAAAATAATAAACCCAAACAAACAGAAGGCTAACACGATTTGAATACAATAGATTCCTCCTTTTTGTTACCTCTCTTCTTGCTATAAGATCTAAACAATGCCTAATAAATAGGAAACGTAAACAAATTATGCGCTAGCTATGATCAGAACTGAAACTGTAAAGGAGTCTAATAATCAATACAATTAAATAGGAAACCATTCGGAACAACTACGGATGAATAACTATTTAGAAAAATGTCATTCTTTTTCCTGTATTAGGAAGTATGGAAAGGTAAGGCATCATAATAGATAGCTATGTGCCTGCCGTGCCTATGAGTGGCTTGGACACCGAAGGAGGAAGAAAGTAAGATGGAGCGGATGGAAAACTTGAGCAAAAACAATCAGAAGATGAACGAAAACACAATGGAAAAAATATAAGAAATCGAATCAGACACCAGTTTTGATTTGTTCAGAGCGATCGTTAACTTGTATAAGCTAAAATCGGAAGCAAAAGCAAATCCGTCCTTCAGTGTAGGCGTGCGTGAGGAAAGAGGAGTTCAGGAAGTTGGCGGCCAGGTAGGACTCGTATTTGGCGAATACGGGTTGGGCGTAGACCTGGTAAGCACCCACCACGGGAACGACGACGGCGATGTTTGCGATGTTGATCAGCCAGAAGGGCTCGTTGACGAACCCGATGAGGACGTTCCCTGGCGAGTTGTCACCGAAGGCCGCGTAGCCCACGCAGCCTAGCGTATGCGAGGAAGGAGTGCGAGGAAGAAGGAGAGGGGTCTTGAACTAACCTGATTCCCAGTCCCACGCCTTGAGTGCAAACGGAAGTTGCCACACCCAAGAAGCGGACGTCGTCGTGCGGCTCTGCAAACTGGGAGGGACGACCCACGATAATCGACCTAATTATAGACCTGTGGTGTAGAAGGAGTGAGGGAAGTGGTGGGAGAGAACTTCGGCGGGGTGGGCTGCTTCTGTGATACGGAGGGAATAGATTGCGAAACCATCGGGGCAGATGAGGAGGTCGCGGGCGAAGAAATTGGGAAAGAGGGAAGGGGCGGAGAGACCGAGCGGGACGGGATGAGAGAAGGAAGGGGGTCACCCGTTTTCCCGGCAAATAATATACTAAAAGCAATTGTTTTTCTGGAAAGTTGCCACGTTGCATACTTTGTGGGAAAAATAGCGTGGCTTTCCAACTCCCCGTGTTGTTGTGCGTCCACCAATTCCCTCTACCCCTCCCGTCAATTCCAATGATCTATCGAAAATATTTTTTCTATCCCACTACTTTTTCCTCCATTTGTCCTTCTGCCCCAAACCCCCTCTAAATTTTTT
Organism: Alisma plantago-aquatica; assembly: GCA_963693085.1. NCBI lineage: Eukaryota > Viridiplantae > Streptophyta > Magnoliopsida > Alismatales > Alismataceae > Alisma > Alisma plantago-aquatica. Next base: position 503,900,964 of record OY856410.1, on the reverse strand, counting down.
GCCCCAAATTCCTATCGCAATCCCCAAATCTTCTCCCCTAAATTGCCAACTTCCGTCCACCGCGGTGGAAATTCACACCTCCACCTGTCACAACAACGGGTGGAGAAAAGCTTCTCCTTTTCTTTTTATTAAATCCAGTCGTGCCGTTCCCTGGTTTGTCACCAGAGCTATTATTTTGGGACCCAGGTAAAGACAATGACACAGATGTCAAACAAGCTACTGCAACGAGAGGGAAGGTTGTGTTAGGATATGGTCAAAAGACCAAAGCTGACTCCCGTAGATAATAGGAACGTGACCCTATGTGAACTTAGTCTTCGGGGTATGGGGGAAGTGGCTGAGTATCACATAAACTAAGGAGGCGATTTTGGGGACGGAGTGGGTTGCTTAGGGAGTGTCTCTCCTATAAAAACATGGGCTCTCCACCCACGATGGATACACCAAAAAGTGAAAAGCAACAGCCCACGGAGTCCCCAATAACCCAAGCACTCTTCTCTCTCGTGCAGCCCTAGAAAAAGGAAAAGGAAACATATCAGAGCAATTTCTGATCTGACGCGCTGCGACCTGCCGCAATCTGACATTGTTTCTATCTAGCTTCTCTGGTCTATACACTTCTCTTCTCCTTTTCTGCCTCGCTGATAGAGGTGCACCAATCTATTGATGTTGTTATTCTTGATTGCCGGTTTGTCTCGCTATTGTGTCTCACTAACGAAGGGAGAACACCAGTCTCTTTTCGTTGTTGTACATCTTGCTATTGAGTTAAACCTGCGATCGTGATATTCTTATTATAATCTAATTTCTTGGGCAAAGCAACTGCATTGCATCGGAAGACCCAAAGGTACAACTTTTGACCAAAAGTCTTTTATAATCAATATGTTCTTAGTTTCCGATGTATGTTGTCAATATCAATCGAGACATATTTGTTGGGTTTTATGGCCTCAGAGTAGGCAACGGAAATAAAAATTTTACTGGTCATTAACCCATAACACGAGATTTCATCAACGACTATGTAATGTGAACGACGGTTTTAGCAAGATGTACCTGGTCCAGAGGCTTGCACAACAACAATACCTCACAGCCATGTTTGGTATTCAATGCCATGTCTTGGACGGTGTTTGTGCAGCTCCTGGTCTTCGCCATGGACTCTGGCCTCCACCGCGGACTGCGGCTGACGTGTCCTCCTGAGCGAAAGACTTCTCTTGCCTCTACAGATAGTCTACACAGACCACCTGAAACTCCTGTCGTTGTGGAAGAACTGGCAGGAAGGAGACAACCCTCCTATTGGTGTACCAACACCAACCTACTCTCCTGAACTCAGACTTCTTGTTTGCAGTTGTCTTTCCCTCGTTGTGCCTCCCTAGTTGGGTAGCACTTGCTTGAGCTCTCTCATTTACCAAAACTAGAGAGGACAACAACTTTGCAGAGAAATTGATGTTATGAGTTGTGTGTTCTGAGAAGCCCCCAGTACCCCTCTATTTATAGTTGAGGGTAGGGTCAGGGTTCCCAGTCTATTCGGGAGTAGAAGGATCTAGAAATTCTACGAACTGATTGCACTGCGGCAGTCGAACTGATCGGTTCACAAGTGAAACAATCAGTTGAGAGTGTGAGCCGATCGGTTCACTAGTGAACCGGTCAGTTGGGAGTGTGAGCCGATTGGTTCACTAGTCGTTTCACTTCCCAGGCTTGCCCGCAAATGACTTTCCTCAATTGTTTCCAATTAATACAAAGATTAATCCTCATTTTGATTGAATTGAACAAGTGAAACATAAAAGTTTTCCTCCAACCGGACAAATCTTTATTTCCTCAGTTGGCAGGACGGTGAGTTTCACGGTTCACCAAGTGAACTGGTCAGTTGGCTCACACCAACCAATCGGCTAACAAAGGTGAACTGGTCTGTTGGTAGTCCTGACATTGCCAATGTAGTCTCCAATCGACCTGACACTCTAACCAGTTAGTTCAATACTTGAGCTTGATAGTTCTGAGTCCATACAGTCAATTGTATGTTTAATTGAGTACCTAAACACCTTAAGTCTCAATCTAAAAATCATTCATGGACAATCTCCTCTTCTAGGGGTATCCTATGTGTGTGACCCTACATGTTCCAATTTATGTTGGCAGTGAATGTCCATAACTAACTTATGACATCACAAGTAATAAGTGGAATCTAGTAACTCATCATTGCTACCCAAGTAACTCAAAAAGTTAGAGAACAACTTCAACCTGTAATCTGTGATTAGTGTTACCGTGATCGTATAGTTTCTTTATCACTGACATCTGGATTGAACTTGAGGCATGAAACGTCATCATGTTCAACATTCAATCCATGTTCTTTGACCTAGAGAAAATTGTCTGAGATGCATGTGAATTCACATATCATATATTGAATCACATGAGTATCTCCAGACAATTCTCAGTCTCGCTTATCAAGGGGCCATGGATATCATACTCCTTGTAGGAGGGACAAACCTCATATTTATCACTGACAATCAAGTCTCCATGAATCAAAGTCACCCAATCATCACCGTTATAACAACCCATGTTTTAGGACTGTTTGATGATGTCAAAGTGTACCCAATCACATGTGATCAGTGCAGTGATTTCAGGTCTAAGAACCACAATCACCACCATCACTATGAGAGACGATTGTGACTACAATTTCATGGTATCCATGTATCACTCTCACGGTGGGTCTGTCTGATATAATGTTCTCTAACACATATATGTGTGCTTGACTTGATATCATATATCATGACTAATGAGACTATATCATCAGTCAAAACACACTATAGTCTTATGTATTACTATTGTCTATTTTGCTTCCACAGTAATATCCAACTAGGGACATAACAAGAATGTAAGTACTCTTATCATACATATGGTCTCATTGTTCAGGTCCTCAACCTGAAGACATATGTTATCGAGTCACATCATTCTTTAGACATCTATCGTGTATGTGCCATCATCTCATAAGTGAGACAAACATAATAGATGGAATTACCTTTATCATTATCAAATCAAGTATCATATGCCTCAGTACAATCATCTTATGATTGGCTTTTTGGGCATACTATACCAACATACTCCCACTTGCACTTAGAACCAATCACCCATGAATCATATTCCAAGTGATCTTAACATGTCCATCTGAAATACTATAAACAAGTGTGTTTATAGTGGGTAAGCAACATTTGCTTGAAACCGATATATTACATGTTTCACATCCCCTCACTATACGACAACTCATATGAGATGGAAGTGTCGTAGTATACTATCTGAAATTTCTTTTCCTAACTTGTAGCTCCATTGTTGTCACAATATTACTACTGAGTCACCTATGGTCAGAACCTCCCATAAGTTTATCCATATGAACTTCTAGATGCATACAATATCCTTTATAGTGTTCGCAACACTAAGGTACTTGACTTCTTATTGTAGAATTAATCAATTGTTTTATGTTGGAACATTTCCAACTAACAATTCTTATTCCAAAGTCAAACACAATTTTGTCATTTTGGAAGCTTGCATCGGTGTAACTCTTTACACCAAACTCTTCCTTATTACTATAACTAAAGAACTAATCCTTTTTAGAACTTCACAAGTATATAAAGATGTCCTTCATGGTATTCCAAGAACTATTACTGGAGTTCGAAAAATATCCATTTGTCATGTCCAATACATACGAGATAACTGGATATTTATATCATCTTGTCATACAAGATGATGATTTCATATCTTCTTGTCTTGTCCAATACATACAAGATGATGAATTCGTATACTCTTGTCATGTCCCATACATACAAGATACTTATTTCATATTTTCTTGTCATGTCCAATACATACAAGATAACGAGATGAGTTCATATGTGATAGATCCAATTGCAAATGTATATGGCATCTATCCATGTGTTCTTTATTCTTCATAATAATTGGGACACTTGGCTCTTGAGAGACTAACTCCATGGAACATGGACAGGTTTTCTATCATCCCACTGAACCCTTTTAGCATTTTGCCGATGTATGTTCTCTTTCTTAGGTCAAGAAGCCCTCTTGATCTGTCTCTATAGATCTTGATTCCTATCACATAGGATGCTTCTCTAAAAACCTTTTAGAATGCACTTCGTTGTCAAATTTTGTAGTATAAGGATGATACTCCCCATCAATATGTGGAATATATATATATATATATATATATATATATATATATATATATATATATGATCCCACTAAATTCTTGTAATCACACATTACATCTTTATTATGACTCAAGTCAAACTCATTGACTATCTTGTCAAATTGAAGATCTAGTTCTGAGGTGCTTGCTTCAATCCAAAGATTGATCTATGCAGCTTTATAGACTTTATTTGCATTATTGGATTTATAAAACCTTTAGGCTGTGTTACATACACATCCTGCACAATATTCCATTTAAGGAATGTGATTTTAACATCCATATGCCAAATCTCATATTAAGCTACAATGTCAAGCATTACCCATATGGATTTATCCATGGTAACTGCTGAAAATATTTCATCATGTTCAACACTTTGAACTTGTTAGAAACTCTTTTCATCCAACTTACCCTCCATGTCAGTATTCTTCTGGAAGACCCAAAAGTACCCTATGGGTTTTACCCCTTCAGGTGGATCACCCAAAGTCATACTTTGTTGATGTACATGGAGTCCATCTTAGATTTCATGGCTTCAAGCCATATCTCAGTTTCTGGCTCTCATTAGCTTCTAGGTAGACTATTGACTCATCATGTGATCAACTCACTGCTTTCTTGTCCATAAGATATCATATGTCATTCAAGCTCTAGGTGTGTTCTACCAAAACCATGAGTTCTATGTGTTACTTAAGGAACTTTGAGATTCCACAAAATTTTGTGATTCTCTTTATTCCCAGTGTAAAGCATGTGCCTAAAAGGAAATTTGAAGTTTTAGCTAGTAATCACACTCTGACTTATCAAGGTATGATTGCTTCTTTCTGATACACTTCTCATGATACACTATCATTGTGTTTTAGATGGAGTCCATCATGATACATTATCATGATCTTCCATAAGGTTCTAAAACTCTTGGTTCATAGTATCTCCATATCGATCATATTGAAATTTAATACTTATACCAAGTTTGTTATGTACTTCATTTTGATCTTCTTGAACACTTCAAGAGATTCATGTTTGTATTTCACTAAATAAAAACTATCATATATACTTAGGTCATCAGTAAATACATTAAAGTACTAGTGGTTACCTTTAGCATTTATTCTAAAAGGTCGATATACATCAATATGTATAATCCTTAATAGAATAATCGCACTCCCACTACATCTATTAAAGAACCTTCGTCATATTGCACAATGAATGAGATTAGCGTGTTTCTATTGGTTCAACAACCAAAAGAGTCTAGATATCCATCATATGGATTCCCAAAATTTAATCCCATTTATACGCTCTATATGACATCGCTATAGGCATTCAAGTTTGAGTTAGCATGTCATTCATTACATGTGTCACACACATTTGTCTCTTTAACTATCAAGTATAGTTAGTGAGACATAGGCATTGCCATCAAAGATCATATCTTTAAAATGAAACATCAGTCCACAACACTCTTGCCCATACAAGATGTATGATGTTTTCATTGATGGCATGTATATAATAGAAATTCACTAATTCTAATACATGCCCGTGAATGTCATAATGTAACTATAATGATAGCAACTCTTACTCTGCATAGTTTCTAGCTTACTTCCTCTCAAGTCCTGAAGTAGAGATCTCTATCTCTATTGTAAGGACCCTAACCTTCATTTAGGGTTTACCCTGTTTGCTTTGCTTAACCTTGGTGCTTTGTTGCTTGCTAATCACCTTTGGTGGTGATTAGGGTTTGTTTGAGCTTTGTCGAGAGTTGGAGGGGCTACTTGCAAATAACCCAAGTCTAGGGTTTGTGGGCAAGTTTGCCACCTTGTGAGGTGTTCCTCTCTCTCATTGCTTCCTCTAGTGTAGAGAGGAAGGTTTGGGTTCGTGGCTTGGAGTTCCTTTGGGCCTGGTTGAGCTTGTTTGGGCTTTGTTGAGTGTTGCCTTTGCTCCTTTGAGCCTTGTGTCGGGCAAGGACATGGGTGTGTCGCCCAGTTGTGTCGCCAATGATCTTTGACCTAGCTTTGACCTCGTTTGTGTCACCACTAGTGGACACTTGGTGCATGATGCTTGCATATGGCAATGACCTTGGACATGTGTTAAGGGCTTGCTAGAGTGGTGGATCGTGCATTAGAACAAGTGTCCCTAGGTAGGCGACACCTTGCTTGGATCTACCTTGTTTTCTCCTCCCTTTCCTTCAATATATGTGTTTCCCTTTTTTTTGCAAAGGATCCCTTTATCTCTTTAGTCTCCCTCTCCTTGGTGTGCACGACACACCCTTCTTCTTTGCTTGTTGGTGTCCGATACCCCCTTGGAGGAGCAAGCTTGGTGGCCGATATCTTAGGAGTCTCCTTCTTCCTTGCTTGGTGGTGCTTGGAGCTAGGAGCTTGGAGCTTGCTTAAGGCGGGTGACATAACTCCTAAGCCTAACTACTTTACCTTCCCTTATGTTCTTGTTGCTTAGAATCGGTTATACATCTTAGTGGCTTAGTTTCTTGTTTAGTATCCATGTTGGCCGATCCTTATGATTTAGGGTTTCTTGGTGAGCAATACTCCTTTCTCTCCTTGGTCTAGAGGAGTGAGTTTAAGCTTCTAGTATCATGAGCAACACCCATTTTTCTCTTAGTCGATTGAGGTGAGCTTGTGATCTAGTTGCTTGAGCAACACTCTCCTCTCACCATGGACTTGAAGGGTGAGCTTGGTTGTTGTGAGCCTTGTTTAGGGTTTGTTCTTGTGTTGCCCAATGGGTGATAGTTGATGTGCAAGACCCCTCTTTCTTTGTCGATTGAGGTGAGCCATCTTCTTGACCCTTCTAGGGTTTTGGGGTTTCTTTGAGCTTGAGGAGGAAGTCAATCTTGTGAGTTAACACCTTGGTCATTTTGAGTGTGGAGAGGTGCTGCTCGACAACCCTCTTGACCTAGCCTTGCACGATACAAGTGAGGGAGTGATGGACAATAGGCCTATTGTGACAGGCGATATCCCTTGCTCTGGTGACGGGCGTCACATCTTCACCTTACCCTGTGACGGCCATTAGGCTATGGTTCTGTTGGTTGCACGATAGGATGGGTGAGTTACTCCCTTGAACGATATCTCCTATGGCATGACCTTGGCTGATAGTCACCTTGTGACAGGCATTACTGAGAAGCCTGTGACGGGCGTCACCTTGTCTTGTGTCGGCCGATAGCATGTCTTATGATGGGCGTTGCCCGATAGGACTGAGTTCCCGACACCCCCCCTTGTGCGCAACACCGACGTAGCGTTGCTCTGCTGCACGCTTGGTTGCCTGAGTGGTAGCGCAGCGTTGCTGGCTTCCTTTGTGTCAGTCGTTGTGTGATGAGCATGGGTGAGGGTAGGTTGCCCGATACAACCTCTAGTGAGGGTTCCTAGCGCTTGTAGTGAGGGTTTTATGTATCATGGAAAGCAGATTAGTTGTATATGTCCTTGCTTAACACGACAGTGACTCCTTGTTTACTTAATGCTAATGGTAACACTTGTGCTTTATATCTAACATGACTATATGCATGAACTTGATCATTAGGATTATCTGTATGATGCTAATGAAAATGATAAGCTTGTAAGAAGGATTGCTTAATGATGTACCATATGTCCATGATCATAAGTTGATGCATGATTAAGAAAGTATATCTAATCTTTTATGTCACCTTGCATTGATAGTAGGGTCTCTCTGTTAAACCTTTGATTACTAAGTACACTAACCATGCATGTGATGCATAGTCAAATAAAAGGACTATGAGGTATATGTATATGTTGAGTAACTCTACTGTGATTATTACTCTGGATGTTGAAATAATCTTATAATGAACATGATTGCTATCCCATTATGATGATGATGTAAGCCTTGAGAGGCAGTGGCACTATGTGATAAGGGATTGAGATCCCATGGCATGTGATGACCCTTGAGATGGATCTGGATATTTGGCAAGAGGCCAAGTGATAACATGTGATGTGGGATCCTTGTGATGGATCAATATGATGTGAATTGTAGTAAGAGAAATGTTGAGTTTTATATTGTTTACTTTTGTTATAATTGCATGTTATACAACTTGGTTGAATCTTGCAATCCATATTAAAGATACTAATTAATCTGAATGAAATATATCATGTAGTTGCCCTGGCCATAGATCCATCATCGTCAGGGATTGGTGATGGTGAAACGGGTTCTCCTGCGGGTTAACCTGGAGCGCATATTATTGAGTATGCGAGGTTTATCCTAGCCGAAAGTGAGGAGGTAAGAGTGCAACTTCGGTTGTAGACACTAGGGTGCAGATTCAGGCCCGTAGCCCAGTTGTGATAACAGCATGATGAACAGGCCCATGGCTCAGGATATGTGATATGAGGAGCATGAATGCGTTCATGGCTCAGAGCACGGTGAACAGGCCTGTGGCTCAGTTTCACTAGCGCCGAGACCTGTACCAAGGTGGGCTAGGAAGAGGGTAGCCTGACCCTATGGCTAAGACCACTTCAGCATGAGACTACGGTCCTTCTTATGTTGTACTCGTGCACTGACCACGAGGTGGGAGGTCGTGGAGTCCAGCTCTTCCATTGACCAAGTATGTCACTGGCTCCGGGTTTCGCAGTCGTCGGTTGGATTTGAACGATACGGTTCACTTCCTCAGGTCATAATAATACGTAATCTAGTCGTATAGTAATTAGTGCTTAAGGCAAAATATGGAACATTGGTTGAGGCCATGCTTGCTTAGTTGATCTTGTTATATTCTGCAGTTACTTATATGTTCATCATGTTATGTGGCACTATATCTTATCTTGTTAATCATGTTTCATAAAATGGTTGGTTATATGCCTTGAGTACATCTGGTAAGCTTGCTAAAGTATGAACATCTCTACTTTGTTTACTGCTCTTGTTATACTTCTTATCAGTTAGCTACTTTATATACATATCTGAGGTTTTGTAGTTTTGGCGGGGAGTTATGTTTCTCGCTGGGACAATGTCCAATTGTCTCACTCTGCTAGTTTACACCCTTTTCAGGTGGTCGAGCTAGACATGATGGTGGTCGCAGAGTTGCGGCCGAGCAGCAAGAAGAGCAGTCGAAGGCAAGCGATGGATATGCTGCTATTTTGGATGTTTTGTAGTAGAGTCTTAGAGTCATCCCTATACTCACAAGTCCTTGGAGGTGTTTGAAGATGTTTCACGATGTCTAACCGTCGATTTTTTGTATATCCTGTTGCTGGCCGGATGTGGGCCCTTATGTATGTAAAAATAGGTGATGAAGTCATGTGGTGACAAGACAACTGTTGCTCTAAGCTGTGGATAAGTTTTGTATATGTTTATGTAATATGTTTTCTTGCAGGATGTGGACTGGAATGAAATAGTTTCTCAGTTTATCATTTTTCCGCAATCGGTTTTAATTAACCCGTGTTTTGGTAATCTGTGGTTATGGTGATTTCCACACATTTTCGCATAACACCTCGTTGTCTATATGATAGTGGGATGTGTTGCCACAAGTTTTGGTATCAGATCCCTAGGTTCGCTGAGTCTACAGGGATTTAGGACTAGGTTGTGTTTGTTCTCGTGCGTTTTCTAGATTTTCTTATAATCATCTTCTTCCCTCAGCGGAAGAAAAGCCAAGATGTCTGGAAACCATGAAGAACATGTTGATGAGCACAGTGATGCTGCATCAGTTGATGGAGCTTTTGGGCAGGCACATGAAGATCGGGTGCCTGAGGTCCCCCAACCTGACCCAGCCATTCTTGAACACCCTGCCTACCAACAACTTATGGGGAAGATGATGGCTACGATGAATCTCATGGTTGAGCGATAGCCAGTGCCTCCTCTTAGAGCACATGCTCCCAATGGAGAAGCATCAGGTATTAGGAAGACCTTCAAGCGGCTTCGCCGAGTCAGAGCTTCGGACTATGCTGGAATGGCTGATCCAGCGGATGCAGATCTGTGGCTGACAAGTCTTGAGAAGGCTTTCTAGATCCTCGAAATCCCCGAAGTAGACATAGTAAATCATGATGTCTACCTCCTGAAAGGCAGTGCTGGTCACTGGTGGACCATCGAGGAAGAGAAGCGTCCTGGTGAGGTGATCGGTTGGGAAGTTTTCCGACGTGAGTTCGTCAGCAGATACTTTCCGAAGACGTATCTGGATGAGAAGATCAGTCAGTTTGAGGGCCTACGATAGGGAACAATCAACATCACCAAGTATGAAGCCAAGTTCATGGATCTGGTGAGGTTTTGTCCTCACATGGCAGCGACATATGAGGAGCGGATCAGATGCTTTGAGAAGGGTCTGAGTTCGGAGTTGACCATACCTGTTTCTGCGTTGGAGAACCGAGAGTGATTTGCTACGTTTGTGGAATTTGTCCGAAGGATCGAACGACCAGTAAGGGAAAAGAGAGAGTCTATGTCTAAGAAGAGACCTACTCAGTTCCAGGGACAGAGGTTTGGTGGCTTCAAAAAGCCAAGGTTTGCGGCATCGTCAGCGATGAGATGTTCTGGTGTACCGTCTCAGTGGTCTTCGAGTAGGGGAAGAGGTTATGTTTCTTCACCATCTAAGGCATACAATACAGCTTTTGTGGCAGTGACAGGGCCATCTAGGCCATGGTTTGAGGATAGGTCATGCCATCTTTGTGGACAAGTCGGGCATTTTAGGCTCAATTGCCCGAATAGAGATGTTGAAGTGACACAGCAGCCGAGGCAGAATCAGCAAGGGTCAGATAGACAACAGCCCAGTGGTAGTAGCGGATGAGGACGTGGTCAAGCATCTCAAGCAGGATCGTCTGCTCAAGGAAGCAGAGGTCATGGAAAACAAGCAACGGCTCGATTCTATGCTATGAATCAGCCGGAGGCGATAGTCAACCCGCGAGTAGTGACAGGTCAGATGGAGTTATTTCATTATGATATGTCTTCTTCTTGCTTTATATCTGTTCTGGTTGACCCGGGCGCTACACACTCTTTTATCGCCTATAGTATGATTGAGAACTATCGTTTACCTATTAGTTGTAAGAAAGATAGTTTGTTGTTAGAAACCCCTCTTGATGGTTCCTTGATGCTTCGAGAAGAGTGTCCCTCTTGTGTCTTGTCTTTCTCGGGATACCGCATTCAAGTGGATCTCATACCAATTGATATGCATGGTTTTGATGTTATCCTTAGGATGGATACCTTAGAAAGGTATAAGGTTGTCTTAGACTATGGTTCCAAGTAGGAAGTGTTTGATGAGGCTGGAGAGAAGTGGATCTTCCAAGGAGATAGGAAGATTCTTCCGACGTGTCTGGTATCAGCTATGGTGGTAGAGAAATTGTTACGACGAGGGTGTGAGGCGTTCTTAGATCACGTGGTAGATACCATTGTGGAGACCAAGGTGAAAGGTCTTAGCCTTGAAGAGGTGCCAGTTGTCTGAGAGTTTTCCGATGTGTTTCTGGAAGAGTTTCCTGGTGTTCCTTTGCCCCGAGAGATTGATTTTGAGATCAATCGGGTCCCAGGAACACAGCGAGTTGCACAGACACCATACAGGATGGCTCCAGTGGAGATGGCAGAGCTTAAGAAGCAGTTACAAGAGTTACTGGATAAAGGTTTTATCTGAACGAGTACGTCACCTTGGGGTGCTCCAGTGTTGTTCGTCAAGAAGAAGGATGGTTCGATGCAGTTGTGTATAGATACCGACAGTTGAACAAGGTCACGATCAAGAACAAGTACCCGTTACCAAGGATAGATGATTTGTTTGATTAGTTGTGTGGTGCTACAGTATTCTCAAAGATCGATCTACAGTTCGGATATCATCAGTTGAGGATAAAGGTAGATGACATACCAAAGTTAGCTTTTCGGATGAGGTATGGTCACTTTGAGTTTGTGGTTATGCCGTTCGGGCTAACCAATGCACCTACTGCTTTCATGGACCTGATGAACAGAGTGTTCCGTCTGTTCCTAGATGAGTTTGTTGTAGTCTTTATAGATGACATCTTGATCTATAGTCAGGATAGGCAAGAGCATGAGCAACATCTTCGACGAGCGTTGACTCTTCTTCGTCAACATCATTTGTATGCCAAGTTCAGTAAGTGTGAGTTCTGGTTGAAAGAAGTGACTTTCTTAGGTCATGTGATATCCGCAGAAGGAGTCAAAGTGGATCCAAAGAAGGTGGAATCCGTTGCAGATTGGGAACAGCCGAAAATGTCGACAGAAGTTCGTAGTTTTCTGGGTTTAGCAGGATACTACCGGAGGTTTATCAAGGACTTCAGTGCAATTGCATTGTCGATGATGAAGTAGACTAGGAAGGAGGTACCTTTCGTTTGGGATGATCGATGTCAACAGGATTTCCAGAGTGTGAAGGAGAATTTGACCAGTGCTCCAGTGTTAATCCTGCCAGAGCCTGGGACAGGCTATGCTGTTTTCTGTGATGCTTCCAAGAAAGGTTTAGGTTGTGTGCTGATGTAGGAAGATCATGTGGTTTCTTTTGCTTCGTGACAGCTTAAGAAACATGAGGAGAACTATCCGACTCATGACTTGGAGTTGGCAGCAGTGGTTGATGCGTTAAAGATTTGGAGACACTATCTGTATGGGGAAGTGTGTCAGATCTTTACAGATCATAAGAATCTGAAGTACATCTTTTCACAGCATGAGTTGAACATGCGGCAATGCCGATGGATGGAGTTGATTAATGATTACGACTACACTATCGAGTATGATCCTAGTAAGGCAAATGTGGTAGCCGATGCGCTTAGCAGAAAGTCTTCTTTTCTTTCTTCAAAGAAAGCACAGTTGAGTTCTCTGGTATGCCATAGGTGGGATATGTTTGTTTCCTTGCGACTATTGAATGTGCAGATGGAAGTTTCCTCGCTAGCTGGACTTTTAGCTCAGATGCAAGTCAAGCCTACATTGAGACAGCAGATCAAGGATGCACAACAAATAGATGATGCGGTACAGTTGATCAGATTAGAGTTCGGCAGCGAATAGCGTGATGGGTTCCATGAGTCCGAGGATGGACTGGTTTGCTTTCGTGATAGGATGGTGGTTCCAGATGTCGATGATTTGAGGAAGTTAGTGCTCAAGGAAGCACACACATCGATGTATGCTATGCATCCAGGTGTCACCAAGATGTATCATAGTATGAAGGACTTATATTGGTGGCCCGGTTTGAAGAAAGATGTAGTTGAGTTTGTGGCTAGATGTGCGGTTTTTCAGCAAGTCAAGGCTAAACATCAGAAGTCGGCAGGTACGTTGCAACCCTTGCTGATACCGCAGTGGAAATGGGATCATATAACCATGGATTTCGTAGTTGGTCTACCCAGGACAACTAGGAATCATGATTCCATTTGGGTGATAGTGGAAAGATTGACAAAGTTTGCCCACTTCATACCAGTGAAGACGACGTATACAGTAGAAAAGCTCGCCCGAGTGTATGTGGATGAGATAGTATGTTTGCATGATGTTCCAGCGACGATAGTTTCTGACAGAGGTCCTCAGTTCATGAGTCGTTTCTGGGAACAGTTACACAAAGCGTTGGGAACACAGTTGAGGTTCAGTACCGCCTTCCACCCACAGACAGATGGACAATTTGAGAGGACTATTCAGATTCTGGAGGATTTTCTCCATGCTTGTTTTTTGCAGTTCCTAGGTAGTTGGGATATACATCTCAGTTTGATAGAGTTTGCCTACAACAATAGCTATCAACGGAGCATTGATATGGCTCCTTATGAGGCCCTATATGGAAGGAAGTGCATATCTCCTTTGTGTCGGTACGAGTCTGGTGAATATCAGCTTTTGGGTCCTAAGTTAGTACAGTAGACAACAGAAAAGATCAAGGTGATACAACAACAGTTGAAAGTGGCACAGGATAGGCAGAAGTCTTATGCAGACAATTGCCAACGACCTTTGGAGTTCCAGGTAGAAGACAAAGTGTATCTCAAAGTCTCTCCATAGAAAGGTGTGCTAAGGTTTGGCCAGAAGGGTAAGTTAGCACCCAGATATATGGGGCCATACCCGGTCATAGCACGTGTTGGTAAAGTATCTTACGAGATAGAGTTGCCTCCAGAGTTGCACATGTTACATCCAATATTCCATGTCAGTATGTTGGAGAAAAGTCATCCAGATTCGGGAACAATGATATAGCTAGTTGAGGTTGAGCTTGATGAAGATGTGACCTACGAGGAAGGTCCTGTGTTGATCCTTGACAGAAGAGTTAAGAAGCTGAAGAGGAAGGACTTGGTTCTTGTGAAGGTTCTTTGGCATCATCGTGGCATTGAGGAAGCTACATGGGAGCTTGAGGAAGAGATGAGGAGGAAGTATCCCTCGCTTTTCTCTTTGGATTTCAGGGAAGAAATCCCTTTGTAGGGGGTTAGTCTGTAAGGACCCCGACCTTCATTTAGGGTTTACCCTGTTTGCTTTGCTTAACCTTGGTTCTTTGTTGCTTGCTAATCACCTTTGGTAGTGATTAGGGTTTGTTTGAGCTTTGTCGAGAGTTGGAGGGGCTACTTGCAAATAACCCAAGTCTAGGGTTTGTGGGCACGTTTACCACCTTGTGAGGTGTTCCTCTCTCTCTTTGCTTCCTCTAGTGTAGAGAGGAAGGTTTGGGTTCGTGGCTTGGAGTTCCTTTGGGCCGAGTTGAGCTTGTTTGGGCTTTGTTGAGTGTTGCCTTTGCTCCTTTGAGCCTTGTGTCGGGCAAGGACATGGGTGTGTCACCCAGTTGTGTCGCCCAGTTGTATCGCCCATGATCTTTGACCTAGATTTGACCTCGTTTGCGTCACCACTAGTGGACACTTGGTGCATGATGCTTGCATATGGCAATGACCTTGGACATGTGTTAAGGGCTTTCTAGAGTCGTGGATCATGCATTAGGACAAGTGTCCCTAGGTAGGCGACACCTTGCTTGGATCTACCTTGTTTTCTCCTCCCTTTCCTTCTATATATGCATTTCCCTTTCTTTGAAAAGGATCCCTTTAGCTCTTTAATCTCCCTCTCCTTGGTGTGCACGACACACCCTTCTTCTTTGCTTGTTGGTGGCTGATACCCCCTTGGAGGAGAAAGCTTGGTGGTTGATATCTTAGGAGTCTCCTTCTTCCTTGCTTGGTGGTGTTTGGAGCTAGGAGCTTGGAGCTTGCTTAAGGCGGGTGACATAACTCCTAACCCTAACTACTTTACCTTCCCTTATGTTCTTGTTGCTTAGAATCAGTTATACATGTTAGTGGCTTAGTTTCTTATTCAGTATCCATGTTGGTCGATCCTTATGATTTAGGGTTTCTTGTTGAGCAATACTCCTTTCTCTCCTTGGTCTAGAGGAGTGGGTTTAAGCTGCTAGTATCATGAGTAGCACCCCTTTTTCTCTTAGTCGATTGAGGTGAGCTTGTGATCTAGTTGCTTGAGCAACACTCTCCTCTCACCATGGACTTGAAGGGTGAGCTTGGTTGTTGTGAGCCTTGTTTAGGGTTTGTTCTTGTATTGCCTGATGGGTGATAGTTGATGTGCAAGACCCCTCTTTCTTAGTCGATTGAGGTGAGCCATCTTCTTGACCCTTTTAGGGTTTTGGGGTTTCTTTGAGCTTGAGGAGGAAGTCGATCTTGTGAGTTAACACCTTGGTCGTTTTGAGTCTGGAGAGATGCTGCCCCACAACCCTCTTGACCTAGCCTTGCATGATACAAGTGAGGGAGTGTTGGACGATAGGCCTGTTGTGACAAGCGATATCCCTTGTTCTAGTGACGGGCGTCACATCTTCACCTTACCATGTGACGGCCATTAGGCTATGGTTCAGTTGGTTGCACGATAGGATGGGTGAGTTACTCCCTTGAACGATATCTCCTGTGGCATGAACTGGGCCGATAGTCACCTTGTGATGGGCGTTGCTGAGCAGCCTATGATGGGCGTCACCTTGGCTTGTGTCGGCCAATAGCATGTCTTGTGACGGGCGTTGCTCGATAGGGCTGAGTGCCCGACACCCCCCCCCCTTGTGCGCGACACCGACACAGCGTTGCTCTGCTGCACACTTGGTTTCCTGAGTGGTAGCGCAGTGTTGCTGGCTTCCTTTGTATCAGTCGTTGTGTGATGAGCATGGGTGAGGGTAGGTTGCTCGATACAACCTCTAGTGAGGGTTCCTAGCGCTTGTAGTGAGGGTTTTACGTATCATGGAAAGCAGATTAGTTGTATATGTCCTTGCTTAACACGACGGTGACTCCTTGTTTACTTAATGGTAATGGTAATGCTTGTCCTTTATATCTAACATGACTATATGCATGAATTTGATCATTAGGATTATCTGTATGATGCTAAGGAAAATGATAAGCATGTAAGAAGGTTTTCTTAATGATGTACCCTATGCCCATGATCATAAGTTGATGCATGATTAAGAAAGTATATCTAATCTTTGATGTCACCTTGCATTGATAGCAGGGTCTCTCTATTAAACCTTTGATTATTAAGTACACTAACCATGCAGGTGATGCATAGTCAAATAAAAGGACTATGAGGTATATGTATATGTTGAGTAACTCTTCTATGATTATTACTCTGGATGTTGAAATAATCTTATAATGAACATGATTGCTATCCCATTGTGATGATGATGTAAGCCTTGAGAGGCAGTGGCACTATGTGATAAGGGATTGAGATCCCATGGCATGTGATGACCCTTGATATGGATCTGGATGATTGGCAAGAGGCCAAGTGATAACATGTAATATGAGATCCTTGTGATGGATCAGTATGATGTGAATTGTAGTAAGAGCAATGTTGAGTTTTATATTGTTTACTTTTGTTATAATTGCATGTTATACAACTTGGTTGAATCTTGCAATCCTTATAAAAGATACTAATTAATCACAGTGAAATATATCATGTAGTTGCCCTGGCCATAAATCCATCATCGTCAGGAATTGGTGATGGTGAAACGGGTTCTCCTGCCGGTTAACCCGGAGCGCATATTGTTGAGTATGTGAGGTTTCTCCTAGCCTAAAGTGAGGAGGTAAGAGTGCAACTTCAGTTGTAGACTCCAGGGTGCGGATTCAGGCCAGTAGCCCAATTGTGATAAGAGCATGGTGAAAAGGCCCCTAGCTCAGGATATGTGATTTGAGGAGCATGAATGTGTTCATGGCTCAGAGCATGGTGAACAGGCACGTGGCTCAGTTTCACTAGCGCCGAGACCTATACCAAGGCGGGCTAGGCAGAGGGTAGCCTGACCCTGTGGCTAAGACCACTTCAGCATGAGACTGCGGTCCTGCTTATGTTGTACTCGTGCACTGACCACGAGGTGGGAGGTCGTGGAGTTCGGCTCTTCCATTGACCTTGTATGGCATCGACTCCGGGTTTCGCAGTCGTCGGTTGGATTTGAACGGTACGGTTCACTTCCTCAGGGCATAATAATACGTAATCTAGCCGCATAGTAATTACTGCTTAAGGCAAAATATGGAACATTGGTTGAGGCCTTGCTTGCGTAGTTGATCTTGTTATATCCTACAGTTACTTATATGTTCATCATGTTATGTGGCACTATATCTTATCTTTTTAATCATGTTTCATAAAAAGGTTGGTTATATGCCTTGAGTACATTTGGTAAGCTTGCTAAAGTATGAACAACTCTACTTTATTTACTGCTCTTGTTATACTTCTTATCATTTAGCTACATTATATACATATATGAGGTTTTGTAGTTTTGGCGGGGAGTTATGTTTCTCGCTGGGACAATGTTCAATTGTCTCACTCCGTTGGTTTACACCCTTTTTAGGTGGTCGAGCTAGACGTGATGGTGGTCACGGAGTTGCGGCCGAGCAGCAACAAGAGAAGTAGAAGGCAAGCGATGGATATGCTACTGTTTTGGATGTTTTGTAGTAGAGTCTTAGAGTCATCCCTGTACTCATAGGTCCTTGGGGGTGTTTGACGATGTTTCACGATGTCTAGCCGTCGATGTATTGTATATGTTGCTGCTGGCCAGATGTTGGCCCTTATGTATGTAAAAATAGGTGATGAAGTCATGTGGTGACAAGACAGTTGTTGCTCTAAGCTGTGGATAAGTTTTGTATATGTTTATATAACATGTTTTCTTACAGGATGTGGACTGGAATGTAATAGTTTCTCAGTTTATCAGTTTTCCGCAATCGGGTTTAATTAACCCATGTTTTGGTAATCTGTGGTTATGGTGATTTCCGCACGTTTTCACGTAACACCTCGCTGTCTGTATGATAGTGGGATGTGTTGCCACATCTATCATCTTCCCGAGATCCTCTATAAAGAGGTTATTCCCCTTTCCCATATCAAATAGGTGACAATGGTGGCTCTTTCTTTCCTTATCTTTATAAGTGAAAATGGGCATATTCCCTTTTACACTTACCCCTTCTCCATATCTTTAGTGGTGAAGATTTGGACCTTAGCTTGGCTTCAGAACACTTCTTGACATTTCTTTTGTCAATGGACTTTACTCTACTGATCATTATCATAGATTTGTCCTTTCTTCATTCATGCTTTGGCATCAACATGCCAAGCACTTCAGACAGTGGTTTGGCCAAGTTTCTCAACATTTGATATACTGGCTATATTATTCATACAATGATTTGTTGAATCATATGTTTGGCCCAACTCTTGACCTCTAATAAATCATAGTTAATCTATATGCACAATTATATTGAGCATATGAGATTATACTTGATTTCCATCTGTCTGATTATACTCAAACATCACTTTGAAGACATTATACCTTTCATTCTTTACATTATTCTTAAGATGTATAATCATCTTAAGAATATCCATGCTTTAAGCTATTTATGCAACTCATAGTTCATATAGCTCAGCATAAGGTTCTTGATGTCTTAGGCATCATTGGCATACTTTAAGTAAGCATCCAATTTTAGCCTCAAGCACATTTGGAGTGGTTCAACTGGATCTAGTCTTTCAAGGACTTTAGAGTTTACACTCACCATTGAGAACACTTCTCTAAAGTCCCAAACCAGATTTGAAGTTTATCTCGTTTATGAACTGACCGCAATGATAATGCATGTGTGTTTGTAATTTGGATTCTAAAAAAGAATTTTGCAACCTTTCAAAATAATTTTTGATTTGTTTGATTTGATAAATTTGATAGTATTAGTTAATCCTTTAATCAATTATCACTCCCACTACTTTGATCAAATTGATAACCCTTGTGCTCCAGTCACTGCTTGAGTCATCAGTCTGCGTTTGGAGTCTTCTACGAGATGATGGTATGACAGGATAGACAGTGTGTTTTGCAGCTGTTTGAAACAGATAAATTCCAATTCTGAAGTGCGGCCTTGCTTGGTGCGTAGCTAGAGGCTGGGTGTCCTTCGTCTTCCTTCTGTGCCTGCACAACTTGTGGGTGGTCTTTATTGTCAGTGTAGCTCCTTAGACGTTTAGACTGATGGATAGTTGGTCTCTTGTTTATGTATTTTCTGGGACGTCTTCTTCTGATTTGTAGATTTTTCTGTTTAGAGATCTTGTGTTCAAGACCGATATAATCTGGTCTTTAGTTTTCTTTCTGTAACCCTGCAAAGGGTTAGGGGGTGCGTCTTTTTGTACCTAAAGTTTTGGAATTTTAATAGCAATAGAGTTTTTCACCGACCAAAAAAAATGATAACCCTCGTGTATCAATTTGGAAGATTGTAGTGTACAACCTTCAAGTGAGCAATATCCTGACTTCCTCTAAGTTATGGACCAACGAGGGTTGTCACCCACAACTAGATTCTTTCACATAGGTAACTTTTACCAATTGCATCATATGCAACTCTTGATAGATGTAATGCACAACTCTTTGTCATGAACATCTGCATGCCTCAAAGTGTTTAATCCTATTAAGATCACCTTGTTAAGTCTGTTCTCAGAATCTAACAAAATAAGTATTCACCGAACAAAGGCATACCCACATACCCACTATCACACTTCCACGAGATAGAGGGTACACCACGTGAAGGCGTGCCCACATTTATTTGATCATGCTTTTCATGTGTGTTGCTTTTGGAAGGCATCTTAAACTTAATATTTATATTTGAGGGGTTTGATATTTATATATATACATATCCAATCACCACATTATTATAGTACATATCATATACATGCTATAACCACAACGAGAAACATGCAATATCGATAAAAGCGATGATTATGGCCATCCTATTATAATTCCTTGGATCTACAAGGAATTATGGTCATCTAAGGTCTACATCATATACAACCGATTGTAGATGAAGATCTTTGTGCTTGAACCATTCTGGGTTGATTGGCTCATCCTATGACATGGTCGGCTAACCTCCTGTATGGTTGGTTGCTCGATCTGGCCTCTGATGTCTAGACACCTCCAACAAGTAGTTGGGCCATCAGTCGGTCGATCTGGCTCCTTTGCAATCCTTCTCGGTCCTCTAGACGGTCGGCTCATCTGGTGTTGAGCATCTTATTCTTCGATTTAATAGAAAAGAAACTATCCTACTTTTACATTATCTTTGGGAAACCTCGAGTTATATTCAAGGGGAGAACAGGGAGAAGAGAAAGGATCTTGAGTTATCTCGAGTTACATGTGGAATAGAAGGTAGAGGCTTGGTATGCAAACCGACATGCAAACAACCATCTCAAGTTATCTTGAGTTACATGTGGAATAGAAGGTAGAGACTCGATATGCAAACTGAGATGCAAACAACCATAACCAACCAATAACACATAGGGTTTATAGGCCATAACCATGCTACACATCCACCATCAAAATTGTTGTAGGGCGACACGTATCAATTTCATATATACCATATCATATATGTATATTAGTTTGTGGTCGCATGTGGTATTTAGTCGGATATGCACATTAGTCATTTTAAATATTCGCATCATATGCAATAAATAAATGATGATAAAACAAAAATCTGATCATATTGATTATCCCAAAACACAATACGTTAATCTTGCTCTGATACCACTGTTGGGTTTTATGGCCTCAGAGTAAATGGTGGAATTTTTTTTACTGGACATTAACCCATAACAGGAGATTGCATCTACAACTATGTAATGGGAAGGATGGTTTTAGCGAGGTGTACTTGGTCTTGGGTCTTACCCAGTGACAATACCTCACAGACATGTACGGTGTTTAACGCCATGTCTTGGACGGTGTTTGTGCAGCTCCTGGTCTTCGCCATGGACTCTGGTGTGTCCTCCTAAGTGGCAGACATCTCCCACATCTATAGATAGTCCACACGGACCACCTAGAACTCCTTCTCTTCTGGAAGAATTGGCAGGAAGGAGATGACCATCCTATTGGTGTACTAGTACCTACCTGCTCTCCCGAACTCAGATTACTTTTTTGTAGTTGTCTTTCCCTCGATGTGCCTCCCTAGTCGCGTAGCACTTGCTCGGGCTCTCTCAGTTACTAGAACCATAGAGGACAACAACTTTGTAGAGAAACATGTGTTATGAGTTCTGAGAAGCCCCCAATACACCTCTATTTATAGTAGAGAGCAGGATCATGGTTCCCAGTCTATTTGGGAGTAGAAGGATCCAGAAATTGTACAAACTAATTACACTGCGGCAGGCGAACCGATCAGCTCACAAGTGAAACAGTCAGTTGGGAGTGTGACCTGACCAGTTCACTAGTGAACTGGTCAGTTGGAAGTGTGAGCTGATTGGTTAACCCAGTGAATAGGTCGGTTCACTTCCCAGACTTGTCCGCAATTGACTTTCCTCAATTGTTTCCAATTAATGCAAAGATTAATCCTTATTCCAATCGAATTGAACAAGTGAAATGTGAATTTTTCCTCCAATTGAGCAAATCTTTATTTCCTCAGTTAGCAGGATTGTGAGTCGTCCATTTCACCAAGTGAATGGGTCGGTTGGCTCACACCAACCGATTGGCTCCAAGGGTGAATCGGTCGGTTGGTAGTCCTGACATTGCCAATGCAGTCTCCAATCGACCTAACACTCTAACCAACTAATTCAACACTTGAACTTGATAGTTCCGAGTCCATTCACTTAATTGTATGTTTAATTGAGTACCTAAAACCAGTAGTTTCAATCTAAACATCATTCATGGACAATCTCCTCTTCCAGGGGTATCCTATGTGTGTGACCCTGTAGGTTCCAATTTACATTGGCAATGAATATCCATAACTAACTTATGACATCACAAGAAACTAGCATAATCTAGTAACTCATCATTGCTACCCAAGTAACTCAGAAAGTTGGAGAACAACTTCAACCTACAATCTGTGATTAGTGTTACCGTGATCATATAGTTCCTTTGTCACTGACATCCAGATTGAACTCGAGGCATGGAGCGTCATCCTCTTCAACATTCAATCCATGTTCCTTAACCTAGAGCAGACTGTCTGAGATGCATGTGAATTCACATATCATATATGGAATCACATGAGAATGGCCATACAATTCTCACTCTCTCTTATCAAGGGGCCCTGGATATCATACTCCTTATAGGAGGGACAAATCCCATATCTTAACTCACATTCAAGTCCCCATGTGTCAAAGTCATCCAATCATCATCGTTATAACAACCCATGTTTCAAGACTCCGTTTGATGTTGTCAAAGTGTACCCAATCACATGTGATGAGTGCAGTGATTTCAGGTCTAAGAACCACAATCACCACCATCAGTATAAGAGACGATTGTGACTACCATTCCATGGTATCCATGTATCACACTCACGGTGGGTCTGTCTGATATATTGTTCTCTAACATATATCTGTGTGCTTGACTTGATATCATATATCATGACTAATGAGACTCTGTCATTTGTCAACACACACTCTAGGCTTTTGTATTATTGTTGTCTATTTTTCTTCCACAATAATATCCAACTAGGGACATAACAAGAATGTATGTACTCTTATCATACATGTGGTCTCATTGTTCAGGTCCTCAACCGGAAGACATATGTCATTGAGTCACATCATTCTTTAGACATCTATCATGTATGTGTCATCATCTCATGAGTGAGACAAACATAATAGACATAATTACCTTTATCATTATCAAATCAAGTATCATATGCCTCATTGAAATCATCTTATAATTGTCTCTCTGGGAATGATATACCAACACTATTCCTCTCATCAAACGTGCTTTTTGAATCACAAAAGTACATGTCGACATGCATGCTTGCTCTCTTAATAATTATATAATGTGCTAGTTCCATATATATGTTGTCGATGTATCGTTATGTCGTGCATATGTGCAAGTTCTATTCATGATTCTCTTATCTATATAGACATCTTGTTACATACATCATATATTAGCCGATCTATAGTTGGCGTTCTTATATGTTCTTATACATCTGCTATAATGATCCTTTAAATCTATGCAACGACTTGCTAGTTTTATCCTTGCCTCGTTTTTTTGGCTCAAAGTGGACATAGTCTTTTACTATATCCTTTTTACTGTGTTGCTTGTGATATAACTAGCATGTTACCTATATGTTCTAGCATTGTGTTTAATATTGAACTGGATACATTAGTATGTGTTATGTTGATGTGATATGTTAAGAAAATTGTTGATCTATTGACTTTGAATCTTGTATTTGTTCTTGATATTCCTTTAACATCATGTGAAACATGTTGTCACATTAATCTGATATGGTAACAACTACTATGCGTTCTACCCCTTCTATTTAGCTTTTTGAATTGCCAGCTCAGTTGGAAATTGAGCAAGAGACCATGTCTAGCCATAAGAACCAAGAAGTGAATATGCAAGAAGCTAATCTCGTGTATTGTAAGCCCCAACATGAATATCAAATGGGGCTAAATAGGAGGACCAGACCAAACAAGCCACAATTTAAATCCAATCATGCACAGGGAAAGAAACCTAGAGGCTCTTGTAATGCTTGTAGGCAATTTGGCAACTTTAGATCAACTTGTCCAAACAAGGATGGAAACAAGGGCAAAGGCCTAGAACAAGGAAGAGAAAATAAGAAGGTTTTCATTGGCGTGATTGAATGCAATAATTTTGTCTTGGCTGAATCCAATGCATGGTGGGTTGAATCTGGTGCAACTCATCACATTGTGAAGAAAAACATGGTTTGGAATCTTTCAAGGAAATCAAACTAGGGGAACAACGCATATATATTGGTAACAACACCTACCTTGATGTGGAAGGTGTTGGTACTTATTGTCTTGACCTTGGAGAGATCATCATGGTTCTTAAAGATGTTTTCTATGCCCCTGGAATAAATTACAATTTAATTTCTGTTACCGCACTTATGAAAAATGGCTTAAAAGTTCATTTTTATAATTAGAGGGTGTCCATAGGGAAAGAAAAGAAGGTTCTTTCTATGGGAAAGTGTGTACCTAAAAATGATCTTTTCTACATTCCTATAATCAGTACTGAAGTAAATAATGTCAATGCTTCTTTTTTTACTCTTTGTGTGCTTTGTATGAATGTGATCTATGGCATTATAGATTAGGTCATCCTGGAAAATCTAAAATGGAACAAATGATAAAACTAAAATTTCTTCCTAATATGACAAAGGTAATTTTAACTCCATGTGAGCATTGTTTGGTTAGAAAAATGACTAAGAAACCTTTTGGAGTTGGACATAAGTCTATTAAATTATTAGGTCTAATCCATTCAGATATTTATGGACCACTATGTGTGAAGACATAAGGAACTTCATAACATTTATAGATGATTATTCAAGATTTGCCTATATCTACCTAATTGCTTTGAAACCTGAAGCATTAAATTGTTTTAAAAGATATAAAAAGGAAGTAGAAAGGCAACTTGGAAGAAATATTAAGGTTCTAAGAATAGATAGAGGAGGGGAATATAATTCAAAAGAATCAGAATCATATTGTCAAGAACATGAAATTAAAATACATATAACCATGCCTTATATGCCACAACAAAATGGAGTGGTGGAAAGAAAAAATAGAACCATAATGAATGCAGTGAGATGTATGCTATCTCATTCACATAATCTTTGGGGTGAAGCATTACAAACTAAAAATCATATATTGAATAAAATGCCCACTAAATCTGTAATATCTACACCTTATGAAATATGGAATGGGAGGAAGCTAGATCTAAGTGATCTTAGGAAATGGGGGTGGATTGCCATGTCCTAATACTTAATCAACTTAAGTAAGTTGGAACCTAGAACATTAAAGTGTAGATTTATCGAATATTCAAATAAATCTATAGGATATAGATTTTATCATAAAAAAGGGATCATAGAGTATAGGGATGCAACATTCCTAGAAAACGTTGAGGAAAAAGAATATCAAAACAAAGAGATGTAACCTTTACACATAATAAGTGATGATTATTTTAATGATACTCAAGAAAATGAAGTAATTAATGATCTAGAACACTGACAAAATATGGAAAATGAAAATATGGAAAATGAGAATATACATGTGGAAGTTGAAGTAGAAAATAAACCCATTATTGGCAATAAAAGACAAAGATCCTCACCGGCATGGATGTGTGACTATCATTTGTATTCATGTGAGCCTTCATGTTTATTAGTATACATGGAAGAGGAAAACCACATAGATCCCATGACATATAAGGAATCACAAAATCCACATGAAAAAGTATCATGGTATGAAGCCATGAAGAAATAAATTGATTCCATGAAAAAGAATAATGTTTGGGAATTGTGAGATTTACCTAGAAATAGAAAGGCCATTGGATGCAAATGGGTATTTAAGAAAAAGCTTTGAGCTAATGGATCTATTGATAAATATAAGGCTCGATTAGTTTCCAAAGGGTTTACATAAAAAATTTGAATTGATTTCCAGGAAACATATTTTCCTATAGACAAATTTGCATCAATAAGAATGATTTTGGCAATTGTTGCACATTTTGACTTAGAATTGCATCAAATGGATGTAAAAAATTCTTTCCTAAATGGGGAATTAAAGGAAGACATTTATATGAATCAACCTGAGGGTTTTTAGGTTGAAGGAAATGAACATAAAGTATGCAAGTTAAATAAGTCAATATATGGTTTAAAATAGTCTTCTAGACAATGGTATCTCAAATTTCATGATGTAATGGTTCAATTGGGATTTGTCTCGAACAAATTAGATAGTTTTGTTTATGTCTTAAAAGGTGGGAGAAAGTTTATAATATTATCCTTGTATCTGGATGAAATTTTTCTTGTTGGAAATGATATAAACATGATAAGAAACTGATGGAGATGGGACTTACACTAAAAGATCACTCTTCCTATGGGAGTCCCAAAGATGCACCAAAAACCCTAGGGAGTTGATGTTCTCTCTAGGTTTACCTAGAACTGGTGTTTAGATAACAACTCCAACCCCATAAGAGTATGGAAGCCTTATCATAGTATAGATTTAGGATTGAACCCAAAAGACAACGGTCTTGTTGCAAGCAACAAGATGAAAAACGTATAGAACTTCACTTAGCTACTCACTAGTTGGCACTTATATCGAAAAGTTGGATTTTGATGGTTTTAAATTAAAACATGAAAAGTAAAGAAAGCAAGCAAATCTAAGAGTTAAACTATGATAAAGATCACTAGGGTGTGATTGGTTTTTCACCGCCACTACACATCGATCAACACGTGTAAAGCAAAACTTAACCTGCAAAAAGAGTTCGGTCAGTTAGTATCCTTGTAGACCTAGTCTCCTTTCGGATAACCTAGCTACGAGAAGTGTGGGAATGTTGCAACGCCAGCCATTCCCGATCAAATGGTCACATTACTTTACATCATTCCCCTCGCAAAGCGTGTTCCTCGACTTACCAAGATTGCACTTCCATACATTAACTGATTCCATTTCATAGTATGAAAGTGCAACGGATGATAATGAGTTTACTCCACTTCTTGAGATACACTTCTAGATACCGAAACAGATACATGGTGGATACATGCATCAAGAACCAACATGCAAACGAGTTTCGAATCTAATAGTACAAACGTAGACAATTCATACTAAAAGATAAAAGATAACACAAGTTGGAGATCAAGCAACAAGTATTCATTAATCGTTTGATGTTGAACCGACAAAGATAAGAACTCTACATTACAACCTAAGGATTACATTTTACATGATATGAAAGTATGGGTAGCGGGGCTACTCCCCGCACCCTAGTGAAGAAGACTACTCCCTCATGACTAAGACCAAGAAGGAGGCGAGAAGAGAGAGAGAGAGCATCATCCCCATAAGGATGGAAGAAGGTCAACCCCTTGGAGAGAGAGAGCAACGATCCACCGGTCTTCGTAGGTTGCACGATGAGGAGGTCTCCCCTTCCCACCTTCTTGACGAAGAAGGAGAAAGCACCTTCGGGATGGAGTATGGACCTCAGACCGACAACCCCAGGGCGGAGGATGGAAGTGGCAAGAGCTCTGGAACGATTGGGGCAGCCTTTGGACGTCTGAGATGTCCCTTTTTGGAGGACCCTTGGGGTCTTATTTATAGGCTTTGAGTGAAGTCCAAACGGTTTGGAGACCGTTTGGGGCCTCAAGACCGTTTGGCTTGTGAGCCCGTTTGGCTTCAAACGGTCTTGAAACCGTATGAACTCCATGCGGTCTCGGGACCGTTTGGCTTCATGCGGTCTTGAGACCGTTTGAACTCCATGCGGTCTCGGGACAGGTTGGCTTCATGCGGTCTCGGGACCGTTTGAACTCCATGCGGTCTCGGGACCGGTTGGCTTCATGCGGTCTTGGGACCGTTTGACTCCATGCGGTTTCGGGATCGGTTGGCTTCATGCGGTCTTGAGACCGTTTGAACTCCATGCAGTCTCGGGACCGGTTGGCTTCATGCGGTCTTGAGGCCGTTTGAACTCCATGCGGTCTCGGGACCGGTTGGCTTCATGCGGTCTTGAGATCGTTTGAACTCCATGCGGTCTCGGGACCGGTTGGCTTCATGCGGTCTTGAGACTGTTTGACTCCATGCGGTCTCGGTACCGGTTGGCTTCATGCGGTCTTGGGACCGTTTGACTCCATGCGGTCTCGGGACCGGTTGGCTTCATGCGGTCTTGAGACCGTTTGACTCCATGCGGTCTCGGGACCGGTTGGCTTCATGCGGTCTTGGGACCGTTTGACTCCATGCGGTCTCAGGACCGTTTGGCTTCATGCGGTCTTGGGACCGTTTGAATCCACTCGGTCTTGAGGCTGGGTTATTCTTTTATGATTTTTTTGTGCTTTTTCTGCATATATAAAAGGAAAAAGTTAGTCTGATGGTGTATTTACAAAAAGGGGTAAAATTAGGATAATGTATAGTTTAAAAGTAAAAAAAGAGTATGGAAAACTAAAGAAAAAGACTAAGATAATCGACTAAAATAGGGGGTTATCACCCCCCCAACTTAGAGTCTAGCTTGTCCTCAAGTTAGATAGAGTTGAGACATGTAATGGCGAGGCGATTTTATTTAGGATTTCCATACTCTTGCTTCAATTCTTGACCTGAGTTCCCCTGGGGTCATATCAAGTCTTATTGCATGCCTTGATTCTTTCGGATTTCGAGAGTTGCTTGGATCTCAGGTTCTTTCCGTATCTCAAAGTTTGTATTGGGACCACCTTATTTTGTGCATGTTGTTGACTCTAATCAGCTTTATACCTCTCTGAAAAACCTACTGGAAGCTAGAGAGGGTATGAGGGTTGGCTAAAGGATTTGAAGTGTAGCTCCCCCTTCAAGTGGGGGAGGGGCTGTCTATGCTTTTTAGAATCTCACTACCGGGCACGACACATCTGCCTTTATGAGGGAAGCTGAATATACCGGCCGGGCGAGTCCTTTATGAGCCTTTCATATACTTGGAAACTTTAGGGTTTCACTACCGGGCACGACACATCTGCCTTTGTGAGGGCAGCGGAATGTGCCGGTCGGGTGAGACCTTCGTCAGTTCTTCGTATAGATCCTTATACATGGCACAACTCTCATAATTTTATTCGTCTCTCTGGCTTTTATTCAATAACTCACAGGCTTGGATTTTGGGATTTTTGAGAATTTATTTTGGGCGGCCAAGCCTCTTTTATTTTGAAGAGAGGAAAGTTGTTCTTAAAGTTTTTCAACGTGCACTTATTTGGTTTGTGGTGCACTTGCAGAACTTTTTGATTTGGAAGTTGCCTGATTTCCCTCTCATCCTCGAGATCTTGGCTTATTTCTGCCTTGATTTTGACCTGTGGAGAGTCAGATGAAGAATTGAAGCAAAAATATGAAATCACTAGTGGGTGGAAATTGATAAATCGCCATTCGATGTCTAAGTGCTATTTACTTATAGGGACTAACATGATTCTAGAGTTCGTTGAGGTGACTTTTTTTGAAAAAGAAATTAAGTAAAAAGAATTGTAAAAAGACTTGTTTAAGAAAAAATTTAAGAATAAAGAATTGTATGGAAAGTGTTAGATAGAAAGAGGAGTGTAGAAATTGATACCTCGCCCTTGTCTAATGTACCCCCCCTAACTTATCGCACACTCTGTCCCCAGAGTGGCAAAGTGATAGGTTGAGAAGTCATTAGGACAAGGGCCGCGGGTTAAGGTAAATCTTCATTTGCCCCCGGAGAACGAAGTAGATTGGATGTGAACTGTCCTCGTAAAGCGTGGTAGTCCACGTCAGTCATTTCCTCTACTGGTCTTTGAAGAACAATGATGATGTACATCCAGTAGAGGACGTGGAAGCCGCAATCGTTCGATTGTCGTATTTGCTGGGGGCATTTGTGGCAGAAGGCAGGGCGATGGAAACGTTCTTTGTCGTACGCCTTTGTATGCTGACTCAGAAAATCGATTAATTTCTCGGCGCACTCCTTTGCCACTACTTCTGTTGGCGTCTTTGGCGTCACGATGTAGTGTCGCTGTCGAGCGTTGAACTGGCTGTCAGAACTGTTGTATATTGTGGTTGTTCCGTCTGGGAGGTTTGTTGCCAGGAGAATCGAATGCTCATGATACAGGATGGGTAACATGATGAACTTCGGCGTTGTGTGTTGGAGATATGAGATCAGTGCGTCGGTTGTGCCGAAGTTCTTGAGCTTTAGGAGATCATCTTTCATATATGGAGACGCCATGTATGTGTTTGGGTTGGTTTGGCCAAGTAGAAACTGGTAGGCGGACATGAGGCTGACAGAGAGGGATCCCTTATCCTGTAGAGTCTCTCGCAGTGAATCTGCCATTACGAGTATGTCTCGAGACATGTATACCAGGCCATCTTTGTCTGCGGAGAGTCGCGCCATAATGGTACGCAATTCGAGGTTGTTAAGACTCTTGCAAGCATCGCGATCAAAATCATGAAATGTTGGGTTGATGGTGTAAGCAGGATCACCCTTGCTTTTATCTTGCTCTGGTGACTTGGTCTGTTCTGACTTTTTCAGAATTTGTCGGAAAGGTCGACGTTGTCGTCGCTGGAAAGCTGAGAAAAGGTACCGAGGAACATCATCTGGTGACATAGTTGGGTCGTTGAAGAATCGTCTATCACAGATGAGCTCCATGGCATAGCGTCCTCGTAGGGAATGAAAGTCTTCAGCTACCAGGGCGTTGAATGGGATTTCCTGGTTCAGCGCTTGGATGTGTCGGATGGTGCAGAAAGAACTGTCCCCAGATCCCTCGGTGGCTTGGACTGGAGGGTTTATGATTTTGAACCATGGTTGGCTCCAGTCTTGGCGAAGAGATGGGTGTGCAACCCAGATTAATTTAAGCAGCCGAAAGGGTATACACCTGGCTTCTCCTGCTACTTCTCCTACGAAATTTATTGTGCCGGCTGGTATCTCGGCGCTACAGAAATTGTATACTTTGGCATCCCGAGCCTCAGTATCCACTATCATAAAAAGCTAGTGGTCCGAGACTTGGAAGGGCATTGTAAGATAACGTGCCCTTCTTGCCTAACCGACACGCAGTCGCTCAACCGATTTTTCGCGTATGTCTTTGTATAGAAGGCCAAAAGACAAAGCGGGTGAAGCATTAAAAACCGGTTGTTGCCACTTGTGACTTCTATATGTTTCTATACAATTGGCGAGGAGGACACGGAAAATCACCATTGGCATCGTGGACCGAGGTCATAGGATGCAACGGAAATCATCGCGTGTCAACTTACGCCTGATTTTGGTGTTATGATAGATTATGTCTTCCCCCGCTTTTGCATCGTCCACTATAGTGTTCAGTATAAAAATGTCCTGAGCATCTAAAGTAGAGATGGCTGCCATATCTAGGTCGTGCATTTTGTGCGGTAGAGGAGGTGGCGGGGGAAGCTCTTGTGGTGGAGGAGAAGCAGGTTGTTCGAAGGCCTCTACATGGCACTCTAGATTATCGTCCAAGTCAGAGGCAGAGTCAAGATCCTCGTCTGTGTCTAGACTTACTCGGTCTGCCTCATATTGGTAAGGGGGAGAAGGTACTGAGAAAAGAGCAGAGGTTTTTGGTGGGCTGGCGCTGGTTCCTAGTATGCATTGTTGTAACTCAGCGTAGGCCG
The DNA here is from genome assembly GCA_963693085.1 of Alisma plantago-aquatica. Lineage (NCBI taxonomy): Eukaryota > Viridiplantae > Streptophyta > Magnoliopsida > Alismatales > Alismataceae > Alisma > Alisma plantago-aquatica. Next base: position 503,869,517 of record OY856410.1, on the reverse strand, counting down.
CGTCCTTGGCAGCTTCCCCGATGGACCCCATAGCTGAATAGTCAAAGAATTGATCCCCATATGACATGTTGACATTGTCGTTGTGTGGGGACTTGGGGTGATGGTCACTGTCCTGGTGACCTTTGTCGGACCCTTTTTGGGAGGGTCCTGTTGCATGCCCGGGGTCTTCTCCGTCATCATGCTTGTCGTCCGAAGATGTATCTTTGTTGGAGTCAGCAGATGAGTCGGAGTCGTCGTCTTCTTTATCATCGTCATCTTTGTCATCCGCAGCTTCGTCTGTTTGCTTTTTGTTGGCAGACTTTTTACACCACCGATGAGTGGCTTGTAGCTCGTCGAAAGCCACTTGCAGATGCTCGTGTTTTTCGAGCAGTGCATCGTGGGCTTCTTTGAGGTCTGTGAATCTGCCCTCGGTGGAGAGGAGACGTGCTGTCAGTTCTGTGACTTGGGCACGTAGCTGTTGGGTTTCATTGTTATTTGCCTCCTCTTGGTGATGATGTAGCTGCGTAAGTGTTCCATCAATGGTAGCCAAGTGTGTTCTCAGGGCCTCTTGATGTTGCTCAAGCTTGCGGAGATTCTCTGGCAGAGGTTGAGTCTGTTTGGAGATCTCATCGACTTTTTGTGCTGTAGCTTCTTGCTGACGCGTTGCTCCAAGGACCAGGTCCGGCAGGTTGTTGGTGTGGCTGTTGATGTGCTCAACTTGCTTAGCCACTTCGTCCTGTCATTGCTGGATGCCTTGGAGGAAGGTAGGCAAGGCTCAGTGTTGTTCGTCGATTTTGGTTACCTGTCGTGATAAATCATGTACACAAGAAAAAATAGAATTTAATATGTTAGAAGGATCGGTGAGGAGGTTTCGGACAGCATCAAATTGACGGCCGAATTCCTCACCGATGTTAGTAAAAGGGACCCCAGGAGCAGAAGGGTGAGATGACTGGGGTCTGTGTGGGACGGTGTTAGTGTCTTGCGGAGGAGACAATGATGATGCCCCGAGCTGCGTAGTGACTGTGGATGTAGTCACCAGCGGTGTCGGGGTGGTGGCGGATGTGAAAAGTGGTGGTATTTGAGGCGAAAGTGGTGGTAGAGACAATGATGGGGTGGAAACTATGGGAGTAAATGGAAGGGTGGTGAAGTCGGGCATAGGGATGGAGAAAGGGAAGTCTGACGTAAACATGGGTGAAGAAGTGGATGTGAATGGTTGCGTGGATGAGGGGAGGAAGGGAGTTGTAGATGTTGGAATGGTGGAAGGCGGAGTGGTGGTGGCAGTGGTTAGCTGCTCGTGGAGACTCTGGATAAAAGAGTCGATGGAGGATGTTGTTAAGACTTCTTCGTGGAACTGCTCGGCCTCCGGATTTGGCCGAGATGTTGGTGTCCCCGACAGCTGTTGGGCCTACAACTGCCTTCTAGAAGGCCGTTTGACAGGCATTTTTGTAGGTCGAGCTGTCAGGGTTGTGATACTCATCTCTGATTGACCCGCTGTTGCTTTCTTTTCAAGTTTTTTAACCGAAGCTAGCAGATGAGTAAGCTCCTCGTCAGAGAAGAGGAGTTGTGTCATATCATAGTGTGCTAACTCCAGGAGCGGGAGGAGAGTCCTTGATGACTTGACCATAGGGCAGAATACATAGTGTAGTTTTCCATCCTTTTCCTTGATTATGAACGAGTTCTTCAGAGTTTGCTCGTTGGTGAGGATGTCACCCTTTAGTTGCGTGCAGCGGGGTAAAGGTTTGTCCATCTTAAGATATTTGATGATAGATGTGACATGACCCCCCATGCAAATCTCTTTCCCCAAGATGGAGATTGAGAATTTCTGGATCACATGATGGCCGATATTAACTGGCCGTTCGTTAAGAATAGACCAGAGAACAAAAAGATCGGAGGTTATAACGTTCCCCCCTTCTGTCTTGGGGAAGAGTGCGGCAGCGATGATTTTGTGTACAGTGCACACAAAACCAGAGTGTATGTTTGACGCCTTGCACGTCTTTGCATCGTAAGTGGGGATCCCGGTTAAGGATTTCCAGAATGTATGTCTGTTGAATTCTGGATGATCGGTTCCCACTGTTTTAGCCTTTTGCAGCTGCTCCTGGTCGTCGATAAAGATGGAGTTCAGCATATTCTCTGTTATGACGACCTTGCTGCCAAAAATTTGGGTGACAAGCCTTCTGTCACCCCCGTCCCGAGACTTATCCGTGCTGTCAACGGGCTCCTTGGTCAGAAAGGAGAAGAATTCTGCGGTGGGTTCGTAGTAAGATACTTCATGTATTAGACACAACCTAGTGAGGTTGACTTTGTCTAGCACGTTGAAGATACGATCATATATCCCCATCTTGATTAGTATGCTGGAGAAGACATACTTGGTAGGTTTTAGGGTTTTATCGGTGGAGATGGTGGTTTGGATGAAAAGGTTCTCTGGTGGTGGTATCGTGGTGGTGATGGGAATGAAAGTGGTGGTAGTGATGGGGATAGTGGTGGTAGGAATGGTGGTGATAGTGGTAGTAGCAGCGATGGTAGCTGCAGGGATGGAAGGTTTGGCGAGGGGTTGGTCCATGGCGGAAACGGGTCAAACTTGTTTTCTTGCCCGCTTCTTGGAGGGATGCCCAGATGCAGTCTCCAAGACCTTACGTTTCCCCTTGTGATCTTCGGCGGCGGATTCCTCCTCATGATTCGGTGTGTAATCCGAACCTTCTTCGTCATCAGAGGAGATTTCTTCTACTTCTTCTTCAGATGCCTCAGCTAGACATTTGGTGAGGCGGGTAATCTCACACAAGACATCCATCATTTTAGTATTTGTTGGGACTGCTCTGGTGGTGTTGAAGACATCTCTGATCTTCTTGAGCCTGTCCAGCTCTTCGATCATTTGCTCCCTTGTCTGAGAGGGAGCAGCTCCCGAGCCGGTGGTCTTGTTTGCTAGTGATGCCATTTCTGAAAAATAAGAGTTTATGAGTTAGAGCAAAAGATTTAAAACAAATTAGATTTTATTTGTAGTTATGTCTTTTGTAATTTTGTGAAAGATTAATGGATGTGGAGACCAAACGGTTTGGAGACCGTTTGGTCCCAAACGGTTTGGAGACCGTTTGGTCCCAAACGGTTTCGAGACCGTTTGGTTCCAAACGGTTTGAGGACCGTTTGGAAAATGAAGAGTCGCAGGGTCGCCGGCGTGGGTGAAGACGAAGATGAACCGGTGCGGAGGCGGAGGTTGTGCTGATGACCACAGTGGTGGTGAAAACGATGGTGAAAAATGACGATGATAGCGGAAATGAAGTCGGTGACGGAGGACAGAGCTGATGGTTGCGGTAGGAAGAGAAACTTGCGGGAGACGATAGAAATTTGCGGACGATCGTTAGAGCCGTCGGCGAAGAAGGCGGCGATGGCGGTACAGACGGTGACGACGAAGGCGGCAAGGAAGATGAGTGGCGTGCGTTGAGGTCACCGGACTACCTTGCAGGTGGTTGGTGGACAGAAGAGCGATCGCGCGGGAGCAACAGAAGCAGCAAGAAGGTTCTTCGCACAAGCGCTCTAGAGAGTTCGAAAGTTCAAAGAGAGAAAGACGAAGGGATAGGGTTAATATTTATAGGGAACAGTTGGTGACCCTTTGTATTCCAAGCGGTTTTGATGTCGTCTGGCTCCAAACGGTCTCAAGACCGTTTGGTCCCAAACGGTTTGAGGACCGTTTGGCTCCAAACGGTTTGGAGACCGTTTGGATTCCAAACGGTTTCAAGACCGCTTGGGAGGGCAAAGGCAGAAAGGTTTTTATATTTTTGTGTTTGTTTTTTATTTATGCATTTTTATGTTGTTTGTTTTTTATTATTTGTTTTTTTTTATAGTTTTAGTTATGTAGATTTTTTGTATTTTTTAAAGAACAGATCATAGAGTAGAAGTCTTGGGTTGTCTCCCAAGTAGCGCCTTGGTTTTATGTCGCTGGCTCGACGAAGTTAAAACATAGTTATGCTGCTGGCATAGTATTTGATTGTTCATGTCTATTCGGCCCATGTTTAGGGTTCGACTCGGGCTGCCCAGCAAAAGTGCCCGCCGGAGGTTTTAGTTGTGCAGCAATCTGGGCGAGCTGGGCTTCAATTGCCTTCTGTTGGGCTTGTTGGTTGGCCAGCATGGTTTGCTGAGATTGTAGCATTTGTCTTATCGAAGATATCTCATCCTCCGGCTGCACAGTAGCATCTTTCTGAGGGCTTTGTTGTTGAGGCTGCTGAGTATGCAACTGCGGGTGAAGCGGGGGATGAGTGTACTGATAGTAGGCTGATTGATTTCTAGGGTAGTTAGCCCTAGGGAAATTGTTCCTTGGGTTCCCTTGACTTTGGTTAAAATTGTTTGGAAACCCTGGAGGCAGCCTACTATCAAATCCCCCTTGTGTCTGATGTTGCAGATTCGCAGTTCCGGAAGGATTCCCATACTAGAACCCAGGATGGTTCCTTGGTTGACTGGGATTATAGTAAACTTGTCCGGGAATAGTATGGATGGAGTTGACTTGCTCCGGAATCTGAACTTCAACCTGATTAGTGATGGACTCATATGGTTGTGGTGGTGGATGCAGATCCATCATCACATTATAGAGCATTCCGCAAGAGAGAGTCGGATGGTCCGAAGCATGACAAGCCTCACAGGATCATGTGACGGCTTTGGCTTGATGAACCAGCGGGGTTTTCTTCTTATCAATTTCCCCTAGAGTTGTCTCAAGGGCTTGCTGTTTATGAGCGATTGTTTTCAATGCCTCGGCTATTGACTTCAGTTCCATAGATTCCTCATCTTTAAAAACTTTAAGGACACTTTTTCCAGCTGACCGTCCCCAGTTGGATTGGTTTTCAGCTCCTAAAGTAACAATCTTCCAAGCGTCCTCATAGTTCTTCCTCATGAAATTTCCTCCAGACGAGGAATCTAGGAATTGTTTAATATCATCGCTTACCCCCCGATAAAAAGTTTCTATCAGCTGATTCTGTGAAATTCCATGATGAGGGCATTTGCGTAGAAGTTCCTTAAATCTTTCCCATGCCTCAGCGAGGGTTTGCCCAGGTAGCTGGGAGAAGTGATTGATTTTCCCTCTGATTTCATAGGTCAGCGAGGGTGGGAAGAACTTCTCTAGGAATTTTTCCTCTAGAGGGGCCCAAGTGGTTATAATAGGTTCTCTGTCCAATGAGTTGTACCAACTCAAGGCCCTTCCAGATAAGGTGAAATGGAACAGGTGGAGCATTATCGCATCGAAAGCGATACCGGCTTGTGGGACCAGGTGGCATAATGCCTTAAACATTTTCAAATGGTCCATGCAATCGTCTCTTGAACCTCTAGAGAAGGATATTCCTTGCATAATCTGGATCCACTGGGTCCGGATCTCAAAGTTTGGGATGTTGATGATCGGAGGCCGGACCGGGTGGTTGTCCTCGTAGTTTTTCGGGACTACATAGTCCCTCAGTTGCTTGTTTCGTAACTCGAGCTGAGCCGCCTCAGTCTCCGCTCTTATGCGGGCTAGCTCTTCTACTCGTATCTCCGCTTGTATTTGGGCACGGGTGTCTGCGATAAGTTGTGCCCGTTGTGCGGCGATGGCAGTATTAACTCTATCCATTATCAAAGCAGCTTGGTGCTGTTCGTCAGCCATTTGCCTAGCGCGATGACGATTGAGACGGATTAGGCGGTGGAAACTTCTCTCTACCTCGGAGTCAAACTCCGGATCAGGGGAGAATCCGCGACTATGCAGTGATTGCATGCATGTGTTCTACCTGAGTAGAGAAAAGAGAACACCTTTTAGATAATAGTGAAAATATGAAAGTTTCAAGAAGATATAGAGTTATGATTCAAAATAGAAAGTGTAAAATCCTAACCAACTAGAAAGGTACTAAGTGAAATAACAACGTTCCGTTGTCCCCGGCAACGGCGCCATTTTTTGATGGAGCTGGGACTTACACTAAAAGATCACTCTTCCAATGGGAGTCCCAAAGATGCACCAAAAACCCTAGGGAGTTGATGTTCTCTCTAGGTTTACCTAGAACTGGTGCTTAGATAACAACTCCAACCCCATAAGAGTATGGAAGCCTTATCATAGTACAGATTTAGGATCAAACCCAAAAGACAACGGTCTTGTTGCAAGCAACAAGATGAAAAACGTATAGAACTTCACTTAGCTACTCACTAGTTGGCACTTATATCGAAAAGTTGGATTTTGATGGTTTTAAACTAAAACATGAAAAGTAAAGAAAGCAAGAAAATCTAAGAGTTAAACTATGATAAAGATCACTAGGGTGTGATCGGTTTTTCACCGCCACTACACATCGATCAACACATGTAAAGCAAAACTTAACCTGCAAAAAGAGTTCGGTCAGTTAGTATCCTTGTAGACCTAGTCTCCTTTCGGATAACCTAGCTACGAGAAGTGCGGGAATGTTGCAACGCCAGCCATTCCTGATCAAATGGTCACATTACTTTACATCATTCCCCTCGCAAAGTGTGTTCCTCGACTTACCAAGATTGCACTTCCATACGTCAACTGATTCCATTTCATAGTATGAAAGTGCAACGGATGATAGTGAGTTTACTCCACTTCTTGAGATACACTTCTAGATACCGAAACAGATACATGGTGGATACATGCATCAAGAACCAACATGCAAACGAGTTTCGAATCTAATAGTACAAACGTAGACAATTCATATTAAACGATAAAAGATAACACAAGTTGGAGATCAAGCAACAAGTATTCATTAATCGTTTGATGTTGAACCGACAAAGATAAGAACTCTACATTACAACCTAAGGATTACATTTTACATGATATGAAAGTATGGGTAGCGGGGCTACTCCCCGCACCCTAGTGAAGAAGACTACTCCCTCATGACTAAGACCAAGAAGGAGGCGAGAAGAGAGAGAGAGAGCATCATCCCCACAAGGATGGAAGAAGGTCAACCCCTTGGAGAGAGAGAGAAACGATCCACCGGTGTTCGTAGGTTGCACGATGAGGAGGTCTCCCCTTCCCACCTTCTTGACGAAGAAGGAGAAAGCAGCTTCAGGATGGAGTATGGACCTCAGACCGACAGCCCCAGGGCGGAGGATGGAAGTGGCAAGAGCTCTGGAACGATTGGGGCAGCCTTTGGACGTCTGAGATGTCCCTTTTTGGAGGACCCTTGGGGTCTTATTTATAGGCTTTGAGTGAAGTCCAAACGGTTTGCAGACCATTTGGGGCCTCAAGACCGTTTGGACAGTGAGACCGTTTGGCTTCAAACGGTCTTGAGACCGTATGAACTCCATGCGGTCTCGGGACCGTTTGGCTTCATGCGGTCTTGAGACCGTTTGAACTCCATGCGGTCTCGGGACCGGTTGGCTTCATGCGGTCTCGGGACCATTTGAACACCATGTGGTCTCGGGACCGGTTGGCTTCATGCGGTCTTGGGACCATTTGACTCCATGTGGTTTCGGGACCGGTTGGCTTCATGCGGTCTTGAGACCGTTTGAACTCCATGCGGTCTCGGGACCGGTTGGCTTCATGCGGTCTTGAGGCCGGTTGAAATCCATGCGGTCTCGGGACCGGTTGGCTTCATGCGGTCTTGAGACCGTTTGAACTCCATGCGGTCTCGGGACCGGTTGGCTTCATGCGGTCTTGAGACCGTTTGACTCCATGCGGTCTCGGGACCGGTTGGCTTCATGCGGTCTTGGGACCGTTTGACTCCATGCGGTCTCGAGACCGGTTGGCTTCATGCGGTCTTGAGACCGTTTGACTCCATGCGGTCTCGGGACCGGTTGACTTCATGCGGTCTTGGGACCGTTTGACTCCATGCGGTCTCGGGACCGTTTCGCTTCATGCGGTCTTGGGACCGTTTGAATCCACTCGGTCTTGAGGCTGGGTTATTATTTTATGATTTTTTTGTGTTTTTTCTGCATATATAAAAGGAAAAAGTTAGTATGATGGTGTATTTAAAAAAGGGGTAAAATTAGGATAATGTATAGTTTAAACGTAAAAAAAGAGTATGGAAAACTAAAGAAAAAGACTAAGATAATTGACTAAAATAGGGGGTTATCAGAAACATCAAAATTGAACATAGTAGAAAATTTGAGATGAAGGATATGGGTGAAGCAACCTATGTACTTGGAATCCAGATTCTTAGGAATCAAAAGTCTAGAATACTTAGTATAAACCAAGAGAAGTACTTGCATACAGTTTTAAAGAGGTTTGGAATGAAAAATTACAATCTGGCACCTACACCATATGTGTATGGGAAATGATTGTGCAAGAAACAATGTTCTGGTAAGAGACAAGAACCTCTACAAATGTCACTATGCTCAGGCAGTCATAATTTTAATGGATGCCATGTTGTGTAAAAGACCAGACCTAGCATTTTCAGTTGGACTAGTGAGTAGATATCAAAGTAACCCTGATCCAATGCATTGGGAAGTTGTCAAAAGAATTATGAAATATATAATAGGCACACTACACCACAAAATAATATTTCAAGAAGAATCACTTGAGGTATTAGGCTACTTCGATGCAAACTTTGGGAGTGATAAAGATGATGGAAAGTCCACATCAGGACACTTATTCATTTTTGGTGGTGCATCCATATCAATGGGAAGTAAAAAACAAGGATGTATGGCTAGATACACACAGGAAGTTGAGTATGTTGCTTGCATCTCAGCCACTACCCATGCGATATGGATTAGAAGATTTTTGATTGATTTGAATCTTAATCTAATAGATGGACCAATACAAATATATTGTGATACTCAACCAGCAATAAGTTTGATTAATAGCGGTGCAAATAGTTTTAAAGGGAGGCACATTGAGTACAATATCATTATATACATGACTTTGTACAAAAGGGTGAAATAGAAGTCACCTATATCCCAATAAGTGATAATATTTCTGATTCATTAACAAAAATAATTTTAGCGGAATTATTTGTCAAGCATGTTAGCTTGATGGAATTAGGGAATAATTTATAGATCCCATGAATAGTGGGAGCCTATGTAATAGGAAAAGGGAAAATGTGCTTTAATGCATTGAAATGAGTACTTCACACGAGCAGTGGGAGGAATTATTTGATTACTTTACACGTATAGTGGAAGAATTTCTATTTGGTCTTTTGACCAAGTGGGAGATGTTGGGATATGGTCCGAAGACCAAAACTGACTCCCCTAGATAATAGCAATGTGATCCTATGTAAACTCGATCCTTACATATGGGGGAAGTGGTTGGGTATCATGTAAACCAAGGATGCGGTTTTGGGGGCAGAGTGGGTTGCTTGGGGAGCGCCTCTCCTATGTAAGCATGGGCTCTCCATCCATGATGGACACAAAAAAGTGGAAAGAAACAACCCAAGGAACCCCCAATAACCCTAACACTCTTCTCTCTCGCACAACCCTAGAAAAACAAAAAGGCAATAGGATGGCACACAAGGCTTAACTTTAAAACCCATATTTAATTTTCTGGAATCACTTCATCATGCCTGCTCATGTATACGTGGTAGATTTTAACGCCTTCTCTTCTCAGTCTTTCTCCTATTTTAACCAATGCTTCTCATGACTCCATCCTCCTTGATGGACTTTTAGTATGTATCCATCCTCTGGGACACAACATAGGAAAAATCATGCACACCTTTCAAGGAAAACTTTGTTACTCTTACCTTTTCAAATTGTTAATGATGGTAGTTTTGACACTGTCACCATAGGATTTGGTACTTGAAACTGCACCTCCGTGAGGAGAGTGGGCTGAAGTAGGATGGTGGGGAGTTATGACTTGAACACAAGGTCTAAGTCCCTTCCACTATCCACATATAAAGTGAGTTGTCATTGAACATATGTACCTACTAGCACCATGGATTCTGACCATAGACAAATCTGGTGCTCTCTGCAAGACAAAGGTATGTTATCAACAATGACAGCTCACTGCATATGTGGATAGTGGAAGGGATTTAGACCTTGTGTTCAAGTCATAGCTCCTCATCATCCTACTTCAGCCCACTCTTCTCATGGAGGTGCAATTTTGAGTACCAAATCCTGTGATGACAGTGTCAAAACCACCATCATTAACAATTTGAAAAAGTAAGAGTAACAAAGTTTTCCTTGAAAGGTGTGTGTACTTGTTCCTATGTTGTGTCCCTGAGTATGGATACATACTACAAGTCAATCAAGGAGGATGGAGTCATGAGAAGCATTGGTTAAAATAAGGAAAAGACTGAGAAGAGAAGGCATCAAAATCTACCGCGTATACATGAGAAGGCATAAGGAGGTGATTCCAAAAAATTAAATATGGGTTTTAAAGTTAAGCCTTGTGTGCCATCTTATTGCCTTTTTCTTTTTCTAGGGATGCGTAAGAGAGAAGAGTGTTTGGGTTATTGTGGGTTCTGTGGGTTGTTGCTTTCCACTTTTTAGTGTGTCCATCATGGATGGAGAGCCCATGTTTATATAGGAGAGGTTCTCCCCATGCATCCCACTCCGCCCCCAAAACCACATCCTCAGTTTACATGATACCCAACCACTTCCCCCATATCCAAGGACTGGGTTTACACGTATAGTGTAAGAAATGGTATTTTGTTTTTTGACCAAGTGGAAGATGTTGGGATATGGTCAAAAGACCAAAACCCACTATACGGAGTGGGTTGCTTGGGGAACGCCTCTCCTATATAAACATGGGCTCTCCATCCATGATGGACACACCAAAAAGTGGAAAGAAACAACCCACAAAACCCCCAATAACCCTAACACTATTCTCTCTCATGCAGCCCTAGAAAAAGAAAAAGGCAATATGATGGCACACAAGGCTTAACTTTAAAACCCATATTTAATTTTCTAGAATAACCTTCTCATGCCTATTCATGTATACACGATAGAATTTGACGCCTTCTCTTCTTAGTATTTCTCCTATTTTAACCAATGCTTCTCATGACTCCATCCTCCTTGATAGACTTGTAGTATGTATCCATTATCAAGGACACAACATAGGAACAAGTATGCACACCTTTCAAGGAAAACTTTGTTACCCTTACTTTTTCAAATTGTTAATGATGGTGGTTTTGATGTTGTCATCACAAGAATTGGTACTCGAAACTGAACCTCTGTGAGGAGAGTGGGCTAAAGTAGGATAGTGAGGAGCTATGACTTGAACACAAGGTCTAAGTCCCTTCCACTATCCACATATAGAGTGAGTTGTCATTGAAGATAAGTACCTATTAGCACCATGAATTCTGACCATAGACAAATCTAGTGTTCTCTGCAAGACTAAGGTATGTTATCAACAAAAATCAAAGGTCTACTAAGTAGCTATCATGCTATGAGATTCATGATATGTCCCACTACTATACAAGGACAACGTCCCTCCCTTCCTACATCCTATATCTTCTACCTTATATTAGACTCAACATATGCGATTTGTTTCCGATCTAGTTCATCTCAGCCACTTTTTTGTGTTGTTCAGCTCTGTATGTTATAGAATATGTCCATCGTCTCAAAAATTAAAAGGTCAATGTTCATAGAGAGACATTATAGTAGTAAAAAATATTCATAGAATCTTTTTCTATTCACATTCCTTGGTGCAGGAATATCTACTACTCGATGTGGAAGAGAAGACCAGGAACATACTAGTCATGCATACTCCAAGAAGAGACAAATGGTACACTCTCTAGATATGTTATTGCTTATAGGATATTAGTAATGCCTAGTTGTCTCAACAAGTAAAGATTATCAAATCTTTTCTTTACATAGTATATGACGTGGAACATTACTTATTTACATAATCAACATGGCATGCATCATAATCCATATATAACCATTTACCCTGCAAAAATGAAGAAAACATTATGTCTTAAGTACTATTATAGTTTGATTAAAATCCTTTCAAAATCTATTGATTGCATAATAATATTGATCTATTATTGCTATAAGCATGTTTGTTACTTAATTTGTGTACTTTTTCTAATCTATAAAGGGTACTACTTTCCGCATTTGGAATTATTGTCTCTTTAGACTAAATGAATTTTTTCCTTTGGATTTTAGAGTATTTCATGATTTTATATAAAATAATATAAAACATAAATATGGTATACCAATATTTTGACAGTAATTCTTAACAACTGTTAAAATTTACATTGTTGCAAATGTACCTATTGGTCCTGAGCATTGGAATTTCACTACCTCAGTGTCTTTTTTAGATCTCCATGGCATTATTGCTCAACATATTGGTATTTTGGCATGCCAAATAGCTATTGATATTTATCCCACTAACTATGTTATACAAATGTCACAAGTTAAAATGAATATTCAAATGGTCATGACATTGGTGTTAGAAATATTGGTTCATAATATTTAGTGAAAGTTTATTGTAGTGAAATACGACATCAGATAGGTGGTGGACACAAAAAATTACTGAGATATTTCTCATTAACCAGCAGATTGTGTTAATAACTATGCAATAGGGAAGGATGGTTTCCCAAAGATATACATGGTCCTGAAGTAAGTCCAGCGATAATCCTTATCGATGTAGATGTGCACTCTATCTTAGAAGGTGTTTGTGCAACTCCTGGTTGCATTGAGACTCATCTGACTGTTCATCCATGGACAACAGATTTGGACAACTGATGTAGCAACTCTTCTGATCTCGCCACAAACTGTGAGTTGACATTATTCTCCTAGCAGCAGTCAAAGGACTCCTACCTCTAGAGTAGTCCACACGGTCCAACTACAACTCCTGTCATCCTACTAGAATAGACGGGAAGGATTTGTCCCTCGCGTTGGCATACTAGTCATCAACCTGCTCTCCCACAACAATGATTCCCAATTGATTCTCTCCGGTAGCCTCCCATACCCCTCTATTTGTAGTAGAGGCCACGGTCAGGGTTCCCAGTCTGTACGGCAGTGGAAGGGACCGGAATCTCTCAAACTTTCACAATAATTTTGGAAGTTTCACAACATGCGATAGCCGAGATGGTCGTCTCACCTAGTGAGACGATCGTCTAGGTTGCGAGATGGTTGTTTCACACTTTCCAGTTTTACACATATGTCCGAAATTCAATTCCAATTTGTGTACATTATTACGTAAGCACCAATCCTAGATGCAATCGAATTGCACCCCTGAAATGGTCATTTGGTGCATGTCAGACAAGCATTTTGCACCACCTGAGACAGTCATCTCGCACCACCTGAGATAGTTGTCTCACACCACATGAGACGGTCATGTCACACAAGTGAGATGGATGTCTTGCAAGCTGAGTCAGGATGAATTCCACCCAATCCATAATACAATCAACCTAAAACTCTAAATGGTTGTTTCAACACTTGAACTGATAGTTTTCTAGTCTAGTCAGCTGATCTGTTGTGTAAATTGAAATACCATAAAATTTAGTAATTAATTCAATCATCATTCAAGATCAAACTCCTCTTCTAGATGAGTTCATATGTGTGTGACCCTATAGGTTTCATATTATGTTGGTAGTGAATGTCCATAACAACTTATGATATCACAAGAAATGAGCAATGCCTAGTCACACATCATTTCTACCCAAGTAAATGAAAAGTTTGGGGGCAACTTCAACCTACAATATGTGTATGGTGTTGTAGTGGTTGTATAGTTCCTTTGTCAGTGATATCTATATTGAACTAGAGGCATGGATCAATCATCCTCATTATTATTCAATCTTGTTTCATGAACCAGAGCAGACTGCATGATATATATGTAAGATTAATATCACATATTGATACACATGCATATGGCCATACATTTTCTCTGTCTCGCTAATCAAGATGCCTTGGATATCATACTCCTATAGGAGGGACAAATCCAATCTCTATCACTTACAGTTAGTCCCCGTGTGTCAAAGTCACCCAATCATCACCTTTATAACAACCCATGTTTCAGGACTATTTTTGATGATGTTGAAGCGTACCCAACAACATGTGACGAGTGCAATGATTTATGGTCTAAGAACTACAACCACCACCATCATTGTGAGAGCTGACTATGACTTCCATGGTGATGATTTCCATGTGCCAGTCTCACAGTGGGTCTGTTTGATACACTATTTTCTAATATGTATATGTGTGCTTGGTTTGATATTGCCATATCATGACTAATTAGACTTTGTCATCAACATCCTCACACTCTAATCTTATGTGTTATTGTTGTCTATCAACCTTCCAAAACAACAACTGATCAGGGACATAATGAGAATGTATATACTCTTAACATCCATTTGATCTCATTCTTCGAGTCCTAAACCTAAAGACATACATCATTGAGTGATATCATTCTCTACACATTTATTATGTTATTCATTATCTCATAACTGAATATACAAAATATATTGGAAGCTTGCCTTTATTAATCAAATTATTTACATATTATACCATTACAATCATCATATGATTGGCTCTCTGGACATACATATCAACAGACTCCCACCTGCACTTAGAGCCAATTACCCATGGATCTCATCCTAAGTCACCTATAATGACCATCATGCTTCTATTGCAAAAGATTATAGCAGGTTTAGCAACGTTTGATTTAAGTTGGTATTTTGCAATTTTCACATCTCTTTGTTGTACGACTAATCGTATAAGATTGAAGTGTCGTCATATTCTATCTAAGATTCCCAGCCTAACTAGTAGCTCTTTTGTTGTCATCAGTATTTCTACTGTTTCATCAACAGTTGGAACCTCACACAAGTTCACCCATATGAACTTCTTAATCCATACAATATCCTCTATTGTTCTAATAACACAGAGATAATTGGATTCTTTTGTAGATTCAAACAACTATCATTAGCTCAGAACCCTTTCTAGCTTACAATTCAAGTTTGATGTCAAACATAAATTTAGATTGCAATAATTATGTCAATTTGGAAGCTTGCATGAGTGTAACCCTTTACATCCAACCCTTCCTTATTACCATAATCAAGGAACCGATCCTTTAAGTGCTTGTCAAGAACCTAAGGATGTTCTTTATGGTAGTCCATTGACTCTTACTGGTATCTAACATATACCCTCTAGTCATGTCCAGTACATACGAGATCGGTAGGTAAGTATATATATGTCTTCGCATCATGTCAAATACATATGAGATGATTGGATATCCTCTCATCATGTCCAATACATATGATATTACTGGATATCTTCTCATCATGTCCAATACATACGAGATAATGTGACCTCCTCTCATCATGTCCAATACATATGAGATAATGGGATAAGTACATTACATTACATTCAAGATAGATATGATTGTGAATTCATATGGTATCCATCCATGTGTTCATATTCTTCATAAGAACTGGGACACTAGGCTCTGGAATGACTAACTCCATGGAACATAGATAAGTTTTCTCTCACTGAGTCTTGCAAGTTGAACCCTTCAACATCTTGTCAATGTATGTGGTCTTGCTTAGGTCAAGAAACTTTCGAGATCTATCTCTATAGACCTTGATTCCTATCACATAGGATGCTTTGCCTAAACCCTTCTTATAGAAGGTTCTTTCCTTGCTAGGTTTTAACATATGTTGGATAATAATGTTATTCCCCATCATTATGTGGAATATTAATATTCTCCCACGAAATCTTTTGTAATAAAAAATTCCATCTTCATTCTGACTTAAGTTAAACACTTTGACTGTCTTATCAAATAGAAGATTCCAACTCTGAGATGCTTGCTTCAATCCACATTTTACCATTTGTAGCTTATAGAATTTATTTGCATTCTTGGATTTATAAAATTCTTTAGTTTGTTTCACGTACACATCCTTATAATTATTCCAATTAAGGAATGTGGTTTTTAACATCCATGTGCCAAATCTCATAGTCTTACTAAGATGAAACAACAAGCACGATCCATATGGACTTAACCATGATAACTGGTGAAAGAGTTCATCATGTTCAACATCTTGAACTAGCTTGAAACTCTTTGCAACCAATTTACCCTTCCATATTGGTCTCCTTGAAAGATCCAAATGCACCCTATGGGTTTTACCCCTTCAGGTGGATCCACCAAGGTCATACCTTGTTGGTTTACATGGAGTCCATCATTGATCTAATGGCCTCAAGATATTTTTCAAATTCTGGTCCCTTAATATATAGTTTCTAGAAAAGTTGTTGATTCATCTCTATGATCAACTCGTCATCTTTTTATTTGTAAGATATCGTAATATTTCAAACTCAAGGCGTGTTCTATTAGAACTATGAGTTCTATGTTTACATAAGGAACTTGAGTTTCCACAACAACTTGTGATTCTCCTTGTTCCTATTGTACCTCTTTAGGTTCTATGTTTTCTTGTTTGTCTCGAACATTGTGAGTTCTACTTTTACTCCCATGGATTCCTTTGGAACTAATTTCCATTTAGGAATTCATCCATCCTAGAAACAAAAACATTGTTTTAAATTGAGATATGAGTAGTCTTTAACACAATAACATTTATGTGATTTTTTGGACAAAGCTTTTGAGAAACAATTTTCTCATATAATCTTTCAATCCTAATCACTAAAAAAGACACATCAGGATTCCTCCCATACCATATCTCATATGGTATCTTTTGAACCATTCTATGTGGTACATTGCTTTAGTGTAAAGCATATGCCCAAAAGAAATTGTAAGATCAGGTAGATTTTATTGATTGATGTTCACCATGTTTTAATAGGGTGTGATACTTTCTTTTTGACACATAAGTATGTTTCAGGTCTTCATTGCGATACACTATCACAGTCTCTCCAGGAAGTCCTCAAACTCTAGGTTAAAATATTTCAACATTAATCATATCAATGTATCTCAATACTTTAGCAAGTAAGTTTCGTACTTAATTCATAATTTTCTTGAACACTTCAAGAGATTCATACTTGTATTTCACTAAATACAAATTTCAATATCTATTGATTACATAAGTAAATATATAGTGAGGCACTTGAAACTACCTTTGGCATTCATTCTAAAAGGTCTATGTACATCAGTATGTAATAGTCCTAATGGAATAGTCGATCTCCCACTACATCTAGTGAAGATGTTTTTTTCATATTTCACAACAATTAGGCATGCATGTCTCTATTGGTTCAATAATAAAAAGATTCTAGATAACCATCATATGGTTTCTAGAAATACATTTCTCATTTATGCGCATAAGATTACAATGCTATACGTATTTAGTTTTTTTATTTATTAGGTCATTCGTATATGTGTCATAGACAGTTATCTTTACAACTATCAAGTATGGTTTGTTAGACTTAGGGCATTATCATAAAAGATCATATCTTTTAAAATGAAACATAATGTTCTTGTCATACAAAACATATAATGTTTTCATCAATGACAAGTGTATAATAACAATTCACTAATTCTATTATGTGCCATGAATGACAACTTCCAACTATTGAGGCAGCAACCCTTGCTCCACACAGTTCTAGTGTACTACTTTTCAGATCCTGAAGTAGAGATCTCTATCTCCATATTCTTCTGGAGATCCTCTATAAAGAGGATAGTTCTTTCCAATGATCATACAGGTGACAATGGTGCCACTTTCTTTTCTTTATCCTTTACATAAAAGTACATATTCCTTTTACACTTACCCTCCTCCATATATTGAGTGCATAAGACTTGGACTTCAGCTTAGCCTCAGAACACTTCTTGGCCTTTCCTTCGCCGTAGGACTCACTTCCTCTAATCATCATCACATATTTGTCTATCTTCTTCCTTGCTTTGGCATCATCATACTAAGCATTTGATAAACTGACTATATGATTCATGCAATTCTCGCATAATCATATTCATGGTCAATTCTTAACCTAAGAGAAATCCCAGTCATTCAACATGTCCAATCATATTAAGCACATGGGGTTCTACTAAACCTTCCTTTGTCAGTTTGCACTCAATTAGCACTTTGGGGATATTATACCTTCTTTGCTTTACATGATTCTTAAGATGTGTTACCATCTCGAGAAAGTCCACACTTTTTCATGTTGTTCATGCAACTCATACTTCATACAACTGATCATTAGGTATTTAAATTTCTATGGAATCATTGGCATGCTTCCAATAAGCATCAATTTAGCCTTAGGTGCATTTGGAGCAGGTTCCTCTGTCATTGGTCCATCAAGGACATAGAGCTTTCGCTCATTGATGAGAACATTTCTCAAAGTCCTTAACCAATTATGGAACTTTATCTTGTTTTGTCCTTGTTGATGACTGGTCATGATTTGAATGTGTTTGTTTTTGACATTTGATTCTACAAAGAAATATTACAACTTTTCAAAATATTTTTGATTTGGTTTGATTTGATAAAATTGACAATATTAATTAGATATTTAATCAACTATCACTCCCACTACTTTATTCAAATTGATATCCCTCAATATCAATTTGGGATATTGCATAGTACAATATTCTAGTGGGCCAAGATCCAAATTTCATCTAACCATGAGTCAACTAGGGTTGTCACCCACAACTTGATTCTATTAGGTAGGTAACTTTTGTCAATTGCATCATATGCAACTCTTGGATAGATGATATGTTCAACTCCTTGCCATTGATCCTCTGCATGCTTCTAGGTGCTTAATCCAATTAAGATCACCTGGTTAAGCCTGACCTATAAGCCAACACGATAGACTATGCACCCTACTAGGGCAGATCCACATATCTACCATCATACTTCTACGAGATAGATGACGCACCACGTTAGGGTGTGCCCACACTTAGTCGATCAAGCTTTTCTTATATGTTGCTTATGGAAAGCATCTAAGACTTAATATTATAATTGAGGGAGTTTGTGTATATATATAAACACTTATACTTTATTAAATCACTACATATATACAATGTATCATATACATGCTATAACCAAAACTGAGAACATGCAATAAATAAAACGCACAAGCGATGGATATGGTCATAGGAATGTAATTCCTTAGAGACACAAGGAATTACTACCACCTATGTTCCAAATCATATGCAACCTATAGTTGGTGTATATCTATGCTTGAACCAATCCGAGTTGATCGGTTGAAATCTTCAATCGGTAGGCTCGCCTCCTAGTTTCTTAGTTGGGCTCTTCTGAAAATGTCGTCTAGTTCTTAGGTCCAAGCACCATCTGAACACCTTTAGTCAGTCGGTTGGGCAACCAGTCAATCGGTTCATCCTCCTATCGTTCGACCTCCTCGGTCATTTTGTCTTTGTACATATCATTATCTCACTTCAAAATATAAATTAAAACTACCCTATTTCTTATTACAATGTATATGGGAAAAACTTTGAATTACATTTGAGGGGAAATAGGAATAAGAACATCAATTTACATTTGGAAAGGAGAGAGAGGCTTGGTACACATACCAATTAACAATAGGAATAAATAACCACAACCATGCACACACAGATCTGGGGTTTTGGTCATAGCCATGCTTCACATCTCCCATCAAAACTAATTTTATGGAAATGTTTGTAAATTGCATATATATCATATCATATATACAAATATATGCATTTGGGTTCTTTATGTGGTGATTTTAGATGGACGTACACATCAACCAATTTAAATATGTGCATTGTATGTAATTAATAAACATAGTAAAATAAAATTCTGATCATATCAATTATCCTAAAACATAATTAATTAACCTTGCTTTGATACCACTGTAGGGAAATATGGCATCACACAGGAAACAAAAATAAGAAATTTTACTGACATATTTCCCATTAACCAGTAGATCACATCAATAACTATGCAATGGGAAGGATGCTTTCACAAATATATACCTGATCCTAGAGAAAATCCAGTGACAATCCTCATTTATGTAGATGTGCACTCTGTCTTAGACGGTGTCTGTTTGGATCCTAGTTGCACTGGAACTCGTCTGACTTCTCCTCCATGGACAAAAGACTGAGACAACTGTTGTAGTAACTCCTATGATCTCGACACAAACTGTGAGTTACGTTGCCCTCCTAGTAGCAGCCAAACGACTCTTGTCTCTAGAGTAGTCCACACAAACCAACCTAGAACTCTTGTCATCCTACTAGAATGGATATGAAGGAGTGGTCCCTCTTGTTGGGGTACTAATCGCCAACTTGCTCTCCCACAACAATAATCCTCAGTGTTTCTCTTCCATAGCTATCCCTCCCTAGTCAGGTAGGACTTGCTTGGGCTATCTTGGTTACCACAACTAGAGAGGACAACAATTGTCAAAGAAACTTATTCTCAATTGTTTGTGTTGTGCTCTGGGAAGCCCCTACTACCCCTCTATTTATAATAGAGGCTAGGGTTAGGGTTCCTAGTCTGTGCGGGAGTGGAGGGGACTAGAAGATCTCAAACTTTTACAACAATTCTGAAAGTTCAGCAACCTATGATAGTCGAAACAGTCATCTCACACAGTGAGACAGTCGTTTGGGTAATGAGACGGTCGTCTTTCTCAGCAAGATAGTCATTACACACTTTGCAATTTTGCACATATGTCGGCAATTCAATTCCAATTAGTGTATGTCATTGTGTCAGCACCAATCCTAGATGCAATTGAATTGCACCCTCAAAATGGTCATTTGGTGCATGTGAGATGGGCGTCTCACACCACCTGAGATGGTTCTCTAGCACAAGCGAGGTGGGCTTCACATTGGCCAAGTCAGGCTGAATTCCACCCAATGTACAATACAATCAAATTGACACTCCAAACGGCTGTCTCAACACTTGAACCAATCATTTGGCAGTCTAGTTAGCTGATTTGCTGCATGAATTAAAATACCTAAACACTTTAGTAATCAATTCAATCATTATTCAAGATCAAGCTCTTCTTCTAGATGAGTTCCTATTTGTGTGACCCTATATGTTCCATATTACATTAGCAGTGAATGTCCATAACAACTTATGACATCACAAGCCATGAGTGGTGCCTAGTCGTACATCATTGCTACCCTAGTAAATGGAAAGTTGGGGGGAAATTTCAACCTATAATCTATGTATGGTGTTAAGTGTTTTTACAGTTCCTTTGTCACTGATATCCAAATTGAACTAGACGCATGGCGTAGTCATCCTCATTATTATTCAATCTTATTTCTTAAACCAGAGCAGACTACATGAGATATATGTAAGCTCAATATCACCTATTGACTCACATATGTATGTCCATACTTAATAAATGCATCTCTAATCAAGAGGCCTTGGATATCAAACTCATGTAGGAGGGACAAATCCCATCTCTATCACTCATAGTCAGTCCCCATGTGTAAAAGTCATCCAATCATCACCTTTATAACAGCCCATGTTTTAGGATTGTGTTTGATGATGTCAAAGTATACCCAACAACATGTGATGAGTACAATGATTTTAGGTCTAAGAACTACAACCACCACCATCATTGTGAGAGATGACTATGACTTCCATGATGATGGCTTCCATGTGTCAGTCTCACAGTGGGTCCGTTCGATACATTGTTCTTTGACATGTATTTGTGTGCTTGGTTTGATATTTTCATATCATGACTTGTCATAAACCAACTCACATTATGATCTTATGTGTTATTTCTATCTATCAAGCCTCCACAACAACAACCGATCAAGGACATAATGAGAATGTATATACTCTTAACATATGTATGATCTCATGCTTCAGGTCCTCAACCTGAAGACATACATCATTGAGTGATATCATTCTCTAGACATTTTTTATGTTATTCATTATCTCATAATTGAATATACAAAATAAATTGGACTCTTGCCTTTATTAATCAAATCTATAGGTTATGCCAATACAATCATCATATGATTGGCTCTCTGGGCATACATACCAACATTTATCCCATGGATAGATCATGAAATCATTGAATCAAGAAATTCAACTTGTAGGAAATAATGTCCAACAATTGTAGCATGGAAGTGAGGTTATTTCCTAATGAATTAAGATGTAATAATGTAGATCATATCCTATGTTCATAGCTTTACTACAACTAGAATCTAGATATGTATTAGAATTTTTGTCATGCATTTGCAATTGTGTTGTTTGAATTTTAAGTAATTAAATCACACATATTGTTGTTCATATATGTTTTTTTTCATGTATTTCTTCTTTTTTTGGGTTGTTCCCAAGATACTCTTGTGTCTATAGTCACACATGTAATATTTTTTAAGTTAACAATATTCATAAATAAGATGGAACACTCCAAACATGGTTTTGCATTCAAATAATAATGTGTATTATATTATTGCCTATTGCAATCACATCTTTGTCTAAAATAATTAATTATGTGGTAGTGTACCTTCAACATTTCTTTTGTCACAATATTAATTGGTACTATCGACACAGATTTCTAGAGTCCTTTTGAGATAATTATAGTTATGAATTTATAATGATAGCTAGATAAAGTGACATAAGGTCACTATGATCTAACATAAATACAAAACAAAGAGTATTTCATGGTACTGGAACATGAATCCCATCCATGCACTCTCATGAGAAGGAGCTCCATTATTTAGTATTTCTTATTTGTGATTCAACATCAAAAACATTAGAGGTGTATGTGAAGACAAGGTATGAAGATCAAGTTGAGCATGGGGAGAGGGGAAGAACAAGGATAAACATGATGAATACTGGAAAAGATAGGGAAAATTGATGAATCTTGCCCATCCACTCTGTAGGACAGATTCATGATACTTTCCATTACAAGTGTACAAAACAACATAAAATTTAAGATTATCACACTCATCCACCAAGTCTTCATGTTTTTCCCAATTTGGTGTCATGACAATCATATTTGAATTCCTTAGGCACACAAGAACATTATTGAAATACTTTCTTAAGTAATTATTTAGATGTGTGGGTCCTTTAATGTGTGTGTTTTTTATTGCAATTAAGAAGTTCTTCCACCAAACGTGTTTCCTATTCTCTTTTTCATTGTGATAAATTCATTCATATGCAATACAACGAATAGATTTCAATTGAATGCTCTAAAACAACATCTTTGGTCACATTTTCTATGAGAACATGACCTTGAATCCAAACTCCACAAAATTATTGGCATCATCCCAATAAACTCTGCCAACTAAAAATCATATATTTTATCTCGACATGTATTAGGAAATAGTTCATGCAAATATGTATACAAATAGTAATCATTAATAGTTTGATATTCATATTGATTTATACATTCGAAAGAATTAAAGGCATAGAATTTTGTAGCAATTTTGCTACTGCATACATAAATTTGCTAGATGTAATACCCATGTTCTCTAGAAACTTAATTATTGTTTACCTAAAGACCACCCTTCTTTTTTGTTGTTGTTTTGATACTAGAAATGTGTATCTTACACTAGAAAGTGAAAATGAAATACAATAAAGATATACCTAGACCTTGGTTGCAACTTATTGATCAAAATTAAGAAAGTGAAGTCTGAAAATTATATACCACAAAGCAGGTCATCTATGTGTCCTTCACACCGGTCAAACCTAATTTAATGTGTTACATTATCTATCTTTTAAGTACTATTCTTACATCTCTTAAATTTTTATTTCTCAAGGAAAATCATTTTTTATTCATGGCATTCAATTCTACTTAAAATGAAAAAAAGGAAGTTTAGTATAACGTGATTCTTTTCTTATTTTTAGAGTGAAAATAATTTTCTGATTAGATACTAAAACATTTCTCTCTACGGGATGATGTTCTATAGACTAATGCTTTCATATAGGAAAAAATTGTTACATGTGATTAATGGAAAGGTGTACTAAAGATGGTCAAGGTTGGTGATGTACTAATAGAATTTTCAATGCATGAGATTGTCAAAGGAGTAAGGACCTATTTGAAAGTTGAATGTTGGATCTATCATGTAACGAGTATTTTTAGTTACACTTTATCATTGTTGATTTATTAGGAACAATTCACATAAAGTTTTGAAAATGAATTTTTACTTGTAAGCCAAATATTATATCATCTTAGGTAGATACAACTTACATACACTAGAGACTTATGTGCATTGTATAATTTTCTTATTACTAAGATGACATATATACACATGGGTTATATTGGGTGAGTTGATTTTTTTGTATCTTTGGGGCGAGTAGAGTTGAAATCCTAGATAAAAAATTGAATGGAAGAATTTGTGGTGTACCTATAGAAAAATACAGATTTAAAGAAATAAGTAATCACATAATAAATACATGTGAAGGAAGTAGAATACACCTTGTAATATGGTAAATGACTATTTCGATTCCAAAATACAAGATGATACAAACTCTAACAAGGATGTATATAGATATAAATGTAGAACTGTAACTAAATTCTTATTAGGATCACGAAAATAGACCATATTGGCTCGGATGGCATAAATTCCATTAACAGAGTCAACAAAAGACCTATTTAATTTTTTACTATATATATAACTTAATCAATATAGTTCTTTGAGTCACAAGATAGAATCAATAGCCTCTACATCCAAGCCCGGAGGCGGCACCTTGAACCTATCCTCAACTCTTATAAAGGTCATGACGTGACATGTGATGTTGGAAGTAGTAACAAGCTCCAGGCGGTCATGTTGGCATCTATTGAAAATTAACTATGTGTCCATAGGGTACAAGATAGTTGACATGTTCCCATCATGACATGCCCGCTCATTTGGCTTTCCAGGACCAAGCTTCTCCAAACGGAGGCATTCCATAATATGGAATGGCTACAACCAGATTTTTGGAGTAGGGAAGGTGAAGGAACTACTTGAACTACTAGGAACAATGATATTTCAATTTTGAACTCTCTATCAACGACCTCAAAGTCATTTTCCAGGTATTATTAGTACCAATTATATATATTAAAATAACATAAAACACAATGAAGGTACTTTGATCCATAGTATTTCCCTATGTAAGAAAATTAAAAAAAACATTTTACACACTTTGAGTAGAGAGTGTCAACCTCTAGTCAAATTTTTTAAGCTACCATTTTATTGGTTCTTTTAAGTAAAAAAAAAGGAAATTTCATTGGAGCAAGTCTTTACCCTAAACATCATACCTAGAAACACAACTTCAATTGACCTTTTGGCTATACCCATTATTAATTTTATGATATTTGATGTATTATATTTAATTAGGAGTCATATTTAGTTTTCTTTCTCTCACATATATACAGTTGAAAAGTCATGGCTCAATAGAGTTTGCTCCACTTATCCGTTTTTCCATGTTGAAAAAATATGCATATATAGCATCTTTATGCACTTTACAACTAACTTAACTGTTAAATCTTGTTGTTAATCATACCGCAAGTGTGAGTCCAAAATCTACCAAGCTACTAAGAAAATTGTATGATGAAACTACTTTGTTATGTTTTTGTAGGATAAACCATTGCTCCTCGAAACATATATAACATAAAAAAATATATAGTTATCTTATTGTTTTGCATTTTCTCTTAATTATAACCTCAATCCCCATAAATATAGCCTCACCTAAGCATCCATGACAAATATTTCTGTAATTTCTATTTAAATTCAGTCAGGAACGAGTCACATGATGCACAAATCATCCCACTAAACACCCTTTCATAGTAGACAAAATTGTGTATTACAAAATAATAATTGATACAATGAAAATGGCATATGTATCAGTGACGTTCTCAAATGTTGGCATTTTACATCTGATTCAAGAATATGATGTGCAGATATAAAAGAAATAGCGAAGATAATGGTGATTTTGTAATGTATTGGAACCCTAGACCTAGTAAAGGTCTTCAATTTAAATAAATGAAGTAATATTGAGCAAAATAAACTAATATGCTACTTCAATTGAGGAACTATGGCGTCTCAAGTGCTAATTTCATAATCAAGAATATAATAAACCTTATTGATCATTTAGAAGGCCAAGGTATGTGCCATAAGACCAAGAACTCAATAATCCCAATCTGGCCAATCATGATTTACATATGGGTCTTTGGAATAAAAATGAAGAATGAAGTATTTGTATACTCATGATAATGTTTATTGGTTGATAATCAAGATGTTAGATGATAAGAGAAATTTTAGATAATTATAAGTTATCTTGTGACCTAGATAATCAACTTAGTAATTATCTAGTAATTACTTGAATGTCAAATTTGGAGTATGTAGCAGAATATTTTAGACCTAAGATCTAGTCTAAGATAGGATATAATCCCAAAACTTGGGAGTAATCAGAATATTGACATGTCCTATATAAATAATACAAGGAATTAAAGCTTTACATAATGAAAATGAGAAAAGAAAACCATGAGATCAGAGTCTAATCGGATATGGACACACATATCTGGGTACAGTCAGGGCCAGGAACCTCATCATCCTAACCCAGACTGTGAGTTATCTCATGTTAGCAAACTGTCTGCACACCCTCAGACTCTCTCTCGCTCTCTGACCCTCCTCATCACCATATAAAGGTACCCTTGACTTTGAAAGAGCCTAACAAATCTATCCAACCCTATGATTTGGAAATATCTCCATGAAATATGATAGTGTCAAATCCCATGTTAATCCCATTATTATTATTATCTAAAGATACTATTTGAAGTATTATATGTTTAGAGTGAAAGTTTTGTTTTTTCCTAATATATATATATATATATATATATATATATATATATATATATATATATATATATATGTATGTATATATATATATACATATATATACATATATATATGTATGTCTGTATATATATATATATATATATATATATATATATATATATATATATATATATATATATATATATATATATATATATATATATATATATATATATATATATATATATATATATATATATATATATATAGGGTTCATCTTTAATACCCGCGTGGGTAGCTACCCGCACACCCTTCCTGTCACGTTTTTTTTTTAATTTTGTAATTTTAGAGGAGCATTTTATCTAGCTTACCAAAAAATTTCCTCCAAAAATAATATCATTTGCCCCACCAAAATCAAAAAATACGTCCATATATTTACTGATTGTATATTTTCTGCACAATTACTTTTTTAGTCATATAGTTACTCTTTTATCAATATAGTTACTCTTTTGATCTTAGAGTTCCTTTTTTGTGCCATATAGTTACACTTTTGGATGTGTGGGTAGCAAAAAATCAGGCTACCCGCGCAGGTAATGAATGAATTCCCATATATATATGTATATATATGTATATATATGTATATATATATTTATATTTATATATATGGGCCCATCTTTAATACCCGCGTGGGTAACTACATGCCCCCCATTTCGGTTACCTTTTTTCAAGTTGGTTACTTTTGACATATAGAGAGTTACTTTACCTTGCAAACTGCTAAGTTTTGTGCATAGATAGTTACGTTTGCAACAACAAATTTCAAAACACGGGTACATATATATTCGTTGTGTATTTTCTACGGGATTACTTTTTTGGCCATAATAGTTACTTTTTGGCAACCAGGTAGCGCAATCCAGGCTACCCGGATGGGTATTAAAGAAATGGCATATATATATATATATATATATATATATATATATATATATATATATATATATATATATATATATATATATATATATATATATATATATAATTTCATGCACTTAACAACAAACTCAATGATAAAGCTTGTTGGTAATTATATTGCAAGTGTGAGTTCAAAATTTACCATACTACTAAGTAAAACTATTTATAAAGCCTATCATGTTATGTTTTTGTAGGACCGCGAAACGTTGCTCCTGAAAACTTACATATCATAAGAAAAGAAATAGTAACCTTACTTTTCAGTATTTTTTCTTAATTATAACCTCGATCCTCATAATTATATCCTCACTAAATCATATACAAGAAAACCTTCTATAATTTATGTGCAACATCACCCAGTCATGACTCACATGATACATGCATTGTCCCACCAAACACTACAAAACGATTGCTTCGTTATATAAGATAATTGTATGCATATTTCTTATTAAATTCAAAATGGCTTATGCATCCAATTATGAAAGGGAGCAGACCAGGGGTGGAGTTAGAATTTTGTAGTTAGTGGGGCCAATGACATCTTAACATGGGTCATATAGTCTCATATGAACAATGCAAAATTATAAAACACTACATGTTAAGTACCATATGTGTTCTACCGCATCATAAGTTCAAGTGTGGTATTCATGGTTGGATGAAATATGACAATTGAAATTTATTAATATAAATTGATTAATGAACTATGATGAAGAATTACATCTACTTGATCTAGTACAACACATTTATAAAAATCTAGTATTTGATGATGCCAGTTAACACAAACATCAAACAGTTTTACTATGAAAGAAATAATATAGATAAGTTTAAGTTGTTTGATATTTCTAAAGAAATTGTGAAATTTTATTTTTGACTATAAAATAATTGATCAGAGAAGAGTAATATAAAATTATAAATAAGTACTTTTAAAAATTTCTGAAGTGATTTAAAAAAAAGACTAAGTCTAATAATAAGAATAAATACTATTTACTTTTTCCTAAAGTCAGAAGGCCTCAAATTTTTCTGAATACCTATATGAACTTATTGTTCAAAAAACATTAAGAATTATTTTGATGTTGAATAATATTAAAAATGATTGAAAACATAAGAAGTTGAATGTTCAAAAACTCATTATCGATCAAAACACCACAAAAAACAACACCCGCACTATAATAAATGAAATAGGCCTTATCATCTATGCCCTTATTCAGTGCTTTTATTCTCCTTCATTTATTTTTGTATTGTGAAAATAAAATTTAAATCCTTGGATGAGATGTTATCATGGTCTTTGGGACCTTTTTATTAATTTTAAGAAGTTAAATGTATTTTATTGTCAAAAATTAGGGGCTCATTGGCTATTGATCTTTTTTCTTGCAAAAGATTAAAAATAATTAAAACATTGAGTATTTGTATGTCTATGATCATATTAGTCTTTGAGAAGAAATGACAAATAAAAGAGATATATATTATGTTACAATATATTCTTATGTTTGTAATAATTATTATGATTCTTTCTTTGAAGAAGTGAATTCTTTGACATTTGTTTTCAAACATATAATTTTAATCATGAAATATATTTTTTTGAAAAGTTGGCAATTCATTCATCCCGTTGTTAGACACTTTTGAACTTGTGACCTCTTAATCATACAACGTCAAATTTACCAGTGGAGTCCACTACATTGTCTTTTATTCCTGAAATATAAATGTATAAGAAATGGAAAATATGACTTTTTAATATCATTTTATATATATGTTTGGTTTGATATAATTGAAGAATTTTCAAACAAAACTTTTTTGTAGGATTTCAATTGTAAACATGATGATATTAGACTGTAATGCAACATTATGTTCATATTCAATAACATGTGCCAAAAAACAAAATCGATAATTTTATACAAGTCAATACAATCCATGAATTTACAAAATTTCCTTCTTCAATAGGTTGTACAATAAAGAGGGTAGAGTTTGTTCTTCCTTCTCTAACATCTTGCTGAACAAAAGATTTGATGACCATATGAATGCCATGCTTGAAGTCTATGCTGATGATGATGAGATCAAACGTGCGGCGTTCTCTATAGGGGCTTGCAAGGCCCGTGGACCCGATGGGATGAATGGAAGGTTTTTTCAGGCGATGTGGTATCTGATTAAAGATGACATTAACAAAGATATCAGATGGGTCCTAAATGGTCACAACATGGTTTGTGCGGTGAATCATTCCTTTATCAAACTTATTCCTAAAAGAAGTGTGCTTGAAAGCATTGTTGAATACAAACCCATTGCGTGATGTAATGTTTTATATAAAATTCTATCTAAGTTACTTGCAGGGAGGCAGAAGAACGTATTGCCTCATATCATCTCCTAGGAACAATGTGCATTTATTCAAGGCATGAAGATCTCTGACAGCACCCTTCTTGCCGCGGAGTTCCTCACAGGCTTCAAAATCGACAACAACAATGCCAAAGCTTGCCTCAAAGTTGACTTGACAAAGGCGTATGACTACGTCAGATGGGATGCACTCTGGGCCATGATGAAAGCACTAGGATTTAGCGATGGATGGATCAAGGTGGTAAAATAGTGTGTAACTTCCACTTCCTTCTCTATCCTTATTAACGGAGGGCCGGTGGGGTTGCTTACTGTGACAAATGGAATAAGGCAGGGGGATCCCCTCTCTCCCCTATTATTCACTATTGTGATGGAGGGTCTCACTGTGATGATGAATGAAGCTGAAAATAGTAGAAAGGTGAATCCGTTCAAAGTTCAGAATACCAAAGTTATTTCCCACCTAATCTTCACCGACGACATCATGCTTTTTACTATCGGGCATGCAAACAATTTGAAAGAGGTGAAAAAGATTCTGATCATGTTTGGGTTCCTTACTGGACTCTACATTAGCACCATCAAATCAAGAATCTATTTGTCCAAGTCTTGCGATACTAGGAGAGGAAGGCTCAGGGATGCTGTGGGTCTAAAAATCGGTCGGTTACCGTCCAGGTACCTGGGCGCTCCTGTTGTTGGGGGTAAAGGCTCTTCGGTGGACTTTGTGCAATGTCTGGACATGTTGAGGAGTAAAATTGATGGCTGGTCTGCTCTTAGGTTGTCTATGGTAGGGCGGATCCTTCTCACTAGGTCGGTGCTTCAGGATATGATCAGATACTGGTGCGAGTTGTGTGACATCCCACATCCTACTGCTGAGAACATGTGGAAGCTCTTAGCTAGTTTTGTTTGGGGCAGAAGTAGCCATGATGTGGCATGGGACACCATTGCTAAGACTTACTACGAAGGCGGCCTCAATCTGATCAACCCCTTGACCATGGTCACAGAGAGCTATGGAAGAAGGGCCGAAAAATTCCTAATTGGTGGTGATAATATATGGACTCAGTGGATGATAAGAAGGTACGGTGATCTGAATCGTGGTTTCGACGGCAAATCATCGAGGGTATGGAGAAATATGTGCAGGAGATGGGAGAACATACAGAATGACTACTGTGTTGATGACAATAGTATTGCTTCTCTGGCCAGACCGAGGACGACACCATGGATCAACAGAGATGATGGTGCTGACGTGTTATGGGCCAAGCTCCTGTGGAACAAATTCCACATTCCTAAGTGGAGCACAACAACCTATAAGGCTCTCCTTTACAGGTTACCTACTGTGGATAGGCTCGCTGGATGGGGTATACAGGTAGAGAAGAAATACGTACTTTGCAAGAGGGAGGATGAAAGCCATAGCCATATGTTTGGGACATGTAATTTCTTCAGAAGAATTTGGGCGATTGTCACACTCAGATGCGGGTGGGGACAAGTTTTTGATGATAGCATCATTGGGTTGATATCCAAGCTGATGGGTATGGTCACAGGTAAACATGAGCGGGCTATAGGTGGTTTATTCCTGACAGGTGTTTGCTATAATGTCTGGGAGGAGAGGAACAACAGAACTCATAGTAGGAATTTTTGTAGAGAAGAAGAGATTGTGGAGAAGGTGGCTTGCACACTTTCAAGATCCCTAAAATATAGAAAGGGCCTTGCTTTAGGTCTATTTGAGCAAGCCAATAGATACTGGGGTTTTTGTAGATAACAACCCTCTGTATATGTTTTTGTAGTTCGGTCCTGTTCTACAGGTTCCTTTGGTAATATATTTACCTATTTCCAAAAAAAAATTCCTTTAAGGAGCGATAGAAACAAATTTCAAAAAACTCAAAGAACAGTATTTAAAGTATAAGAAAATATGGCGACATACGTGGCAACAGAAGCAAAAAAATTCTTGTCGTATTTCCCATAAGGAAGTGGATCGTGTCAATAACTATGAATGGGAAGGAAGGTTTCAAGGCATATACCTAGTCTTGGAATGGCGATAATTCTTGCAACATTGTGCTTCTTTCTCAAGAAGCACCCAAGCAACAATCAATGGCAGCCTCCTAGTGTAGTACCATGGACCGTAGTTGAAGACGTCCTTCTATCATGATGGAAATGACCTCCACACCTCTATGTATTCCACACAAACCACCAAGAACTTCTCTTTGTTCTTCTTAAGTAGATGGAATGGAGTTGTCCATTTGTTTTTTCAATGTGCTAGCATTGGCTATCTCTCCCTTTTATGGGTAAGATGCCTCTGGCTCTCACATTACCACAACATTGAGATGCGGAGTATTTATCTTGAGATACTTAACCACCACCCCTTTATATAGGAGTGGATAAGCTAGGGTTTCCACAAACCTAGGGATACAATGGGGCGAACTTCAGGATTTTTTGACTGTTGTGAATCATTACTTGGTTGACTGGGCTCCCAGTCGATTGACTGACATGCCAGTCATTCAACTGGAACATCCATTCAGTCTATTGGGATGTTTTCCTATTCATAAACCTATTGGCTTACAATGTGAGGATTAATGCATGCCATGAAATTAGAATCAATTCCTTGATCTAGTCTTACTGATTGTCTAAACCATCAACAGAACTTTTTAATCAATGGACTAGACACTCTAGTCGACTAGCTAGCATTCCCAATCATTCGAATGGACACTTTGGTCAGTCAACCATCAGCCAATGTTGTTTAAGTTGATTACACAAACACTTTAGTAACCAAGTAAAATCTTATCCATGTGTAAACTTTTATTCCAAGTGCACCCTATGCATGTGACCCTATAGGTCCCAAATTACATTAGTAGTGAATGTTCTTAACTATATTTTGACATCACAAACAATGAGTGGTATCTAACAACACATCATTGCTACCCAAGTAACTGGAAAGTTGGAGAAGAACTTCAACCTAGATATGTGATTAGTGTTATCGTGATCATGTAGTTCCTTTGTCACTGATATTTAGATTGAAGATAAGGCACGGAATTGCCATCCTCTTAATATTCACTCCATGTTCCATGAAATAGAGAAGATGTTTGAGATGCATGTGAGCTCACATATCATGTATTGATTCACATGAGTATGGTCATACATTTCTAAGTTTTTCTATTAAGTGTCTAGGATATCAACTCTGGTAGGAGGGAGAAATCACATGTACATCACTCATAGTTAATCCCCATTTGTCATATTGTATTTGAGCACCACCTTAATGGTAACCCTTATTCAAGGTCACATTGAATGGTGTAAAAGTACATTGAGTAATATCATCCTTTTTAGACATATATCATGTTATACCATCATCTCATAATTGAACAAACATATAGACAAAAAATTTACTTTATTATTAATCAAGTCAAGTACATGATGCCAAGTTACAATCATCCAGGACTACATATGAACAAACATCCACTTTCACTTAGAGTCAACCACCCATAATTGAATGTCAAGTGATCTACAATGACCTGAATGCTTCTGTTGGAAAAGTATTTTTATTAGGGGTCAGTAATATTGTAGTCAGTTGGTACTCCACAAATCTACACATATCCTTGTTGTATGATCTCTCATATGATATGGAACCACCATTGTATGTTCTTGGAATATTGATGCGATCTAGGTTCCTTAGCTTATGTAGTAGCTCCATTGTGGTCACAATACAACTCTATTGCATGGTTGATGCTTGAAGCCACCCCATGTTTAGTGATGAACTTCTTGATCCAAACACTTCCTTTGTTGCATTGGAGGAAGAAATATACTTGGCCTCTAATGTAGAATCAACAACTATTTCTTACTTTAAGCTCTTCTAGCTTATAGTTCTGTTGTTGAGGCAAAACACAAATCTAGGTTGTGATCTAAAGTCAACTTTGTCAGCTTAAAAACTTGCATCGATGTGGACATTTACCACCAACCCTTCCTCACCACTGTAGACAAGAAAATGATCCTCAGTTCTTCAAAAGTACTTGAGGGATGTTCTTCATGGTAGTCAAGTGACCTTCATCGGGATCTGACTAATATCTTCTCATCATATTAGATATCAAGATGAGTACATAACATTCCATACATGAATGATCCAATTGCATATGCATATGGAATCTTACTCATACATCCCCATTTTTCACAAGAACTGGGACACTAAGCTCTAGAAATACTAACATCGTGAGACATGGGTAAGTTTCCTCTCTTTGAGTTCTCCATGTTGAACCTTTTCAACACCTTATCAATGTATGTGCTCTGGATTAGGCCAAGAAGCCTTCTATATCTATTTCTATATATCTCGATTTCTTAAATATAGGGTATTTCATCTAAGTCCTTCATAGAGAATGTATTTCCCAACT
Source organism: Alisma plantago-aquatica (assembly GCA_963693085.1). Taxonomy (NCBI): domain Eukaryota; kingdom Viridiplantae; phylum Streptophyta; class Magnoliopsida; order Alismatales; family Alismataceae; genus Alisma; species Alisma plantago-aquatica. The sequence goes on along the minus strand of OY856410.1, from coordinate 503,835,431 downwards.
AGGTTTTTCCTATTTGTTAAGTAGGTATGTCATTCACCATCAATAGTATGTCATCTATAAACAATATAAAGAATACAATCATGCCCCACTAACCTTCTTGTAAGCACATGGTTTATCTTTATTTTGGCTAAATCTAGACTCTTTGGTTGTTTCATCAAATCAAAGATTCCAAATTTGAGATGCTTGCTTCAATCCACAAATTGATCTTTGTAGCTTACAAACTTAATTGTCTTTTTATGGATTTACAAAACCCTTATGTTGTGTCATGTACACATCATTAAGCATATTCCTATAAAGGATACAATTTTAACATCCATCTGCCAAATATCATAGTGATAATAAGTTGCAATGGCAAGCATCATTCTAATGGACATAATCCCACGAAGGAACATAAATTAAAACTATCCCATATCATATTACATTGTGAAAGGTAAAACCTCAAGTTACATTCTAGGGAAATAGGAAGAAGAGCATTAATTTACATTTGGAAAAGAGGAGAGAGGCTCGGTATACAAACTGAGATATAAATAGGAAATAACAATCACAACTATACACACAAATCTAGGTTATTGACCATAACCATGCTAACATCCACCATCAAAACCAATTTTAGGATGATGCGGGCAAATTGCATTATATATATATATATATATATATATATATATATATATATATATATATGTATGTATATATATGTATAGATATATGTATATATGTGTATATACATATGTATATATATGTATATATGTATATATATATATATATATATATATATGTATATATGTATATATGTATATATGTATATATATATATGTATATATGTATATGTATATATATACAAATACACACACACATATATACATATATATGTGCTGAATATATTGTTGGTGTTGTATATATAGTTTAAATTATATCTCTATTTCAGAGATTATGTCTGGTTTTGTAATTTTTCCTATATCCTTACTAAGAGCATAGATTATTATATAGTATTTAAAGTCACGCAATTATACCCCTAATATATTGGACAACGAGCATATACATTAGGAGGAAAAATAGAATGAAATCTTTCTTGAAAATTTCCTATCAAGAGAATATCAGTCGGACAAGTGTGTGATTGCAATGTAAAGAAAAATAGAAATCTTGTATCAAACTTAAAGTTGTGTTGATATTATTCAGAAAGTTCTTCTTCTATTATTTCCTAGAATTGCTTTTGGTTGATTTTTCTAGATCCACTATTTCGACATTTATTTGCATAGTATCCTTTTTCCTGGCATATAAAGCATTTACATTCTTTTGGGTCCTTAGAATTTTTACTATAGTTTCTCTTTCTTTGGTAATAATTTTTCTTTGGTTTTGGTTTAAAACCAAATCTTTTTCTCTTTTTAAACTTATATTTATTTCTTCTATTGTATCTCATTGGCTCACATCCTATGGTTATTGGATGAGTTAATTGTGTACAATAAAGTCCTTGTTTTACTACTTTATTTATTTTTCTGCTTAGTGTGGTTTCTACACACCATTCTTCTAATTTCATTCTTACAAATTCTATTCTTCCTACTAATGTATCTGCTCGTTGTCCAATATATTGGGGGTATAATTGCATGGCTTTAAATCCCCATGGGTCATGTACCTTTGTATAAAATAAATTTAGTAGAATTTTGTTCGTTACATTTTCTTTGTCAGTTCTATCATATACTTTATAGAAATATTCTTGAAATTTACACATGTAATCGTCTATGCGACACATGTCACAAAACTTTAGATTATATAGTATAAAGGTAAATCTTTGTTTTTCCTTTTCTTTCTCAATATCTATGTTTGTATTCCATGTTTCTCCTACAAATTCTCATCGTAATTCATTTTCATAATTATTTGCTACTTGGACTAAGGTGGTTGTTGTTCCTTTTATTGCTTCTTTGTCATTGTTAGTTAATCCTTTCCAACAATCTGCTACATTCTTTGAAAGGTTAAATGACAAAATCATATTGTTGGGTCAATATCATAACTTTGTGATGTTATCGATAAATATGTGGCTTTTGCCCATCTTGTTATAGCCTCACATATATTTATAGCACAATTTAGGTTTAAATAAATTCCATTTGCACTAATATATTCTTGATTCATATAAACTACCAGTGTTTCTAGAGTAATATCTTTTGGTCTTCTATCTGATGCCCAATTAATTCCTTCATATCTATTTCTGTATGTGGGTTTTCTTCAAAAACTAGGATCTCACCAATATCTAGCTCCTTACTATTCTGACATTTCATTTCTACTACTTTGTCCACTAGGGACAGTTGTGGGGATAGGCATCATTATTTGGCTTCCAGAAGCCTATTCTTCTATAGGTTTTAAATTTATAGTTCTGACTTTTTCCATTAATTTAACAATTTATTCGCTTAAGTTATCTAGTTATTATATCAGCTTCTAAATATTTGTTTTCTCATTGTTCAATTTTAAAGTCGTCTGTTTCTTCTATCTAAAGGAAAAAAGCTTATCTCGTTTCCACTTGTTTGGAATAGATTTATTTTTGATATACATTTGGTATTTTGATTTTCATACAGATATTATATTGTTTTCTATAACTCTACTATCATATATATATATATATATATATATATATATATATATATATATATATATATATATATATATATATATATATATATATATATATATATATATGTCCTAATTTATCTAGTTCGTCTGCATCAACATACATACACACACACACACACAAACACACACACACACACACACACACACACACACACATATATATATATATATATATATATATATATATATATATATATATATATATATATATATATATATATATATATATATATATGTATACATATATATGTATACATATATATATGTATACATATATATATATATGTATACATATATATATATATATATATATATATATATATATGTATACATATATATATATGTATACATACATATATATATCTATCTATATGTATATATATATATATATATATATATATATATATGTATACATACATACATATACATATACATATATATACATATATATATATATATATATATATATATATATTTAGAGATATACATACATATATATAGATATATATATTTATGTATATATGTATATATATGTATATATATATATATATTTATGTATATATATGTATCTATATACATAAATATACATATATAAGTATATATATGTATATATATATATATATATATATATATATATTTATGCATATATATAAATGTATATAAACACACACATATATATATATCTTGTAACAATGTAAACGCTACATATACTAGTCATTTTGCTTTTTCCAAAAATACACTTCATTATTATGTGTAAAATATAGCCCTTCACTTTGTAATGAAAATGGTTACATTTGTTGTAATGCACTCATTCCTAATATTATTTCAATATCATCATTGTGACTATCTGATTGCACATAAAATGTTATGTCTATCCTTATATTTTGTATTTCAATTGGAAGAATAGCTTGTTGTGTGATTTCATATTCTTGTCCATCAAAATTTGTATATGCATAGGGTGATTCTATGGTGATTTTTTCTATATAAGGTAGCATTCCCTATTGGATAAATGAAGCTCCTACTCCTAAATCTATTTATACTGGAGTCATACTCCATTCTTATCCCTTAAAATATTTTCCATATAGTATATAGTTTCTAGCATTTCTATTATCTGCTAGAATTCTTAAACTTGATGTTCTTTGTAAGTTTCTTAATATTGGTCATAATCTACCATTATATCTTTATGTGCTTGCTCTAGCTTCTTCTATTCTATCTCCATTTGTCAGTTGTAATTGATTTCCTCGTAATGTAATTTTCTGGGAATTCTATTATCTGTTACTAAGGGTTTTTCAGAGACATCTATATTTATATTTTCTGGTATCTCTATTTCTGAGATTATGTCTGGTTTTGTAATTTTTCCTATATCTTTAAATATGTTAGGAAGTATTATATTTTCTTTGTCTTCAAATTTTCCAGAGTGATGTGTGTTGCTCAGAGCATAGCTTATTATATAGGTTATTGAATAAGGAATGGATCCTTTTTTCATAAATTTTGTTCTTCAAAAATCTTGTATCAAACTTAAAGTTTTGTTGATATTATTATCTTTAATGTTTACACTTATCTTTGGATAAATATTAAAGATTAATTTTTGATGACTGAGATTTCCTTGTAATATTCCTAATGTAGCATCTCTTATGTCATTAATTCTATTATCCATTAATACAATATTTATAGGTGAATTTATTCCTTCTCGAAAGGTTGCTTTGATCATCATTTGGATAGATCCCATATGAATCCATCCTATTTTATATCTACCTTTTATTTTTTCCATTTTTCTCATCAAGTATTCTTTTCGAAGTAGGGGTATATTTATTCTATTTCTAGTGTATTCTATCTGCATAAGCATTTCTCTGTTAGTTATTCCGTAGTAAAAAATATGTTTTCTTTTAGTAATTTTTCAAAGAGAGATGTCCTAAATCCATCTGAGTTTTCTTATCTTAATATAGTGTTTCTAATTCAATTAAATAATCTTTTATTTATTAATACCTCTTGCAAGAAGTTTCCTGCATCTTCTTGGTATTCTTCAATTATTTCTTCTTCTTCAGTCTGATTTTGTGTCTGAGAAATAATAGATTGATCTATCTGATTGTTCATCATCTGTTATTTGAACAAATTCTTGAATTTTTCTATTTTAGAAAGTTTTTCTTCTATTATTTCCTCGAATTGCTTTAGGCTAATGTTACAACCCCAACTTTTGGGTTCATGTAATTTCTCATATTAAAGATATTGGAACAAGTAATGATATAATTTGTCTTGAATAAATGAGTTTTGTTTACAATAGCCTTGTTGGTTGTTTTGTGGGCTTTTATTGGCTATTGGGCCCAATAACAAGGAAAGGACAAAAGGAACTCCATTATTAATAAGAAATGGAGAAAAGAAAGATGTAGAAATCTCTATAAGGCAAAAGAATAAAATCCAAAGTTGGATTTCGTGCCTCTTGGGTTCCTTTGGATCCAAGGAGTCCAAAGTTGCAAAGAGAAAGCAATAAGAAAAGAAAAGAACAATTAAATGTTTCTTTATTAAGAAAGAAATTGAAAACAATGATAAAATGTGGAAAATAAGTGGAAAGAGGTATAATTGAGTCATCCTTAGTGGATTTTCGTATCCAAAGGATTCCTAATGTTAAATGGAATGCCAATGAGGAAAATAAAAAGAAAGATAAAGAGAAATCCTCAAAAATAGATATTTTAATAAGAAATAAACAAGATAATGAGAAATAATGAGGATAAATGCATCTAGAAGGATAATAAGTATCCTTAAAAAGGAATTTTGAAATCTTGGAGTTTCTTGGGGTCCAAGGAGCCCCAATGGAGAAGAAAGAAAGATAAAATACCAAAAATGCAAAATAAGAGGATAATGTGATACATTATTATGATTTTGGTGGCATTGCTAAAAAGGAAGTATTTTCTACTAAATGAAAATAGAATTTCGAGCCAATGGGTTAAAATTCAAGAAATAATGAGAATAAGTGAGAGTAATTTTGAATTCCTAATATCTAAAGAACAAAGTATATTTAAAGGGATAATGAAGAGAGAGAAGTTGCTTCTCAACTAAGGAAAATATGTTTCCTTTTGGGAAAAGGACTTGAGTCCTCATGGATGCACGTCTTGGGGTGTGCATACCCTCCCCTATATAAGGGGTAGGACCTTGGGCCGAGTCCAGAAGATCCCACATGCCATTCTCTCCTCATCTTCAACGTTTTCGTCCATAAACCCTATCTATAAGGAGTGGCATGACCACGAAGCTAGAAGGAGCCAATGAAGGGTTGCGAGGGAAGCCTAGTGGACCATGATGCCAGAGAAAAGATTGGCCATCATCGTCGTGCTCTAACCCTTGTGCAGAAGTAGCAACATGGATGCAGGGAGAGATGCACGTTGCGAGCCTTGCACATTCAAGATCGTTTGCGCTGGCAGTGATCGAGTGGTGTCCTAGCTGCATAAGGTGGCGGCGGACTGAGGGAGAGGGTTGGCGGCGAGTTCCTAGGCCTGGGGTGGGGGTAGCCCTGCAAAAGGCTGCAATCGACGATCGACGCGGCCAACCCAAGGTTGAAGACGACCTACGGCCTTTTGACCATTTTACCCCTCTGCGGGATTAAAGAGTCACTCACTTAACCAAGGGCAAATATGTCTTTTTGAAATGTTTCCAAACCTGCAAACAACGTTGCATGCCATGAGTGACGTGGCACGCATTGATTGGCTCAAGTAAGTTATTCTTGCAAAATTCATATTTAAATAATGGTAAGTCAAATGGGTACATATAATGTATGTATTTTTCTCAGAAAAATGAAAGGAATTCATTAAAAATTGATTTAGAGGCTAATTCCTCTGGCAATTCGAAAAGTAGTGTAATTTATCAACTTTAATGAATTAAAGATTAAGAAACCCTATTTTGAGATGATTAATGTATTTAGTAGGGTTTAATGGATGATTAAAGTTGATATTAACCTGTTTATTATAAAAAGGTGCATTAAAAATAAAAAGGATGAACTTTGCACATAATTAGTTTAATTTAGAAATTCATGTGCATAAATATGCTTTAATGGAACATGAAACCCTAATATTAGTAAATGTGACTCATAATGGTTTTAATTATTCAAAATAGTGAATAAAGTTGAGATATGATGATTCTAAGATATTTCAAGTATAAAAGTTCCTATTTGTGGATAAATACCCTTAATGTAGTAATTAGAATTTTCTAATGGATAAAGGTAGAATTAATGACAAATAGAGTTCATATGTGAATTTGATCATAATGAACTATGAATTGATGATAAATGAGCATAATGATATTGTCATGGATTAAAAGGATAAAAATGGTAGCTTTAATGTAAAAGAGGCTTAATGGAGTTAATTGATGGTTAATTATGCTTTTTCTGAAATTAGGGTTATATGTTGTTAAAAGATAACCTTAATATCTTTCATGAAGAATAAATGAGATAATTAGGGTTTGTGAGTAATTCTATAAAATTAGGGTTTAAAATAGTAAAATATGAAGGGAAACCCTAATTGTAAAGGAAACCCTAAATGTGGACTAGAAACCCTGGGAAGCGAGCTAGGTTTAATAGATCTTGATGGCATGATTAATAATAAGATATTGTATGCATATTT